>JBBMJY010000006.1:5471166-5484000 GCA_037833715.1 Toxotes lorentzi
GTGTGTGTGTGTGTGTGTGTGTGTGTGTGTGTGTGTGTGTGTGTGTGTGTGTGTGTGTGTATGTGTGTGTGTGTGTGCACGTCCATAAGGGTAAGCCACTGAGCACTTCAAACCAAGGGCCTAATCAGCACCCCATAGCCCACCCACACAACCTCTCTCTGTATCTCTCCCTCTTCTGCTCATCTTATTTTCATTCCCTCTCCCCCTCCCATGGACTTGCCTCTGCATTCGTCCGCTCTCCCCCTCCTTCCAGCCCTCTTTCTCTCCCCTTCCCCTCTTCCTGCTCCTCCCTTGAGATGGCCGCAGCGGCGGTGATGGTGGGTATGACGGGAGGGTGAGAGGGTGGGGAGTCGGGGTGGGACTCCTGAGAATGTTGGGCACGATGTAAGCTCAGCTTGGAGGTCAGCTGAGTGCTTTCCCCATCCTGGTGGTGATGTTTGGGGGTGAGGACAAGCTGGGTTGATCTAGGATCTGTGTCCCTGGGGAACAGGCGGTGACAAGGCCGCTGGCGAATGCTATGACGCTGCTGAAATATTAAAGCTAATGGGATCGTGGCACTGCGTGCCTGCATTTGTGTGTGTGTTTGTGCGTGCATGTGTGTCAGCGTGAGTGTGTGTTGCTCATAAGCTGCAGCTACTTGAAGTGAAGTGGAGTGAACAAAGTGGAATGGAGATGGATAATGCATTACACTCTAAACAGTGGCATGGAGGAGAGAGTTTGGGCCATAATAGAACAAAACCTACTTCTAAGTGTGAAAAATGATGGAGGAAGGGAGAGCAGATAAAAAGAAAGGAGAGGAGAGAGAATGAAAGGAGAGGAGAGGAGATAGGAGATAGGAAGAGGAGAGGAAATGAGAGAGGGGAGAAGAGAGGAGAGTAGCACATAAAAATTAGAAAGAATGAGAGACTGTTAAGATCCCTCAGCTGCCAATAAGTAGGCGCGCACACACACACACACACACACACACACACACACACACACACACACACACACACACACACACACACACACACACAGCGGCTTCAAGCTATCATACACATTGCCTGGAGCACAATACAGCTCGTTAGTGGGTACATGCTCAAAATGAGTCCCTCTCCCTCTCTCAACCCCTCCATCTCTCAAGCAGTTGTCAATGTTATTTCCAAATGAATACACACAAATACATTACATTGTCTGACAGAATATGCTATAAATACACTCTGTGTGCCGTATGACAAACACACAGGGTGAAAGAAAGGGAGAGTGTCACGCTGCAAAACACTGAACTCTATGATGCTATATGTTTGGGGGAGGAGAGAACACGAACAACAATTAAAAATACAGGAGTAGGCTGAGTATGTGTGTGTGTGCGTGCGTGCGTGTGCGTGTGTGTGAATCTGTGCGTGTGTGTATGTGTGTCAGAAAACACCCACAGCAACACTTGTTCATGTGAGACCTGAGAGAAGTGTATTGAAATCAGTGTTGCTGTGTGCAACTCTTGGGCACTCAGTTAAATTATGGATTTCAGCTCACTGTCTCTGTCACTCCCTCTCTCACACACACTCACACAGAAGGCGGATGTGGGATCTCGTTGCTGTAAGATATAGACAGAGCGCTGTTGTATCACGACGACTGTGATGTTAATTAAAATCAGACAGACGTTTGCAAAGAAATAAGTTGAGCCTCATTTCCATTCTGCGGGAGAGCAGGAAAGTAGGCCACGCTTTGGAGACGCGCCACCTTCGCAGTCCTACGGATGAGAAATGACTGACAAGCTGGGAGAGGAGAGGAGAGCAGAAGACAGGAGAGGAGAAGGAGATGGCCCCCCTTGTTTGTTATCCCCATCACAATCCACGCAAACAGCAGACTGCCATGCCAATGTGTCACACACTCTGGTTGTCACCTATCAACTCTCCAAAGGCCAGAAGTGGGCCACAGACTTGACTGTTGCTAATTCTTCCCACTGCACCTCATCCTCAGGCTCAGCAGGGCCCTCTGTGTCACCTCTCATAAGGCCCATTGACTTGTATAATAGCTGTGATCGCTGTTGCTTAGCCCTGATGGCGCACTGTGCCTTGTTAGTCTCGGGTAAAACACTGCTAGAGCTGCACAGTAAAACTCTGCGTGAGGCGCCGTCGTCGTCCCTCGAGTTGGTCACACAAGCTCATTTGCATAAGCTGTCTTTTATTTAAACGACACGCACACATGTATCCACCTACAGCAAGCGCGCAAACGCACATGCAAGCCTCCCGTCAGCCCTCGGGGAGAGATACACAGAGGCACACACACACATACACCTAATTTCCCAAAACCCACCCCTACGTGCCTGCTGAGATGCAAGGATTTAAGGGAGTTTGCCTGCCAAGGGGAATAGTGCTGGATTTCATCATTCAAATATGTTATTCCTGCGCCTTAGGACAATTTGCCGTGTATTAGTGAACATTCACGACTGGTTTCCATTGCCAGAAACAAAATAGAAAAGTTTTCCGCTCCCATGCATCTGTGAATTTGCACTGATGTGGGAAAATAAAGTGGAAAAGGTCACTCTGGAAATATGAAAGGGGATTTGTCTGCAAATAACAGTGTGTTTTCTGGTTCAGAAGTGATAGATGATGTAAATTTCATTCAGATGAAAAGATATTCCATTATTCCAGCGAGTTAGTATCTCCTGCACTTCATCAAAGCAGTGGCTTCAGGTGGTATACTGGTCTATTATTGTATACCAGAAGAAGAGTTTCTGTAGTTTCTGGATTTGGCAGAGAGCTCTTCTTATTTAATATTGATTGGGACTGAGGGCTGATGTGAATTGGGGATTAAGATGAAATGTTCCTGTTTGAGATGGATTTTATAGCTGTAACCGTGGTGGAAAGTAAGTAGCAGTAAGCAGTAAACAAACAAGACACCGTGAGATAATTAGTGAACTTTAAAGTTGTTGATATGTGGATTTTTTTTGTACCTTTTGGACATAGACAGGTCCTGTCCAGTCTTTGAGCTGATCAGAGTTAACCAGCTGCAAGCTGTAGCTTCATATCTACCCACAAACATGAGAGTGGTATCAGTCTTCTCATCTGACTCTCAACAAGAAAGGGAATAAGTACATTTCTCAAAATGAAAAACTGTTCAAATCTGTTACATATCAGTGCATCAGCAGTAGTCCTCTATTAATATGATAAACTGTATAAAAGTAGACCTATATCACTCACAGGTAGTGGTGAAAAGCAGTAAAATACATTTATTGTACTGTACAATTTTGAGGTACTTGTACTTTACCTGAGTATTTACATTTTATGCTCCTTTACATGCCTTCTCTGCAACATTTAGATGGAAATATTGCAAATACAGTATTATGCACACAACTATAATATATTGTTGTACATTAAACTAGTCTGTACTTCAGTAGGAGTTTGAATGCAGAACTTTTTTTTATTATTATTATTGTATTGGATCTTTACTTAACTTTTCCCACCACTGCTTTCAGGGAACTGTTTTCTGCACTCAGTACTTTTTTATACTTACAGTTGCCTTCTGACTTTTTTGTTGTTGTTATCATGAACTGTTTTCCTCTTATTTACTGCCTTGTGTCTCATGGTCATACATGGTCATAACTGTGAAATATGATAAGTCATGTTTGAGACTGTAAAATGGGCATAGCTATAACTAGTAATTATAACTAGAAGCTCGTAAGAGGTTCATTTCTGTCATCCCTTCTCTATTTATCTCATTTCCTTGAATGGATCTCCATCCTGATAGGCGTGTTTCCCCATTAGAAACATACTATATACTGCACTCCGGCCAATGGTAGACGTTTCATCTGTCTCGTTAGAGTCTAAACTCGTAAGACTTGGCTGGTGAGCCTGGTGCAGTCCGCGGGGGTTTGCGGCCACAATATAACTCCTGCTGCTCGGACCCATTCTGCACCGTTTAGCGAGGAAAACTCTCTGATGGCTTTTGTCTCGTGTGGACTAATGGTAGAATGGCTCAGCACGACGCGTCTTTGATGCTTTTGATGCGCCTCATTAACAGTTTAAATTTACACCTGCCTCATGCATTCCTGCGGGATCCCTCCTCACATGCGAGTGGGAATGTTTGTTCTGTACAACGAGCCTCGTGAACGTTTCGGTCTCTGATGTCTTAATGAAGTCTCAGCTTATTGTTTTTTGTTTTTTTTCTTTTTTTTTTGTATTTCTATGTGATTCCAGGTTGTCCATTTGGAGCAATACGTGCGCCTTAAGAAGGCAAATAGGCTTATTCCCAATTCTGGACTGTCTCATCTACATTTAACAGCCTGCTTCAGTGTGTTTCCCGTCTTCTTTAATATCACTGACCTGCAGAACTCCGCTTATATTGTCAGAGAATAAGACTCGGTCTTTGTGGGGATCCTCAAGGCTTGATTGATGTAGATATAGATTGACCTGGAGCCTCAACTAATGTACAAAATTGGAGGTAATCTCAAATAAGCTTAAGAATTCAACCCAACGAGAAAACCCGGGCAGCGGGTTCACTGCTGCGAGCTATTATCCTTAGTTAATAAATGCAAACATTTGTTCCTGATGGCTCACTTAACCTCTTAATTTATGTATGACCACCAGAGCCCTATTCAGGGGAGAGCCATCGGTCAAACAGGCCTTCACAGAAAGGCACCACATGGCCCCTTTTCCCTCTTTCATCTCCGCTGTAATCACTGCGTGTTTCACGCAGCAGCGAGCGCCGCTGCGCAGCCAGAACTGGCGCTCAAACGCGCCTAATTGTCCTGCGTATTGACAAGTCGGTTCCGGTGTATTACTGATTTTCCGCTGCTCCGTGAGCAGGCTCTGGCTGGGTTTGGGACATCTGTGGGGGGGTCATGGGTGAGGGCAGCCCCGGAGCTGCGTCCATCTGCCCAACAAATACCCACGTCTTCAGACACAGGCCTGCTAAACACCTCTAATAGCCTGTATAACATTTGCATTATTAGCCCCTAATGAGAGAGCCAACGTGAATACAGACTAAGCCTATTAAGTTATCAATGAAATACCGCCTATAATAAATGATTGCTACAGAATGAGATGAAAATAATGACACAGTGCAAATCTCTCTCCATTATCTTGGCCCAGAGCAGCACAGTCTGAGAGGCTCTCTTTGTGTAATCAAAGGATATCAAGCTGAATCTAGGACACAGACATGCAACAGCGACTTCGAGATGGTTTCCTAATCCTCTAATCTGTTTTTTAGGAGGACAACTCTGAGATGTGTCCTCAAACTCAGTCAGTGGATTTAAAAAAATATATATATTCAGCCTCACTGCCTTCTGGATTTAGTGCCACTTTTAAAAATATAACTGCATGTGAAAAATAAACACGGCATGTAAATGACTCCACTCTGATCTCTCTTTCTAAATCAAGCACATCAATATTGTCATAGCTCTGTGGTTGGCCTATGATGAAACTGATGTAATTACAGTTCAAGTAATTCAGTGTTTTCTCTGAAGAACATGCAAATGATGAGAGATATTGGCCTGTAACTAACAAGAACTACACATCACAATTCTCATCATCAAAATGAGAATGTGCCAGTAAATTAGAGCAGAAATCAGACAGTAGTTATTAAAACAGAGTTTAAATCTGCGTAAACTGTGTTTTTTGGTCATTTGTGTTCAAAAACAAGGTGTAAACACAACAATGACAAAGCCTGTTATTGCCTCATAAAGTTGAAATGGGGAACATGTTAGCAAAGAGTTGCACTTTTCCCGCATCCAGCAGCAGTGGAGCAACATTAACGTTCATTTAGTGTTAGTTTTTGTGTCCAGCTGGTGAATGTGAGTCTAATTTGCACTCTGCATTTCGCTCTGTTTCGGTCACACAGCTTGCCCGTGCAATGAGGGATTATTACCAGCATTTAGTGGTTTTGGTTTAGATAGCCTGACTCAGCTGTCAGCTTGTTTACATCCTGTATGTCTGTGTATATACCCACATGTGTCCGTCGTGTCAGAGTAAGGTTTCGCCATGTTCCCAGCAGGACTGTCACTTTTTCAGAGTAAAATTTGAATGAATCTTTATTGGTATGTAGTATGTTTGCACTAATTCAAACACATATACTGTACATCCCTGTTGGATAAAGATGTTTGTATAAAAAGGGACCCATAACACATCACCATGAAAATAATGGGATGAAAGGGATCAGTCATTGTTGTCAATCACTAGCTCCAACTTAAGTATTATGGTTTCTGTTGTGCTATGTGGGAAAATTATATGACATGTGCACCTGTGGTACTTCTCAGCTCATGGCAGACATCAATCTGGGTCTGCAGTGATATAACTAACCAGATTAGATCATTGGAGGACTAGCTGTGGAGCTCGAAATCCTTCAGGGTTTCTAATGTAGTGCATTACATACGGTCTGCTCCTAATACAGTCTGTTTAGCTGTGCGGAAATCCATGTTTTGAAGGGCCCGCTTGGCCCCTGTACCCCAGCCAGCCCCACCCACCAAACACAGACAAAAAGGCCCTTGCTCTGGCGGAACAAACCGAGTTTGGCCCACTCATTGCGTGTGTTGGCCCCACAGAGACCCTGAATATAGAACAGCTATTCTATCTAATGAGGCAGAACTTCATGGCTGCCTCTATAAAACTTTGTCAGCCTTCTGTTCTCTGGCAACAAAGCCTGAATTTTTTAAAGTTTCACCCATTTCTTTTTTCCCAGTGACACACAAACTGTTAAGATGAATCGAACGCGGGCTTTTTCCTCTCGGTGACGTGAGACAAGTATTGCAAACAAAGATGACTATGAGGAGAAATAGGGCGCTTAGACAGGAGGAGCGATCAAGAATAACGCCTCCGCAGGGAGCGCTTTGATGACATGGGGTTGTAGTTTTATGAAATAGCCTACATTTGGCTTTGTGTCGAGGGTCTGTGAGGAATTGTGAGTGAGGATGTTTTCCTCTGCTTTTTATATTCCAATCTATGAAGATACTTCCTAGACCCAATACTAATTTGACTATTTCTCATTTATTGTGAGCAAAGATAATTGGGTTTTGCCTGCTGTGTGTGTTTGTGTGCCTTCAAGGATCTCTGTGTTTACATAGCTTGTTTTTTCTCTTTGATGGCAATGCAGAACCAAAATGTAGCACGATAACAGCCTTTCATAACTCTATCACTTGAATCTATAGTCCTGCAACCATAACACTTTTTATTTCAGCATTTCATAACACAAGTGTGGACTCAAAGGGTTCTCTTTGGGTGGAGTGTAGTGCTGGGATCACAGCTTTAACCTCATATTTAGGGACTGCGCAAAAATTATTTTGGTGGTGAGGACCACTGGGCAAAAAAAAAAAAAAAATAGCAATGGTGGTTATTGCTTCCTCTTGACTTAGAAAGAACTATAACACCGTCACATAAAACAGAATAAAATGACAGCGTTAAATTAGTACAATGCTCCTAGCTTTTTGATCGACTTTCCAAGAAGACACTTAACAGTCACTTCATATGGAGGCCCTTGTCCAGGGGCCCCCTGACTCCTTGGACACCTGGGCCTGTGCCTGGTGGAAACGTGCAGTCATCCAAACCCAGATGGCTACGCAAAACCTCGTAACTCCAACATTTCAATACAGGGTCAGTCCATCAAGCGTCATTTATTTGCATGTCACGTTTCTCACATTAAGTACAATTCAAAAAGCGCAGACAACAAACAGCATATGAGGCGTGAGGACTTTGACACACCACATCAGAGGGAACCACATCTCAGACAGATATGCCCACTCATAAGCTGTCGTGCGGAGGAAGGTCTCGAGTGGTTCACTTCAGTAGCCAGTAGCATCTCATCCTGGGCAGAGCGTGACTGATCCAGGAGATCTGAAAGATAATTTTGTCCTTTAGTACATAGCCTACTTTGGTGAGCACATTGTCTTTGCAGCCTTCGCCTCATTAGCCCTCTCATAGCCTGCATGAACAATCAAGGTTGGGCTGCTGAAATATTGATTAGCTCTATAGTGAGTGCAGAGATGTAGTTTTTTTTTTTTTTTTTTTTGGTGCATATAGCCTATTTGTTGAATATAGTTATTTGTCTTTGGTGGTTGTTAGCTCCCTGGGGAAAACAATGCCTTCCCTTCAAAGTCTTGCTGGAAGAAGACACACTGATCACATAATACTGTGGTTGTGTACATGTGTGATACAGCCTGCCTTCTGTGTGTGTGTGTGTGGAGAGAGCTTGTGTGGTGTACATGTGGGTGTGCGTAGTGTCCCCTCATATTTTGTTTTGTTTTATATGAGGCATGTGCTGTAACGTTCAAAGAGAATTATATAGTATTGTTTATGGAGGGTGACTCCATAAACAGAGGGAGCTTTAATGCTCTGCGAGAGGAACCGCATTGCCGAGTTTACAGCCAGCTGGACTTGTGTTACCTGTACAATCCTCTTTAGTCACATTAATATAGCTCTGTGCCTTGCTCTAAATAGCAATGCGGGGACTTGAAACAGCAAGAGCAATAAGAGGAGAGAAGTAGAGAGGGGTAAAGGAAAAGGTAAGATGGAAGAGGAGTGGGAGAGTAGATAAGAGAGAGGAATTACAAAGTAAGTGAGAGTGGGAGTTCTGTTGCCTATCAAATAGGCAAGTTTAAGAAGCGTTTCCACCTTGGCTGCTAATGCACTTGGTGACTGTGTTGTGTGACTCACAGAGTCTATAAAGTAGGTTAGTGGGTTATTGCTTAAAGTTAAAAAGCTAATAAGCCTCAAAATGTGTTTATTCATGATGGGAATCATTTGGAAGTAAAGAAGTCTGTCGCAGAGTTTGTCTGTGATAATGAACGCATCATTAAAATAAAATGTTATAAGCCCACACTGTAAAAATTCACTTGTTTGTTAGACTGCAGATGAAATTCTTTGATCTTATAAAGCGGAATAGATCATTTGAGCATTTCACATCTGTGACTTGTATAAAGAAGACATTTGAGCAGAGCGGTGCCTTGTGTTTTGACTTCTGTGGCAGGTCACAGTCTGTCATGATGGGGGAGCTGCCACATGAGCGGTAAAGCAATTCAGTAAGGAACTCAACTAAAATAAAACACAAATACTGCTATCATGTGACCAAAGTTACACACCTGGGTCATGTGATGACCTTAATGAAGAGACTCCGAGATGTGGTTGAAAGCATGCTAGCACGCTCCCAATGGCAATGCTAACATGTTTAGTGTGTTACCATGCAAACATTTGCTAATTAGCACAAAATACAAAGTTTAGCTGAAGCTGATGATCAGCCAAAGTCAGGAGAACACATCCTCTTAGGACCATGAATGTAAGTAGAATGAATGTAGAAATTCCATCTAGTAGATGTTTCACTGGATAAGTGACAACTCAGGGCATAACCACATTCATTAGGGTTCATATTCTGGGCAACATGAATATCTGTAGAAACTTTCATGGCAAGATGAGATATTTCAGTCTATTTCAGGACCAAAATGGTGGCTCGGCACACTGACATTGCCATAGAGCCACGCAGCTATAAAAGAAAACTGTGTGAACACAACTTGTTTAGTGTTGATTTTTTTCAGTGACTGTCTCACACTTGTCAGCTCCAAATAATTGTGTGTGATAGAGCTGATCTGTTTCTGGAGCAGCTGTTCAGAAGCTACAAAGTGTTGCTTTAATACTCTTACATAAACACTGCCCTAATGCTCACACTGTAGCTGTGTATCCATCTTTTTTTTTTTTTTTTTTTTTTGTGAAGTAAAGGCTGTGCTATGCATCTGTTACTGCTGTGTCTACACGATTACTAATTTCTCATCACAAAGATGTTAAGTGAACCATTTGGGCAGTAAAAGTCTTCTCTGTGGATCCTTATAAGCCTCAGACAGTGTCCCATTGATTGATGGATTATCACAGGCACTTATGGCCACCAACCTGCTTTTGGCAACATCAGCCCCACACTTCAAATGCGGCTCATCTGTGCGCTGATGTCGACTTTTGAATGCACATGGAGGACCATGCAAGGGGAGAGAAGAAGGAGAGACATAACTTCACATGAGTGATATCCAGACGTCTGCCATTCCCTCCCTCCATGCTTCTCTTAACTCATCCACCCCCATCTGTTCATCCAAAGCACACACAATCTGGCACAGCGCAGCCATCAGGTGTGCACACACAGCCCCCGAGCCTTTCATTAACTCGCATGCTAACTTTGAGTTCCTGTTTGTCTTTATCATAAGGAAATGAGGCATTTGGAGAAACCTGCATTCACAAAACATCCTCAGACCCGACACAAACATCTAATTCTTGCCCCCAGATTCTCCCACTACCAGACTGAAGCAGGAGCTAAAGCTGGTCCCATGTAACTCCCCTATATATATCGTCCCTTTATTCAGACCTGATGTGTGAATCTTTATGTGTGCTCCTACTGACCTCCTGAATACCACTCCAGAATGCAGGGATGGAAACAACTCTAGACAAAAGCAGTTGAGACTCAAAAGCAGTGAAAGGAAGAATGAGAGGGGAGGTGGGAGGAGCTTGGAGGGAAAAGGGCCATGCGAGCCTTTAAATCATCATTGGAAACTCATTAGAAAGCTGGCGGGGCTTGGCGGAGACGGCCGCACAGATTGCGCGCTCCCGAGCACAATACCGGTAATGAAGTGGAAGCAAAGAGGGAGTGTCCCCGGACAGATTTCTTTGCACTAGTTACTCCACTGGCCCTAAAGTTTCCCCACAATCTGTGTGTGGGGTGTAAAAAGCTGTATTCATGAGATGTTAACTGTTTTGTTTGTCGGGAGGAATTTATTCAAAGTGTTGCAGCTATCAGCAACAGATGGGCTGGAAGGTGATGGATCGAAGCAGAAGTTAACTAAGAGAAAAAGAGATGGGGAAAGGAGAATAAATGTTTAATGTAACTGGACGTTATCAATCTGGTGGCATTCTGGTGCCAGTCCGTGCCTGCTGCTCTATTCAGATCTGGCTCACTGCAGTTCACTGCCTGTTGCAGCCTCACATGTAGACTGCTGGTCGGCCTGTTGGCAGAGTCAGGATGTAAAACAGTCTGCAAACATGTGCAGTTCATCCAGTATTATCACTTATGTTGTTTTCCTTAAAGAGAGCATATTTACTGTACCATTTGGTGCAGTTTTATTTAATAGTCTTTAATTAAGACACGTTAACCATTTTATGTCACTTATTTATGGACTGTAGGAAAATTCATAGGGGAGAATTTTATAAATTTTCTTTTGGCTCAAAGGAGGGTAGTCTGAGCAGGGAAGGACCTTTTAGTTTCAGTTTTTTTTTCATCCTATATTTATATTTTCTTACAACCTTCACTTTGTAATACAGTGAATAACATTAGAGACCTTAGGTTAAAACTGGGATAGACATACAATTAAACACATTGTACCTCTTAAACACATATTATTTTGACCTGTTGTGGTAATAGTGTAGTAGTTGTTTAAGATGAGGGCTCAAAGAAAACATTAGGGCTGTAACTAACATGCTAAATAGTGGATTGACCAATCATTTAATTGCTTTAGGTCTAGAAAACATTAATAAACCCAAAGTGAATTATAGGGTTCAGTCTCCCTCGCTACCTTAATATTTCCCATAGCCTACTGTCCCTTAAATAAAGTTGCAGAAGCAACTTTTAAACAAGTCATCACTTTTATCCAGTTTAAGAAATAATATATTCTGTAGCTACCAAACAAAGAAAGTGGATATTTCACTGTGAAATGTTATGACCTTAACACAAGTGCCACGCTCGGAGACTCAACCTACAGGCTTTCTTTTTTTTTTACCATACCAGGACCTCACAAAAGGGCCTAATTAACCTGCACACCACTTCATCATGTATTCAATTTAATTCAATCAGTAAGAGTTTTAGGAATAATACAGGTTGAATGAGCACATCTACCCCCCTATAAGAGAAGTGCCATCTCCTCTTTAAGACCTCTATACAGAGGCCACGACACAACTTTCTCAAGTGTTGCACACTGGAGCTGATGGGTGCATCCACTCCTAATCATTTTCATCAATAGTGTAGAGGATGAGGCCATTACCCAGACGAGCCCTGGAGTGCCGTTCTCTGGTGGAGAGGCCATAATTGGATAATTAGTGCGGGGAACCAATTAGGACTGTGTGCTTGTGATGGCACGCGAGTTAGGCAAAGGTTAGCTGAGAGGGGAAGGGGAGGGGGGGTGAAGGGGGTTCAGGGCTGTGATCGATTATTCTTAGACACCCCCCTCCCAGACACACACACACACGCACACATCTCTCTTTTCTCACCCTCCTGCTCTCTCTCCCCACTTTCTCCTTGCATCGCTTATCTGTTGGACAAAAGAAACCAAATCGCCTATTTCCATCTCAATGAGTTAAGCCCCAACAAGAGGCAGCGATCGGGCGACCAGCTTCAGACCCCAAATACCCGGCGATCACTAGAGCAAATGGCACCACAATGCTGAAGAAAAGAAAGAAAAGGAGAGGGGGGGGGGTGTCCTCTAAAGATATATTTATATATGTTAAAGAAAATGCTAATATGTCCCGTGAAGAATAGAGGGGATTTCGGAGACTCACTCTAATTCTACTATTGTTGAACTCGCGTGCAGACGGGCGAGATTGACACGGTGGTCACGTGAGAGAATTTTTTTTTTTTTTTAGGTGTGTGGTGTGTGTGTCCTTCAAGAGACAGCTTTGCTTTTGGGGGGTTGACGATGTAAAAGTCTGTCCAACATTGTGGAAAAGAAGAAAAAAGAAGTCCCACCTCCCACGAGTCTTTCTAATGCACGCGCACATGCACGCGCAGAGATCAACACGGTGTAATTTGCTTTTGATTGCTCTTGTCTTTCTCTCTCTCTCTCTCTCTCTGTGTGTGTGTGTGTGTGTGTGTGTGTGTGTGTGTGTGTGTGTGTGTGTGTGT
>JBBMJY010000006.1:5486185-5503478 GCA_037833715.1 Toxotes lorentzi
GTGTGTGTGTGTGTGTGTGTGTGTGTGTGTGTGTGTGTGTGTGTGTGTGTGTGTGTGTGTGTGTGTGTGTCTTCACCTGCGCCTCTCTGTTGTGGCAGCCGAGGCCACGGAGAGTCGCATGTTAAACCGGGCTTTAATTAAAAAATCCCCTCTCTCGCGCTCACAAGACATCTCGTGAGCCGATCTGAGCTGAGACCGAATTTGAATGAAATCAATGTTTGAGTGGATATAGTCCGTTTCCTTGCCTCAGATATGATCTGATAGGCAAACAATTACTGGGATACAACACACTGGGGGGTTGAATAATAGAAGGCAAAGCAAATTTATGGAATTTATTAATGAGGATAAAATGAGCACGAAGATGATGCTATTACCACCAGTTACACCACTTTTTTAAAAAAATAAAAAAAATTTCTGGTACTGCATTTATTCAGCATGTTAAGCTGTCTCAGCGGCATAGGTCTATCAAAAGCGCATTATATGAAATGTTATCTGTCTGGGTGAGTGGATCAGGGCACTGTGGGGTTGAAGAAAAGGACAAACCATGTCTTTCTTGCTTGAAGTTATTTTCCTATCAGAGCTGGAGAGGTCACTGACAGCCTGCCAGTGACTTGCTTTTACTCGGGTGGGTTACACAGGACAGGCGTGTGGGGATCCAACCAGCCAACGTTTAAGCATAAATCTCTTTACACTGAGTGTAAAGTACGCCTATAGATAGGGTAAAGCATCCTGAACAGACACTCCTATTCAAATGCTTTGTCCTCTATCTCAGGGACACTGCGCATCTCTGTGCTCCCCCCCATGTGTCGGTGCGCAGACTCATTTAACAGCCCGAGGAACATAAACAAGCAACGGAAACTATAGCTGTATTAAATCAAGCCCCGCGTTTAGCCCACATATTGGATGCCAAGTTTCTCCGCACAGTCCAGGAATCTCTAAACAGGGTTTAGAGGTCTTTCAGAAGTCCCCCTTTTTTTCCCCTCTCAAAGCCCGGATTGGTCACAGTGCGTCTCATTTGCATGCCTCGCCGTATAAACCCTCCTGCAGACACTGCAGCCCTCTTGCGCTGAGAAAGCAGCACACCTCCACTAGAGAGAGAGAGTGAGAGCGGAGCGCATCCAGAGTGCGCATTGAAAGACATATGGAATATTTATTACAGGCTTCAGACTGAAAAAAAAAAAAACCAACAACAACCCCAGAGAATCGACTAGAGCGGGGAAGGAGTAGCTTTTACAGGTGTGTTTTGTTTAAACTTTAAATTGGACTCATTTCGGACAGTTTGCTGAATTTCAGATTAATTCTGGAGTGACGGCGTCAAGATGGGAGAAACAGGGTGGAACGGGTTGTTGGTGCTCGTGTGCGTCTCTTTGGCGAGCCTTTCTGCTGGCACACAGGGAAAGACGGTGAAATATCAGACATTTGAGGAAGACGCACCGGGGACAGTGATTGGAAACTTGGCCAAGGACATCTCCTCCGCTCCCTCTTCCTCGGGAGGCTCCAGGACCAATTTCAGGATGATGAAACAGTTCAACTCCTCTTTCATCCGTCTGAGGGAGAGCGACGGGCAGCTGACCATAGGAGAGAGGATAGACAGGGAGCGGGTCTGCAAACACACCCTGCACTGCCTCATCGCTTTCGACGTGGTCAGCTTCTCCAAAGAGCAGTTCAAACTCATCCACGTCGAGGTGGAGGTCAAGGACATCAACGACAACTCCCCCGAGTTCCCCCGGAAAGAGTCGAGTCTGGAGATCTCCGAGAACACAGCCGTGGGTACGCGGATCCCGTTGGACTTTGCCGTGGACGAGGATGTTGGGGTGAACTACATCCAAAGCTATCAGATCTCCGTCAACAGCCACTTTTCAATCGACGTGCTCAGCAGGGCCGACGGGGTTAAATATGCGGAGCTGGTCCTCATGAAGGAGCTGGACCGGGAGACGCAGGCTTCTTACGCGTTGGAGCTTGTGGCTATGGACGGCGGCAACCCGTCCCGCACCGGAACAACGCGCATCAACATCAAGGTGAAAGACTACAACGACAACAGCCCGGTGTTTGACAGGAACAGCTTCTCCGTGGACCTGCCCGAGGACGCACCGGTGGGCTCCCTCTTGCTGGACCTAAACGCCGAGGACCCGGACGAGGGGCTGAACGGTGAGGTGGTGTACGGGTTCGGTAACCAGGTACCCCCAGAAATACGACAACTCTTCAGAGTGGACAGGAAAACTGGACGGCTCACCCTGGAGAGCCCGATTGACTTTGAAAGTAAGAACACGTACGAGTTTGACGTCCAGGCCACCGACCTGGGTCCGAACCCGAGCCCGGCCATCTGCAAAATAGTAGTGCAGGTGCAGGATGTTAACGACAACGCACCGGAGATCTCCATCACCCCCATGACGTCCATCACGGCGGGAATAGCGTACATCACTGAGGCGGCGGCCAGAGAGAGTTTCGTGGCTCTGGTCAGCACCTCGGACAGAGACTCGGGCGCGAACGGACAGGTGCACTGCACCTTGTACGGACACGATCACTTCAGACTGCAGCAGGCGTACGAGGACAGCTTCATGATTGTGAGTACCAGCCCGTTAGACCGGGAGAAAATCCCTGAATATAACCTCACAGTAGTGGCGGAGGATTTGGGTTCCCCTCCCTTCAGGACCATCACTCAGTACACCATCAGGCTGACTGACGAGAACGACAACGCTCCGGTGTTCAGTAAACCGGTGTATGAGGTGGCAGTGGTGGAGAACAACGCACCTGGGGCATACATCACCACAGTTGTGGCGCGGGACATGGACATGGGGTCAAACGGGAAGGTCAGCTACAAACTGGCGGACACATACTTCATGGGCTCCCCCATCTCCACCTTTGTGTCGCTGGATCCGGCCAGCGGGTCGCTTTACGCGCTCCGGAGCTTCAACTACGAGGTGATGAAACAGCTGGAGCTCCGCATCACGGCCAGTGACGGCGGCTCCCCGCCCCTGTCCGGCAGCGCTAATGTCTACATGAGGATTGTGGACCAGAACGATAACGCACCGGTCATCACTCAGCCGGCTCTCAGCAACGGCTCCGCTGAAGTCCTCCTGCCCCGGGACGCACCGACCGGCTACGTCATTACCCGGGTGGAGGCGCGGGACGCGGATGAGGGCGTGAACTCGGACCTATCCTACGGGCTGGCCACCGGTGAACCCTCCGTGTTCTCCGTGAACAAAGCCACCGGGGAGATCTACCTAAACCAGGTGCTCAGCCACGACGTGGACGAGACCCTGAGCGTGACCGTGACGGTGAGTGACAACGGGAGGCCCGCGCTCACTTCCACTGCCACGCTCCATTTCCTCATTATCGCGGGTTCCCCGCCGAGTGACAGGACAGTGTACCAGTCAAGCGACGGGAACGAAGTGCACGCGCAGTGGGACCTGTCAGTGGTGATTATTGTTGTCCTCGCGGGGAGCTGCACGCTCCTGCTGCTCGCCATCATCCTCATCGCCACCACCTGCAACCGGCGCAAGCAGGACAAAGGCGGCGAAGACAGCGACTCGTACGGGGAGAAGGGCACGCTGGAGCGGAGCAGGAACCACGTGGTTGACAACCCGCTTCTGCCGCTCCATGGAGCCGGGGGAGGAGAAGGCTTTGACGGACACTCCTACAGCAGCCAGCCTGGTGGGTTCACCTCGGCTCACCCCGGGAGCAGCGACATGTGCTCGGCCTCTGAGGACGGCAGCGAGGTGCCCTGTGTGTATGACTCAGACAGCAACAGCAAACTCCGAGGGAATAAACACGAGGTGAGATGCACCTTTGGGCCTCTGGGCTTTGTAGGGGTGGGGAGGGGAGGCGCAGGGTGGCACGCCACAACATTGAGCACTCTGCAATGTGTTCATCCAACAGAAACTTACCTCTGTTTTCCTTCGGTCTCCTCCTGCAGGGCTACTCCACTCTGCCTGGCTATGGGAACGGAAAGGAGGCTGTGAGGCCCATCACCATCTGGAAGGGGAACTCTTACACCACCATCTCTGCCAGGGACCCCGCCTTCAGTGGCAAAGACAGTGGCAAAGGAGACAGTGACTTCAATGACAGTGACAGCGATGTCAGTGGAGACACTGGCCTGAAGAAGGATGGAGCAGTGGTTCCTCCAATGGGTGGCCAAAATGGTAAGGACAGAAATAAAAGGCACATTTGAATGGATGTATAAAATTGAGTGGGTTTGGTGGTGTGCTCTGGTTTTAAATCTAACTTCACTTTCTTTTCTCTCCGTCTGTTTTAGGTCTGTGGGCTTGCACCAGTGAGTGTAAGGTCCTGGGTCACTCAGATCGCTGCTGGAGCCCCTCAGCAGTAAGAGCCAACGCAGCTCCCTCACCAGCCCCGACCCTCTCCTCCTTCAACAGCCTCTCCAAGACAGCGTCCCTGCCCCGGGATCCCCACCGCAGGGACAACTACTACCAGGCCCACATCCCCAAAACAGTGGGGTTGCAGAGCGTGTACGAGAAGGTGCTGCACAGAGAGTACGACTACGTTCTGGTCACCCCACCCAGGCCTGTGAGGGTCCAGGAGATTAGTGATATAACCATCCCTGTTTACACCCCCACCCCAACACACTGCCCCAACAATGACGTCTAAAACAGACAGTTGCACACACGCTCACCTAAGCTCACTCTCAAAGAAATGTATAGTGTATTCAAATTTTTAATTTATGATTTGTTGACAAAGAGAATAATGTAACTATTTGAAGTTATTTGTTGCTGTGTGGAGAGAGTGCACATATAAGTTTATATCCTAATATTTGTGTGTTTTTTGTTTTATTGTAAAAGCCACATTTGAAGTCCATTCAATCACAAATTTTGTTGGACATGAAGTGTATCATATGCAAGTTTTGTACAGAGATTTTTATTTTTTATAAAAAGTAATAATTAAGCAAAGACACGTAAATATGAATTGTAATTATTGATCTTTAAGCATGCTGACTATTTAAAATGGCCCCAGAAACTGTTGGGTTTGAGGGCCGGTGACCCACAATGTATCAAGTTGATAACTGTGTATGAAATGATTTGAATGCAATAATAATAAGTATAATTGTACAGATTTTTTACTATCACAATATTCTGAGAGAAAATAAACTTTGAAATACTGTTCTGAGCATGTGACTTCATGTGTTTGTTTAAAGGGATTACAGATCGAGGCCAGGTGAGGGGGGTGTTTGTGAATGTCTTGCAGGAATATATCAGTCAGGCCAGTCTCTCTAGGAAAAGCCAACAGGCGTCGCTGTTATTGCAGCACCGAGCCTCTGTCCTTGCAGCCCACTGAAGAAGGTCAGCTTTTTTTTTTTTTTTTTTTGTGAATACGATTTTGCTGGTGAGGAGCCAGAACAGACGACATGGTTTTGTTGCAAATCACTCACGCACAACAAAGAGGAAAAAACACAGACTCCATAGTTATTCTTTTCATCTTCACAGGACTGCCTAAGACATGGGTGTTAATACAAGAATGAAAGATATGTTCAGGTTTCCATTAGGTAAATTGTTTCTACCTGCTGATGAGACATAACTGTCTTTACTGTTCGTCTCTAAAAAAAATACAAGAAGTTTAACTAAGGATGTGTAACAGGCAGCCAAACACAGTTGGTTTTTGTTAAAGAACAGAAAGTCCTTGGGAATAAACCTGTCTGCCATCCTTTCAGGATGTTTTTTTGTCTATGTGCCAAATGCGCACGGTGCGCCCCTTACGTAATCACCGCTCCAGTGATTCAGGGCTTTTTAATAACAGGTCGGAACTCCAGAGGTAGCAGACATAGAGAAGTAAGAGGGAACTCTGTCGCTTTGTGCACACTGTCGTGTAAATATACCGTCTCTGGCATATAGAGAAAACACGCGACATTCCGCCAGAGTCACCTCTGACCTGCAACAGTCTGTGGAGCTATTGAGAAGGGAGGGAGAGAAATGGGGGGTGTGGGGGGTAGGTGTGCGAAGGTGATTCGAGGAGACAACCTCACTCTTCCTTCATCATCTCCTTAATTGCTGAATAGATCTTAGTGTGCCCACAGAGGTTGTCATAAAGCTTAACGATATGAATTCTGGGGGATCATAGCACGAATCAAATTCATGGAAGTTGGAAGAGCAGCCTGCGTGAGCTTCAAGGGGAAAGACTGATGAATGCTTTTCCGAGAGAAAAACTTTTGGCTCAGATCTCAGATTAGCGGTCGTTCTTTACGCGGTGATCTTCAGCTGGGTTAGATTTTACCTTTTCATGGAAAGTCACAAAACTTGGAAAGGTAACGCACAGTTTTAGCAAGAGAGCGCGCAAATGTATGGGTGAGGAGGAAGGAGTGACCATCCTCCTCCTCCTCCTCCTTAGAGAGAGAGAGAGAGAGAGAGAGAGAGAGAGAGAGGGAGGGGGGACTGAGTGGAGTGGGGTTTCCTCAGGTGTTTGGATCCAGTCATGGCCGGGAGCTCAGAGAAAGTACCGATCGCCTCGGCGGGACCAGAGGACCTGCAGCAGTTCATGCCTCCGGTGAGTGTTTACACAGGCCAGTGCAGCTCATTTATGGCTCATATACACTGGGATATTATACAGGCCCACCGTGCATCTCTCGGGGCCAGTCAGGGACCATCTATTTCTTGACCTTTCTATTTCTTGACCTTTCAAAAGTTGCACAAACTACCAATAACCATCTCTGTAACTGTGAGTTCAGTATCAGTTATCAGAAGTTTCTTTACAGGGTGATTTTCGGGTATATGGCCACCTTGTCATGTTCTGGGGGGTTTGTTTACTTTACCGTAGGCCTACTCCGCCGTGGCGGTCAAGCCCAGCGCCACCGGTCGTCTCCTGAAGGCCGGGATCGCGGTGCTCATCGCCGGAGCCCTGCTGCTTCTGCTGGGGGCAGTTGGGGCTTTTTACTTCTGGAACAACAATGAAAAACACGTAAGAATGATATTTTACTATTAGTCTATTCTGACTTCATTGGTGGTACACTGGTGCTGCACGTTAGAAGTTCCATTAAGATATTCAGTTTTAAATCTGGGTACATAATGAAACAAGTCATAACCCTCCATTTTAACTCTGCTATATTTCACTGATCAGCCTTTACATGTTTGGTGTAATTTAAAATGTTGTAGGGAGCGTGTTTCAGTTTTCCAAGTCAAGAGGAAAGTTCTTAGAAACCATTAATAACTCTGGTCCCTTTCACCACCCCAGTCATTTTCATACAGTCCCTTAAGGCTTTCAATCGAAAATCATATCAGTCAGCCTGATCTGCTACATAATTCACTTTTTATTTCCAGTGCATTTTTCTATGATTCCAAAACTTTTCTAAAATAAGAGGAACTACCTCAGAGGAAAACAGCTCTCATACTCACAGCCCATAAAACATCATGTCACTTGATTGAAGAAATTGTTGAAACAAGCTCTTTTGAATTGGAAAACAAATGAAATTATGTCATCAGTGATTTTTTTTTTACTTGTTAGAATTAAAAAAAGACTCAGTAGACTGAAGCAGTTCTTCAAGATGGATTTTTTTTTTTTGCAGTGTAGGCAAACAGTAAAATGGAAATTAAACACTCCATTTTCATGGTACGGTCTGAGGTAAAGCTTAGTGAATGGAGTCCTTGTGGGTATGTGGTGTGTGTTGGAGGATTGTGGCGGTGGGGGTGGGTGGGGGTAGGTGGTGGGGGCTCTCTGGTCCGGCTGATGCTCCAGGGGCAAGAGGTGTAAGAGATGAGAGGGAAAATGTAGCTTTCTGGGTGTTTTTTTTTTCCAATTTGAAGTTTGAAAATGCTATTAAGACATGATGAAAAGGCTCTGTAGAGGGGTCATCATCACCCAGAGGTGTGAGCACTGTATTCTTCTTCTGACCAAGTTTGAATGAATGTGTGTGTCTGAAAGAGAAAATTGAGAAAGAAGAGGGGTTGAATGTGTGAGGACAAGTCATGGGGTAGGATTGGAGAAGGAAGGAGAGGGAGAGTAAAAGGGAGAGGGCTGGGGGTGGGGTGACTCTCAGGACTCTCATACCTTACATGCCAGTCTGAAACCTTGTGTGTGTTTTGTGTGTGTGTGTGTGTGTGTGTGTGTGTGTGTGTGTGTGTGTGTGTGTGTGTGTGTGTGTGTGCAGGTCTACAATGTCCACTACAGCATGAGCATCAATGGCAAAGTGGAGGAGGGTTCAATGGAAATCGACACAGCCAGTAACATGGAGAGATTCAGCACCGGCAGTGGGGCAGATGAGGCTGTGGAGGTCCACGACTTTGAGATTGTGAGTTAAACTGAAAATAATGTTAAAAAATAAATAAAGAAAGAAAGTGAAGAGGATCGGGTAAAAGCAGAGAACTGGACTCATCAACATGGTGATTAGCGCTCTCCAAGCAATTTGGAGATGAAGTCGATCCGATCTGTTGAAACTTTAAAGACCCTCGTGGGCAGATTGGCTCATTGCAGCAGTAGAAAAAAAAAAAAAAATTAAGAACAAGTAGACATGTTATCCCCCTTTGGGCTAATCAGTGTCAAGATGCATCGTCCCTCCAATTTTCATTAAATTCGGACTGGTGGTTTTTGACCTTTAATTAGAGAGCTGCAATCAGGCCAATCAGACTAGTGAAGCAGCAGTTTTGGCCTTTTAACAATTAAAATTTTGACCTTTAATCATACCGTCCCTATCAGTATAATTTTTTAATCTTGAATTCAGCACTAAGATACCCCCCCGCCCCCATGTTTAATCAAAATCAGATGTTAGCTGTGATGCTGCATTTAATGTGCAGTCCCAGACACCTGCAGCTTGAAAAGCACAATGCAGGATCTAGAGACGTCATGGGTTATAAAGTCCAGCTTTTTGTTTTGTCTCCCCTTTCCTTCCTAACCACTCCAGGGGATCACAGGGATTCGGTTTTCAGGGGGAGAGAAGTGCTACATCAAGACCCAGGTGAAGGCTCGTCTGCCCGATGTGGAGGCTCTCAACAAGGACTCATTGACATTCGACCTGGTGGGTTGGTCCAGTCCTTCTTATATGTCCAGAGCAAGTGTGTTCTCTCCATGCTGTGATATGATTTTCAGGGAATTCACCAAAAGCCTGTAACGACCATTAACCTGGGGCTTTCCAGAACCTGAGCTTTTAAGAATCTTAAGAGGGTTTGGAACCAGGTCTTTCTTTTTGTTTTCACTGTATTTTACAAATTGGGATACTTTGGCACATTGGTAGTCGTCACTACTGTGATGTGACAACACACCTGCTTAATCCCTTGGCCTCAAAGTGGGTGGAGAACAGTGTAAACAAGCAGACACACATGTCACAATTTTAGTCCAGGTCGCAATTTTCATTTGTCTAGAACTAAGATGGTGAACACGGTAAATATTATACCTGCTCAGCATGTTAGCATTGTCTCTAACAAGATGACAGTAACACTTAGCTCAGCTGCCTGCTGCAGCCGGAGCACAGTTACATGGCTCCCTGATTGATTAGATGTGGATTGGACAATTCAACCTCTTACCTTCAGGAAAAGAGCTGCAAACAGCTGTAAATGTGATGGATTCCTGTAATGGAAGAACAGAGACAACTGCAGACCTGACAGTTTATGAAGTGGAAAAACTCATCACCCTTTATTAATGACTTGTTCACTTTCTAATAAACCATTAAATCGGGAGATGTTAGATGTTAGTAATTTAGTAATAAAGGGGCATGAGTTCCTCAGTTTCAACTCACCAGCCGTGTACTGTCACAAACACAAATTATGCCAGAGAATGTAAATCAAAGGATATTTCAAACGCTGTTCTTAAAAACTGCTTCTAACTCATTTATGAGGCAATAATAAATCTTTAATCAGCCCAGCAGTTAAAACTTTCTAAAAAGTGTTCCTTATTAATACTAAAAGTTGTATCACTACATTGTCTACGCTCTGCTGAGCCTCAGAGTTGCACTACACATTCTCACCTCTGATATAATGCTAATGTACGCTGTGGCATTAGCATGAGTCACCCAAACCAGTGATAAACCAGGGATACCGAGGTGATATCCATGTGTGAGTCCCCATCTCTTAACAGCTTGGTGGACTCTATTACAACTAAAACACACACACACACATCAGAGGACTACACTGAATATACAGTACTATATGTGTGTGTGTGGATCACTATCACAACTCACAAAAACCACCGCCTCTGATTGTTCAATTGAGGCTGTCTGATAATTAAAATCATTTAGTTCTGCATAAGCCTCACATCCACATAAATCCACATCACCAGAATTGCCCTCATGAAAGCGGAAGCGTATAAACACTGACAAGCACACAATTAATTATCATGCAGGGCTGCTCTTATTGCCTCTCTCTGCCTCATAAACGATCACTTATTTCACGTCTGTGCTTTGTGTGTGTTTGTGTTATTGCCTCTTTTTGCCTCATAAATGATCGTTTGGTTCACGTTTGTGTATTGTTTGTGTGCCAGTGTGTGTGTGTGGAGACAGGGAGATGTTATTATAATGGTAGCTGCAGGCTGGTCATTTGCCATAATTTAGAGTGATGGCAAATATGGGTTAGATAAGCACGCACACACACACACACACACACACATGCACAAGCGTGTGCGTCCTCATCCAGAGAGAGTGGGTCAGATAAACTCTTTATCAGCCGAGCGGTGGAGAAGGACCCCCGCTTTTATTTGTCCCTCCAGCAAATAATTTGAGCTGAAATTAAAAAATAAATAAATAAATAAAAAAAACAGCAGCAGTATGTCTGAAAGGGTGGAGGATAACAATCCTTAAACATGTCTGTGGCCAGTGCAGTGCAGCCCTCAGGAACAAACGCCTCTGGGCAAAATCATCCCCACAGAATTCCCTTTTTACCTGCAGGCTGTGGATACAGAACACGTATGTTTACACAGTTCCTCCTCATTAGATTATCAGCAGAAACCTGTATATTTAGGCCATCCGGTCTTCAGATGTTGATGAGTCCTGACATAGTGTCTACCACTAAATGTTTGCGCAAAGGGAATCTATGTACTAAAGCCTCAAGGACTTAATTTTTTTTTTTCCGACTTGAGTTTATGTTGTTATTAGGAGCACAGCATTAAGGCAGATTAGATTCGGACAGAATGCAAGGAGTGTGGGCTATTTAAAGGGGAAGGCTTGTAACAAGATAAACAAACAACCCTGATATTATGCCTTCAGCACCGGGATCTTCTGTTGATATGTTTATTTGGGTATCAGCTCATTTCCTCTCCTCCTCTTTTTTTTTTTTTTGCCCTCTGAAGGAGGATGAGGTGATGCCAGCCAAGTTTGAAGACGATCTTATCTGGGTGGCGGCTGACACACCCCTCTCGGACTCCGGCTTCCTCAGCAACAAGATCAAGGACTTGTGCGGAGACCTGCCAATCTTTTGGCTCCGTCCCACCTACTCGACCCGTAAGCAATCAGACGGCTCACGGTAAAAGTTTGAAAATATAAATCTGAAATTTTTCAAGGCTATGTGAGTATTTCACAAAACAAAGGGGATGCGGGTCAAGCGGTCTCAAGTATTTTCATTTAACATCTCAGTTGTTAAAGCCCCAGAAAGAAAAACAAGCTAAATAGAAAACTCCTTTTGAAGTTTCCAAGCCACAGAGTGAACAATTTTTAGCATGCTGGGAGGTCAAAAGTTCTCAAAACACAATTTTATTCTCCTTCATCTGAGGACTTCAAAATGCTGCCTGAGAAACGGCTGTGCAATCAGGAGCTGAGCCACATTAGTGCCACTCCGCTCCTAAATTTGGTCTGCTGTCAGATAGTGAGACTGTGATGTGTGCAGGCGGACAGAGGAAGAGGAGGGCCGCACTCCGCCAGCGCCGCCAGGCACCCGGGAACGGGGAGGAGGAGGAGGACGTGGAGGCAGAGTTCAACCCAGAGAACCCCTATCAGGTGAGTCACACAAACAAACTCGCACTTTCCGTCTTCTGCTGTTGTGTTTGCGTCCCGCTACAGCGTTCGCAACTGTCCATTCGGATCTGAGGGATACCTGAGAAGGCTTTGGCTGAGGAGAGTGTCTCACAGCTGTGCAAGCGGCAGCAGATGCCGGGGTCACAACGGAGGGGCCCGGTTTGTCACTGTGAATCTGAGTGTATGCGTGGGTGTGTTTTCTGTGCATGCATTTCCTGTGTGAGGCTGTCCAAAGCTTTCCTTTCAGCATTGAGGCTGTATGAATAATTCCACCACATTGCCCCTCCTCTCCCGTGGCCCCTCTGCCCCGCTGAGCACACACAGACTCCCATACATTCACCGTCCGTGCTCACCCCTGATGTTGGGCCCCACTTTTCCTAATCCCTCTCCCTTCACTCTCTGAGCATCCCCCAACCCCTGCAACACTCTCCTGACAACCACAGAGGGGGGTAAACAGCAAGCACTATGTTGAAATAGAAAAAATTTGACAACAAAAACCCACATCTGACAACATCCCCTCCTCCCCATCCCGCCTGTCGGATATCCATTTTTAATTGGTTTGAAACAAGCTTTCTCTGCTGCTGAAGACATACGCTGGCACATGACAGAATGCCACCCTGACCTCTGTCCTCCCTTGTCTATTCTCAGAGAAATCTCGAGGGCGAGCAGGGCAACATGAACATCGACCCCATGCTGGACCACCAGGGAGTGTGTTGTGCCGAGTGCCGACGCAGCTACACCCACTGCCAGAGGATCTGTGAGCCGCTGGGAGGCTACTACCCGTGGCCGTACCACTACAGAGGCTGCAGGGTGGCCTGTAGAGTTATCATGCCCTGCAACTGGTGGGTGGCCCGCATCCTGGGCCTGGTGTAGACACCTCCACCCACCTGGGAGACGGTAGAGTCCAGGTTGAAGAAACAAGAGCCGGAAAGAAGGATGGGGGTTCCAAGAGAGGGGAGATGAAGGGAAACGTTTAGCTTCTCATTTACGTTAGATACCTGTTGGTCTGACCAGATTCATAAGAAATGAACAGCATCAGTAACCATGTCCACACATTATAAATGCATGGTAGAGAATCTAAGACGCACATGATCTCACATGGAACGGTGATGCAGTCCACACTGCACAGCTTCTCTTATTAAAAAAACATACCTGCTCTCCATTTAGATCCCTCTGAACTACAGCACGACGCGCTGTCAGGAGAACATGCAGCAGGTTATGATACGAAACATCCGAGGGACCCGTTTTCAATCAAACACACTGACACCGGGATCGAATTGCGTTGCATAACACCACACATTTATCTGTGGGAAAAGCAGGTGAGATTATATTTATAGAGCTGACCTTTTCTTTCATCCGTTTGCCTTTTGATGTAAATAAATGTATAGGGTGCATAGTATTTCACTAGCAGTCAGCTTAAACAGCATCTGCTAATTTACTTTTCATCACTCGCGTGAGAAATGTTCAGTCTCGTGTCTTTAACTCTTTCCTCATCTCGTCTTCATGAGTAGCTCTCATTAAAACATTGTGCTGTCTCTCTGAAACTTTCATCTAAATGTATTTTAACCTGCATCTGAAAGTGCAATAACACCGAATAAACTTTTTTTTTTTAAGTAAACTTTATAGTGCCAATGACCGAATGACTTTGTATCCTATTTGTAAATACATACTGCTTATAACAGGGCGCTGGGTTTATTTAGGAACACCCCCTCTCTGTCTCTTTCAGACTCAAAGACACTTTTCAGTTTTGAGAAGTGTCACATCTGGTAGCTGCTCCAAAGGGATGAGGAGAAAGAAGTTTCCAGAGTTCTTTAATGTGAGAGCTGCAGCTCTAGAACTCTTTAATGAGACTAAAGACTCTGTAGCCGTCACGCTCCCAGATCTTACCCACGATGCAAAGCGCTTAGCTCCTTTTGATGTCACAGAGCTGCCTCAGGCGGGGGTAGGGGGTAAGGATGGGGGCGGTGTGTTTGTGTGTGTCAGGGATAGTGGAGGAGAGTGTGTGTTTGTATGTGTGTGTGTGTGTGTGTGTGTGAGAGTGAGTGTGTTATGAAGCTGAGAGTTCCATCCACAGCCACAAATGGGCGTTTGATCGTCACGAGAGATGAAACGATGTGTGATGAATTTAACACTTAACTCAGTGTGAGAGGCTTGATGATGCGGTTAAGGAGGCTGATCCATATTAATGCTCTCTTGCCTCGGCAGGACGCCCCCTCACAGCTACAGCTGCTGCATGGATGTGGTTGGAGAACAGGGGAGGTGGCTGCTCTCCCGCATCTCTGACTGTAGATCACCACTCCACCTCAAGGCTGCAGCCTGATGGCCAAACAGCTCCGGGGCTCTCAGATTTGATACCAATCGAGCCGCGATACGTAAAACCATATACTCGAGCCCTCAGCCGTATCTGGACTGCCTGGTCTCATATCACTAATGCCACATTTCATCCCTCCCGGCACATAATCTCAGAGGACGGCTCCTTGTCACGATCTATCGCTGTTCTTGTGTGTGTGACGGATGTCTTCTGAGATTTTCAACTTATCCAAAGCAGTTTTCTGAGACACTGAAACCATAAAACACGAGGCAATGTTTGTAAGCCAAACAACAAATCTTTTATTTACACTGAAGCTGGAATCACACTGAGGGAACGACCGGCACTAAGCCACTGGCTGACACGTCACACAGATTCCAGAGCAGTCAGTTTGCAGAGTACTGCTGTTGACTTTCTACTGAGTGTACAGAACAAAAACTGTATGAGCCAAGAAACGCATTCATAGTTATCGTATAAACATCTCAGCTGCTTCCTGTTTTTTCTTTCTTTTTCTTTTCTTTACATTTTTGTACAAGTGCTGACAGTAGAGAGTCATAAAAGGCTCCCAAATAAAAAGGCTGTGGGTGTTTTGAGAACACTAGAGGGGGCAAAGGAGAGGAAACAAGACTCAGATGGTTGAATTTGAGCATTTCAGGTCCGTCAGTCTGCATTTTAATCCAGACCTTAGTTCCCTTTCGAGTCCATTGGCCTTTAAGAATCAGATAATGTAAATCAATCCGTTCAACAGATTATTCAAATGAAGCGACTCCATCTGGTAGTGAGCTATTGCAGAGAGTAGGCCATGTGTGATTTAACTGACTGACAGCGGGAACGCTGAGGCTCCCTGCGCTAAAGCGGAGTGAAAACACCAGAGCAACAACGTAACTGAGGGGAGGAAGTGGACGGCCACGGAGACTGCAGAGCAACGAGGACTTGCTGGAGATCAGATGGACACATGTGAAAAAAGATGAAGCTAAGCAAAAAGAAGGAAGAGGAAGCTCAGTACTTCTTGAACTCTACATCGTCTGGTGGGCTCATTTCCACTTTTCTCTTGCCCACATCTGTCCAGTTGGTGCTCAAGACTGTACCACCTGACTCCATCTGCATGGGGAGGACACAGAGAGAGAGCTCTATTAGTCATTACATCAGTAGTTATGCAACACCTTCTCCCTGCTTAAAAATGCTTGGGGCTTAGGTAAGTCCACTGCAGCAACTTTCCATACATATTGATGGATAAGGCTGATTTCTTTTTGGGACCAATTTTTAATTTTAATTTTGTTCTTTTTTTCTTGACAAGCTCAAAGAATCCAAAGTGCTGATCTCCGTTCAAGCTGACCTTCATTCTCCTAAAGGTCTTCTGCTCTGGGTTGTTTAAACCAAATGCAGAAATGACTGCTGGACGTGAATCTTAAACCACCATCAGCTTTAGTTTTGTCTCTCTCTTTTTTTTTTTTTTTGTTGGAATTCATGAGATTCATGATCATCGGTTCATGATAACAGAATGCTGAATCACGTCAATCATCAATCAACATTTAGCTGCAATCACACACCCTTATGCATCCTTCCGTACAAATAAACACACTCTTACGGAAGCTCATTAACTAGACAATTAGTTACTGCTGCATCAGTCCACACTGAAGGTGCTACATTACTTTCACGACTGCAATTCAGTCACTTAACCTTCATTTACTGAAACCACTGTGTGAGTACACAGACAAGGAACTCGTTCAAACAGAGGGGAGAAGATAACGGATGGAGGCAGAGAGGACAGTCCTGCGACGAAACTCAGGAAACTGGAGGTGTTGCTGCAGTCACTGCTCTCTAAAGCTGACTGAGGAGGAACACTGCAGCAAAGAGTGGGGCTGTTATGCAAAACTACTTTAAAAAAAAAAAAATGTCTTGGGTTTCTGCTGAACTCTTGAGTTCAGTCAGAGGCTGTGAGCCGAACACAAACACACAGACGCACTCCCACAGACACAGCTGGTGCGTCTTTTGCTAGCTTCCAGCTAACATCTGTAGAGTTGGAGCTAAGTGCAAAGTTACCAAATACCATAACAAGAAAGCATCTCTTTTGTGACTTGAGAAAAGACACACTTAGGGAACATGCTGTTATACTGAAGTTTATAACAGTACCTGTCACTCTAAGCTCGCTGTTTCCTTGTGTGAAAAAAAAAAAAACTGTCATGGTTACTATGGCTACGTGAATGCTGGCCAAAAAGGTGCTTGTCACTTCAGATGAAAACTTACAAAGGACTTGTTCATGGCTCGCTTGACCTCATCTGAGCCGTCTGAGTATATCTGCTGGAAGAGCTTGTTGAGCGCTGCGTCTCCCTCCAGCTTCTCATTTTTCTCCTCCTCACTGATGTCCACCACCATCTTGTCCCATTTGCGGGTGTAGTGGGACGATGATGGGTACTGATCTGATAGTGAAGAGAAACAGTGGTTTTTAAAAAAAAAAAAAAAAAAAGGCTACAGTTTGTACAGCTTTAGTTAAGACAAGTGTCATGTGAGTTTTTAAACCAGCTGCAGGACGTTCGACAAGACATTAAGCAGAGTTCCTCACAACACTGAAACAAAAAGCTTTTAAAGTAACAATGCAGGTGTTCATAAATACCCAGGCTTTTATCATCTAATCACACCAAGATGTATTAACTGCCAGGTCTGAATTCATTTCACTCGCTTTGCTACTGAATCATCCAACTCAGAAGCTGACGGATCGCATTGTGGTTTGATTTCTATATTTTCTGGATGCAATACACCCACTATAATCCCAACAAGAGATGGAGAGGCAGAGCGGGAAATGTAATCCAGACACAGATTTACATAAATACAGCAGCAGACACACAGTAGACATATTCAGGCCAAGTGTGGACATGCGGCAATGTGATCCCATAAAGTCAGATGTCAAATATCATGTTTAAATGTAACATGAGCCCAAGTCATAAGAAGGCACTTATAGACAGAGTGTCTTAGAGGGTGAGCTGGCTGCCTGGAGGATAGTTCGGCTGCCCACTTAACTTTCACTCCACCTTCGACACACACACACACACACACACACACACACACACACACACACACACACACACACACACACACACACACACACA
>JBBMJY010000006.1:5515542-5540056 GCA_037833715.1 Toxotes lorentzi
CCCCCCCCCCCCCCCCCCCCCCCCCCCCCCCCCCCCCCCCCCCCCCCCCCCCCCCCCCCCGCTCCCCCCCCCCCCCCACATACACCCTGGTGTGCACTTGTCTGTGTGTGTGTGTGTGTGTGTGCTGTCTTTGAGCTGGCTTACGAAAGGGTTGGGTTTCATCGGGGGGCTTTCAAACATCAGTAAAGTTAACTCTGATGAATCATACCGCTCCTGGGAGTACGTGTGCACGCGGGTGTGAAGCATGTTTGTCAGAATTCAAGCTCTTGTTTACTTGGGATGATCCAGAGGGCCCAGGCATCACCAGCAAACAGAAACACAGAAACACACCACCCAGACATGCATGCATCTTTCATTGGACTAAGCAGCTCTGCTCTGCCTAAATAATCTACCACTGTGAGCACAAACTGTAGACTGATGGATGTGTGCATGCTTGTTTGTTTGATCAGACTGCTGTTTAGCTTAGTGTTTGATAGCAGGGAAAAAGCTGTGTATAGAAGTTGGAGTGCAACTTGTAATGGATTTGAAAGATTGAAGCTTAGAAATTTTGAAACTTTAAGCAAAACTGGAAGATTTTGAATAAATCAAAAATAATTAAAGAATTTACAATAATATTAAAAGAGACCAATCAGCTCTAAGAATAAGTCTAATAGAAATACAGACACAAATGTGTCAGTTCAGCTACTCACCCCCCATCATCTCCTCACACCTCTTGATCCAGATCTCATATGATATGTCAGAAACTGGAAAAAAGAAAAGAACAGATATGTTTTGTCTTGCTTTGGTACAATTTTTTTTTTAATGTTTTTAAAAACATTATTAGAAAATTTAGTGAAAACATTTAAGGGCATTAGTGAAATGCCCTATTAAATCATTCATTTAATAGGTTTGTTTCCAAAGCAGAAATTACTTAGAAGAAAATGAGCATACATAACTATGGGGGTGAGTAAAAATAAGTAAAATAAATTGAACACATTATTGTAGGTTATATAAGGAGCAAAAAGGAGATGAGAGAAAAAGAGGATTCACAGCTATTTTAGCAAACATAGCACTGTTGATTTTTTTTTAAACCTAGTTTTTGGTCTTTTTGAACCATACCACTGATTTAATTCTGACTACAGGTTCATCAAATATTTCCTGAAGATACTTGGGCCACTTGCCCAATTGCCAACAAGGCCCTACAGGGTCAACAATCCAAAAAAAGAAAAAAGAAAAGAATATGTTTTGTAGCACAATGACAGTTCATTGTATAGCAAAATAAAAACAATTCATGACAGTGATGCTGCTACAGCCAAATTTTCTTGTTGCAGCATTTTTTTGTTCATGTTCTGCTACATTGTATGTACACATATTATTATGCAGTGAGCATCAGTGTGCTGTTGCACATATTTTGGTTGGTTTTCTGTGACCTTCAGTTTGAAGGAGAGAGTTGGAGAAACTGTAGCTCTAAAGTGAAGAAATGAATGAGATTTTGTCACATCTGATCTGTACACTGGAAATGGTGGTAACAGTGTTCAGGCTGACAATGTGCAAACAGTGTTGACTAAGCCTGGTTTCCCTCGCTCACATGATCTGGAACTGCATAAACATTTCTAGTTACTGGATTTAGAATATTTCAGTCCTTAAGTGACATCTTGGAGGAATCCCTCGGGCCAGAATCAACCCCGGCTGTTTTTGGTCTTAAAGCCCAAAATGTACAACTGTTCGTTTGTAACATTGTTAGCATGTGGACTAACTCTACTAAATTAGAAACTCATTAATCAATTTGGCCTTACTGAAGGATGTAATGCAACAGCACCAGCTACAAAAAATGATTCTAAAATAGCTTTTTATAATCACTTTAATAAGGCTGTGCTGAACCTATCCTAGAGGGCATTCAAAAGATATTTGCTGATTTGCTGTTTTGTTGCCTTGCTTGTCATTTGCATGTTCATTTTCTCTGCTAATGAACTTGTGCAATCAGAATAGAACGTGAAAACAAAAATGGAAGATTATGATACACCACATTAAAGGCGATGAGTGGTTAATTTATCCAGCCGATTCCAAATATACACTATTATTTGGAATATTCAGAGCTGCTCTAGTCAAACATCTTAACAATGATTCAGAATATCAGAGATGATATCAATATCAATTTTCACTACAATCCAGTGGTTAAAAACTTTTAAAAACATTTTTAAACAAAAATGATCACATCAAATATTTATATCAATAAACAACAAGATCACCTGATTTGAAGATATATTGGACGAAAAGGAGTCATAGAACAATGTAAAGTGCATTATCAGGCCTGTACCATGGCCACTTACCCGAGGGAAAAACAGAAACAGTTTTACATTTTATAGATATCTGCTACACAATCGGAGAAGAGTATTTTTGAGGTCACTGTATAAGCAAATAAAATCTGTGTGTTAAGAAATCCTCCTGTGATGCATTTCGTCACTAAAGCTAAAGGACACGAGTTAAGAACTTTGTATTCACTGAGGAGAGTGAAGCAGACAAGGTACTGCTGGAAACAGTGGTTGGTAACGAGTGGGACGATGGAAAGTTTGTACTTATAATAGGCTAAAATAGGCTGTACTCACCATCCAGTTGGTTTCCCTGAGTGAAGGCTGCATGTGCTGACTCATAGTGGTTCAGGTGGTACTCTGCTATTCTGTAGTTGGGAGAGAAAAACACGTCACACACACTTAAGTCTCGATAATCTCGAAAAAATAAAAGTGAAGCTGTGCTTTTGCTAGATGGCACAGAGCTGTTTGGGTCCATCAACAGTAGCTTCAACTGAGCTTATATACTAAAACATACAAGCAATCATTCTTTTTGTCATGTCACAGTACACACCCTGTTCGCATGAAAGCAAGGGGAAGGCTGGGTTTTAGCTGCTGTGCTTTCTTGGCATCATCAGCGGCACCTGTGGAGAAAAGCAAATGCTGTGTTTATTATGCAGTACATACATATTCATCCAGGCTATGTCACTTACAAGATGAGTATTCATGTAACTCTAGTGAAGAAGTCTATATTTTCTGTAAGCAAGTAAAAATCATGTAAATTCATTTCTTTTATAAGGACTAATCATGTATGTCAATGCATGTACACTGTAGGCTTACAGCTGTAGTTTTTCAGAAGGATGTGGGCATAAGCGCGCTGGCAAAACCACTCAGCGTTGGTGGAGTCTCCTTGCAAGGCCTCATTAAGAGTCTAGAAGAAAAGAGAAGGGAACGTGCTTTCAGTCCTGCTTTGATTCAGAGAAAGATGAGTTAGTGGTAGGAAAGCAATATTAAGCAAATGCTGACACTGAGACTGACATAGCTGTCTCCTCTCGCTGTAATACTGGCTTTCACACACAACCATTTTGAAGACAATGTATTATTTTGGAGATCTGTTTGGAAAAGGAGAAAGGTGGAAGAGGTGATTCTGAGAGGCATTAATGAGTACTCGATCTTGAAGGAGCTGCTATGCTTACTGTAGTAGTGTTCATAAAGCAGTGTCTATCATTCAAAGGAGTGTGTGTTTACAATGTTAAGTCAGCAAAGTAGTAAACAGTATTAGTCACTGACCTAAACTAAAATTGAATATCACACTGCAAACTTATCCTGCTGACATATCTAAAAAAAAAAAAACAACCTTTTTACTGATGGTAACGTACAACAAAATGACTACGGTGCTACCTTTAAAATGTTACTGACATTCAAGCTTAGGATATGACCAATGATGCCCCTGCCATGCTTGCAAAGTGGTGCTAGCAACAAACGCTAGCTAACTTTGCTGGCTAGTAGCAGTGCCAAAATATTTTCTAACATCAGAAACATGTCACATTCAGTTTCCTCTATAAGAGAGCTACTCAGACAGAGGTAAGGTTCATGTGATAACCTCACAGAGCCGCCAGACATTCGGTAATGATAGCTGTTTATGGTTAGCTGACGGCTGTGTTTACCTCCAGAGCTTTCTGTGGATCTTCGTCAATGAAGGTATCGGGGAAGCTGCTAAAGCGAAGGCAGAGACCAACCGTTAAGCACCTGAAAGCGAATGTATGAAAGTATAATTATAAAAAATACTTCGTATGTTTAGTTCAACTTGCCGTTCGGTTGCCATGGGGTTTGCCGCGGAAGTGGACAGTGTTTCTGGAGCAACAGGAAAGTTCTAGATGTGGAGACTGGTGGAAACGTGAGAGCGGCAGCAACCAGGGCTTGGGCGGAGCGGCAGGCCTGTCAACATCCGACTGAGCGCCGCTCCCACTGCCACTGCTCCACCTATCGGCCTGGAGGAGTCAGTGAAGAGACAACTTCCTGTACGACAGGTAATGAACTATGCCCTAAATCTACGCTCACACTGTATTTCCTACTTTTGTTTTGATAACAGTCACAGTTTGCCCATCAGTGATGGAAGAAGTTGCTTAGATAATAACAATACCTGTAAAAAAAAAAAAACCTACAGTAATAAAGTCTTGCTTTCTAAAGTACAGAGTATGACCATCTAAAGGTAATTAAAGTATCTTAAGTAATCACAATAAGAAGTGTCAGAGCATTCATTAACATAAATGTTAAATATTAAACCATTGGATTATTCATACTAATAATGTGTAGGCAGCATTTCATTGTTGTAGCAAATTTTACCTTCTTTTTTATCCTTGGCAGTTTCAGTCGAAATACGTTTGGCAAATAAAATCTCAATCTTCAATCTATATTGTAATTAGGAATTGTAGCTGTCAAATAAATGTAGTGGAAAAATATTTCCCTCTGACATGTGGTGCAGTAAAATTATAAAGTAGCATAAAAAATGAATACCCAATACTTAAGCGCAGCACTTGAGTAAATGTAATTTCCACCACTGATGCTAGTAAACCAGATATGGGTGAATAATTGAGCAGGGACGAAATTCACACAGTCGATGACAAAATTAAGTTTATTTCCTATAATCGACCATTCTCATTTCAACACCTTGGGACTGCATGAAAGCAAACATACGAAGAGAAGCAACAGAAACTCCACCTCACGCTCTGCAACAAGCTTACAAATCGCTATCAGTATAACTTACAATATCACGAGACCTGCAGATAAAGCAAAGTGAGGGGATTTCAAAATAAATGTTTTACTCAGTAATAAAGTGAAAACAGTTTTGCATAGCGGGTTTCCTGGGGGCAAAGGCACAGTTCACAGCAGCTCCAGTCTCCAAACCACGTTTAGCCTCACAGACGCCAGCCTAATTCTTACAAGCTCAGTTTACATTTGGAGTGAGGTGAACTTTGTAGACTGGCTTTGTGAGGCTAAACCAAGATGAACTGAAGAGAAAACGCTGAACTTACTTCATTATAAAGGGCCGGCTGTTTTACTCCTTGCATAGAGGATATAGTCTGTGCAGCAAAACAAATTTTTACAAACCTGAGGCGAGAAAATGGCAACAAGGCACAGTCAAGCATGTTCACAAACATACAGTATGTAACACACAATACACAAAGATACGCTTTAGAAGTCCATATAAGGCTTTATATATGTGAAGTAACTAAACAGAATATGTGCATTGCAGAAAGGCTACTCTACAGGAGGCGCCGTAGCTAAGTAAAAAAAGGCTACGAAACCATTTCACTGGTGATTGTCAACAAAAGACAGGTCCACTGTGTACATACATCAGCTATTAACAGCAGCAGTGCTAAATTCCTATTCTAGAAATAACAGTGATCCCTTGTTTTCAACATTTCACAATACAAATATAATTAAGTAATCTTTTTAAAAAAACAATAATAATAATAATATTATGGAATGTTTTCCCTCAATAACCTCACGATTACCAGGAACAGTGGAAGCAGGGACTAATATCCTTAGGCACTTAAGAGAAGAAACATACAGCAGGAGTAAACATTAGTGCATCAAGGCAGAGGAATGATTCAGCATGTGACAGTAAAAAGAAAAGAGTGAAGCAGAGCAAGAGTAAAGGCAGATCTCAGCTGATCAGATAATTAGCTCCATGACACTAAAGCTGAAGTGCAGAAGGTGCAGAGAGGCTGTAGATTCCAGTGCATGTCTGTCTTTGGTGTCTTGTATAGTTAACTGATACAGAGCGTTATAGAAAGCTGAGATAAAGGACATGAGCTTTTACAGCCTGCCTGTCAACTGAGAAGATAAACTGCTGAATGCTTTGAGATTTGGGTTACTGACAATTTCCTCCCAACTCGGATGTGAGTAAAGGAGGCCTGAACTAGAATTACCTTTATTACCAATTTATTTAAAAAAAAAAATCTAAAGCACAAAAATAATCATAGATCAATAATCCCACTCTTATATGCCCTGGTGTGAGGACATTGCCACAGCAAAGCACAGCTCTGTAACTGGTCCTGAGTCAGTGGAGTGTATGTGCATGTGTGTGTTTGGTGCTGGATTGCTCTGCTCTATTGGTCAGAGCTAGTTAGAGGCACCAGCTGTGGAGTCTCTACTTTTGAACTTCTCTGCCCTCTGTGTGACTTTTTATCATGTGTCTCGGGTGGACCCTCACTGTCTTCAGCCGCCACGGCAGAAGCCTGTCGCTCGTACAGACTCCCCAGCAGCTGAGCCGTTTTAAAGACAGAGGCGTGACCCGTGGGCTGCAGAGACTGGACTTTCTCCAGGTTCTGGAGGGTCCGCAGCATCTCAGCGGACACAATGGGCAAATGCTGCTCCTGGATCAGGCTGGTGCTGGCAGGTCGCAGGACGGTGTCGCGCTGGCCTGAAGGCCTGGGAGCGGGCCTGGTCCGCTGGGCTCGGACAGAGCTACTCGATGACGTCTTCTTTTGTGGAGGGTGGGAATCTTCATCCTCCACCGAATGGTCACTAGAAGATATTGTGCTGCCATCAGAGTCATCGCTCACACCTTCATCATTGCCGCTATTGTCGTCGTGATCGTCATCTTCTTCTTCTTTGGTGCCGTCTCCATCTGTGATATAAATCATGTCTTTGGGCAGGGAGGTGAACTGGTAGACGAGACGCTGGCCTTCAACCTTATTCAGTATCCCCCTTTGGTAGTAGTACCTACATGAACACAAAGATTTAAAGATTCAACGTTAACAAACACAAACCAAGCGTCACATTTGGTCAAAATTTAAAAACTAGAAACACTAAATCATCAGGGCCCTCTCTCCTCAGCACTAGAGAAATCCAGCGCTAATAACATGCATATGCACTCATTAAGAGCTGCTTTGGGAAACATGTATGAATTTAGCGTTTAGTGTTGGTAAAAATGCTATATGGAATAAAATACTCTTGACTTCTAAGATTGATCATTGTTGGGAAACTGGGCCCACATCTGGTTTCATCAAAGTAAAGATAAGAACATGTTATTATGTCATTTTCAAGTGTTGTGTACCTGAGTGCTCTGCCCATTGTCTCATAATTCATATCTGGCTTGTTCTTGTGTTTGCCCCAGAGCCGAGCCACTGCTTTTGAGTTGACCAGCTTGAAGATCCCAGCGTGGGGATTAGTCCATTTGATGTAGCGAGGGCAGACTTGTCGATCCTGCAACAACTCCATAAGGAACTGCCACAGGTACAGCGTGTTTCCTCCTGAAGCACAACCGCAGGACACATAATGGAGGACAGACAAAGACAAAACGTGGAAAATTACTTTTGTAAAAGCTGTGCTATACAAGTCACTGAGCCCCTGTGATCCATCTAAAGCCCCTTTTCTGACATGGAACCTGTAACTTGCTGTCTTCATCTATCTGTTAAAGTGTTGGCTTTTTGATTTCAGACTCTGGTGACTTTTACAAGAATGAGGCTTTATTTAGACACGACAGTACATAGAAAGCCGTATGCATCACACAGGATTTTAAGCCTAATTTTCCGTTGAAGCGTTCATTAATTCAGTAAGTAGTAGTTTAAGAAGAATCTTCACAATTAAGTTTCCAGATAATTAATCAATCAGTTGACTGATCAATTAATCTGTGCCGCTTTATTCACATCCTCCTAAAATTGGCTCATTTACAGTGTTTTGTGGTTTATGCATACAGTTTGTCAGGTGTTATTCTACTGATTTTTTTCATATGCATAAGAGATTATAATTAATTACAGCTACTCTTCAGAAGGTGAACAAGACATACATTTAATTTTTCTCTGTGCACCTTGTACCACTGCAACCTTTACGTCAGTCTCAGGACATTTAACTCAGACTTGTGCTGTACTGACTGTTACGTAACTCAGTAACTTTTAAGTAACTCAGGTGCTTATTCAAACATGTAACCTTTTTTAAATTAATTTAATTAATAATTGAATTAATTTAATGTGTGACAATACCTTTGTTGTATTTGTCCTTTTTCACTGTAATGTCTGGTGTGGGAGACTCTGCCCTCCGATGTCGAGGTTTTCGACCTGAGAAGATGAAGAATAAAAACATGTAACTAACAAGATATTTAAGTTAATCACACAAGCTATAATTTACTTTCTGTTGAGATAATAATCAAGTGCGACCAACCTCTCTTTTTGGACTGCAGCTGTGCCGCTTGCTTCTTTGTGTGCAACGAGTGCCATTGTGATTGGTCAACATGTCCCACAATCCCCTCTGCTGACACAGTCACCTGGGTAACAGGAGCAGTGACGACATCACCCAGTGATGGTAAGAAGGTCTGGGCTGCAGGGGGCATAAACAGATTTAATGAAAGAGAACAGCTCTGTGACCACCAGGTCTAAAAATACTATCCCACAGTCAAACATGTCCTACGTCAAAAATCAGAAGGGGCGAGGTTTTACTAGGGCATCTTCACTCTGTTAGTGTGGATACGAAAAGTGTTGACTTCGGTGCGTGTCCGTCTGTGTGCGTGTGCTTACAGTAGTGTTGTTCCAGGGAGAGGGTGTCAGAGCAGTCCATGTTGAGAAGCGAGTCAGCAGCAACAAGCGTCTCCATGGTCTCTTCTTCTCCACTTTCACATGGCTCCACTATGGACCACACAGAAGGGAGTAACACACAAAGACACTCTGAGCAAATGGAGGAGGATGGCATTTAGAGAGAGGAACATTATTAAATGTGAGAAACACTGAGGATGAAGGCTGACCTTAAAAGGTCGCGCCGACCAAATTATGAAAAATATTCTCTTTCTTCTAGTGGCATCGAGGAATGCAGATAGTTTTCATTTAAAGACATGTGCATCTGCTGCCTTCCAATACAATGGGGACAAAAGGAATTTCACTTGGTGGTGCTCAAGGGGCAGAAATATCACATTTAAATAATTCAAGAGCAATATATCTATATCTCCCTGGATAATCAACAGAAGACAGCACAAACTATTTTCATAGGGACTATTTCCTCTGTAGAAAGTAGTTCACTTGACAACTCACAGCAAGGTCTGATAATAGGTCTTTTTCACATGTCACAGGAAGAAAAGCACAGGTGTAGAGAACAAAATGAATGATGACTTGATTCCAATTAGCTGCTTTATTTTCAGGCTCCTGGTATTGCGCATGCTGGCTCACTGTCACGACTTACTGGGACACTTGAACGGGACAGACCCTTTGTTAATGTTATTAGTAACACCTGCACTTTTGATTCTGTACAACATATGTCAAAATATCTGCTTGCAAGTAACTGGGTCATTGTTTCTATTAAGAGATGTTGCTGTAGGAATTTTTAAATGTAATTTTTCAGTGTTGGATTGGCCAAATACAGGCATTCCTGTTTAGTTATTTCATCTGTGAACAATGTCTGAGTTAATAATCCAGAAAATGTACTATATTATGATATATAGTGATGTTTTGCTATAAAATGACATATATCATTTATAGATGATTTTATCCATATCATCTGTTCCCTAGCTTTAAGCACCACAGATTAAATTCACTTCACTCCCTTTCTGCTGGGGTAACGGTAAAATTTTAAGTGATGTACATCAGAAAACCTGAGAATATAAAACCAAACTATCTACATGGCCAAATAGCACCAGATCAGTGGTTATGACTTTGTTGTGTGATGTTAACCACACAGCCCTATCAGATGGGTTCAAGTACCCCTTCACTGTGCCCCCTCAGTAGACGGAATGAGCTTTCCTGGAAATGTTCAACAGTAATTCATTGCAGAAACAGCAGTGGCTTTGATGGCTACACATTTCATTTCATACAAAAGTCGGCCACTTGTTGCTGGAATATTAATTAAATATTGTGGCAATAAGTATTCTAGATAGCTAAAATTAGTAGTGCCTTTGTGGGAATGCACTAGAGGTAAGAGAGATTTTTTTGTAGTTTAGCTGAACTGACCCTTTACTTACCCAAACAAAGGACCATAACTTATTTAGTTATTCGTCCTTGGCTACAAACAGCAAAGACGAACCTTTTTTTTTTTAGACTCACCCACTAAGCGTCAGTACACAGACACGGGACACTCATGTCGGACTGATGTCTCTCCTCCACACAAACAATATGGACATCTATGCTTCTTTATTTGATCACATCTGCTGTCATCCACCTTGCTACACATATGCCCCTGAGGCTAAATATTATCAAAGGGGTGTCTGTTGTTTTGTGCTCATCTATTTATGTAACTTGACCAGGCTGTGAGCCAGTGAGCTACACAACATCTGCTAGCTAACAGCTGTTTGTCGTGGGCTCAGCTCTTTCAGCCGCTGAGAAAACCAGCCACCGACCTGTCAGAACAACTGGCCATGTTTGAAGAAACACGGCAGGTGGTCTGTTGTCCCCAAAACGGGTGTAATTATAAAGTAAATGGTCCATATCTGACTGTGAGTGTTGCCTGGCTGATGTTACCGTTAGCTAAGTTGACCGAGCCTCGCCATGCCCAACTTTCAGCTGCTCCCTCCAACCAGAATAATACCGGAAAATCAACCCGATCCCGCGATTGAACTTACTTTTAATTCCCAGCTCTGGCGAGGAACAAGCTATAGCATGTGTGCTGTAGCCCGAAACGACCACGTCTACATCCTAATATTATTCATTAACTGTCTTTCCCAGGCTCAAGCCAGGAATGTTTTGTTTCACTTCCTGAATTTTTGGGGAGGGTGGTCCATGTGGGAGGGCTGCGACTGCGCATGTGCAGTCCCAGGCTTTCTTTACGCTTTCTTTACTATCTGGTAAGACTTTTTATTTGGTGAAACTTGAATAAAAACTTCATAGAACAAAGGTTACACTAATGAATAACCACTAGCATGGACAAGCGGACGGCGGGTGAGCTCCAATCATGAAATGTGAATGTGACAGGTAAAAAAGGGTACAGCGCGCGCGCTGTGTGTGTGTGTGTGTGTGTATGCGGGTATATGCGGGTGTGTGTGTGCACTGACCTTTGAGCAGCTGGTGGTGATCCTCCTCTGTCTGTGACTGTTCACACGCTAGACCTGCATATGAGAGCAGGTGTGGATGGGGAACCTGCTCTACAATCACCGCAGGGTAATCTGAGTGAACCCCCAACTGCAACACACACACACACACAAAGAAATGAGATGAGATTACATCATTTCTTCTAAAATCATTTCTAATTTTTTCGCATTAGATTACAATTTACTCATCCATTACTTTTGAATTTGTCTTGCATACACAACATTTACTCACCTGCGACATGTTAACATGGTCACTGGCAAAGTCAAAGATGAGCTCTGACTGCTGTAGCATGGCTGAATATCCCAAACACACACACACAACTCTAACTGGGTGAAAATAGCATCGCGGCTTTCCTCTGAAGACTGTTAATAATGGAACAGGTCTGATGTGTTCTTGTGTCCAGGCAGGTCCAGTTTTAGGAGAGAATATCCCTGTGGCTGATCTACCAGAACGCTTCCACCAGGGTATGACGAGGCCGGTGTCTTTCCATGCAGGCTAACTCAACAGTGGAAGAGTGATGTGGGTAAACTAATTGACCAGAGACACAGAGGCGTCACAGGAAACTCATGTTCGCTCACTCTGCTTCGACTCTCGATGAGGAAGTGGGGGCTGCTGAACTGTCCTGTGGTCTCACTGAACCTGCCAGCAAAGAGAAACAAGAGCAAATGTGTGTGAGATGAGGCAAAACACCCTGTGACTGAACCACACCTGTAGCCACTGAAAGTCCTACATTCTAATGAAACATCCACATGTCCAAATAAAGAAATGTGGTCACTCTGATCTGAGACGCAGAGAAAACAACTCTGTCATACACCTCATTCTTTTGCTCTTATCTTGTTTCTAAACGAGGCTAAACCAGCAACAGGAAGGAAGCGTTTGCGCTGCAATGTGTGCCTGGGCAATGTGTGCGTGCATGTTGTACGAGTAAGGGGGAGGCAGCTGGTGTTGAGCTTGAAACATCATGTCTTTGCACAATGTTCAAGGTTTTAGGGCCGCTGTGCACACATTCCTTGCAACATGACTGTGTAGTGGACATTCAGAACAAAAGTACAAAAACAAGCTCTTCATTACTCCCCCTTAGTCTCTCCTCCTCACTTGTTTTTCTTTGCCTCCTCTCTTGTCTTCTGGCCGTCACATCACTGCTAATTCCATTTAATCAGTCTCAGTCCTTTCTCCTTTTTCCCTGCCCGAGTCTGTGGACCATCACTGCTCCTCTGTCTTCCATGTTTAAATTATTCTGAGGTTAAAGTGAAGTAAGTACATTTAGGTTCTTCTTTTGCTGTTGTATATCAGCCTCCCCCTCACAAGTGTCACATTTAACACCGTTGGCACATCTGCACTTACCTTCAGCTCCTTTCTGTTGCAGATCACACCAGCATTTAGCTTTTGTGTACAATGAATTTTGCGCCGTGACACAAAATTGCTTCCAAGGAGTTAATTTTAATCACCAAACTCCTACATTTTAATCCCATTAATCCTCACTTTGGTTGAAAAGCCTCAGTATATTATTTATACTCCAGTTGTCAAACAGAGGGAGAATGTGAGAGCTCTTCTTTGTCTTTATGTATGTGTGTGATAGAGACACATGTTTGGGTCAGTTATCACACAGGAAGCACAGCTCAGTTAGGAGGCACCGTTTCCTGAGTTCCTGTGCCAAACCACTGCCAGCATCTCTGCCAGCAATGGCCCTCTCATTTTTGACTTCCTATGATGTTTGCAGCCATTTGGCTCTCAATGATTTACGCAGGACAAGAGTGAAACGGAGACTAGTTTATTCTTCAAAGTAGTGAAAGATTTTCATGTCAGTGAGGAGGAAAATCTCTTTTTTTCAGTGTGCTTGATTTTAGGGAATGAAATCTGAAATATTAGTTGATTCATTAGACAAATTTAAACAGGTTTAAATATTTTTTTCAGCAAATATAACGCACCTACTAAAATTGTGTTTTCTTTTCCAACATAACATAATGAACTAATGGGCTACGTTCCACTTCCTAACCTGAAAATCAGGCTCTGGATACACAGTGTGGCAAGCTGCCATGCTTGTTTTATTGGCAGCGACTGTAGCCTGGTACAAAACATGAAGAATGTATTTTGCTTTTTGGAGAGGTGAACAAAAAAGATTGCTGATCTGATGTGACAGCCTCGCAGGACATCTGTACTTCTGACATTTTAAAAAAATTTCTTTGACTATTAGCCACTGCTGCCTGCCATTGTGCCACGTGCATATGTTCATTGTTAGTGTGCCCTGCAGACAGCTGCCTCTATAGAAGACTCAGTATAGAGGCTTTCTTCATCAGCACTCTGGTCACATAGGTTCGTCTCTGTGGCCTTGGCACTGGGATCTGAGTCTGTGAAGTGGCTGCCAGGCCCCTAAGGACACTGATAAGCCCCCATAACATTCATTCCCCAGTTTGCATGTGTGTGCGTGTGAGAGAGAGAGAGACTCAACGACCGAGATAGAACGAGTGTTTGACAGAAAGGGGCAGAGAATGTCTATGTGTGTGTGTGTGTGTGTGTGTGTGTGTGAACTAGGCCAGGCTGATAACAGTATAGCAAGTGAGGGAGCAGATGATAAGCCCCTTTTGTTGCTTGGGGTAACCGGGCCTAGTTAAATGAGCACAGTGAAATTTGGTGTGTGTATGTGTGTGTGTGTGCATGTGGAGAGGAAAGGAGGAGATTGTGAATCGGCGAATGGAGGAGGTGGTCACAACCCACATCTGTTTTTACGACCTTCCTGGTTTGCATACGTGTGTGGTTTAGCTGTCATCTAAAGTAAATCATGTATTGTAAGAGAAATTTTCTGACAGGGTGTTTTAAAAAGTGTCAGAAGACCATGTTAAGAAACTCACACACTCTGTCCGAAAAATACTTTCACTTTCCCTTCAGCACATGTCAGGCAGGATAACGTCACACGAAAGGCTGACAGCATTTTCTTTTGTTGTGTTAAGTTTTCTTTACTATAAAGCACAGTAGGGCTGTTATGAGGACTACGAAGCTTTGACTTACCTTGTGTTTATAGCATGTGTCTGTATGAGGTAAAGCAGCAACTGCCTGGAAGATCCAAGAGTGAAACGGAAATTGTTCTCATCTCTTTTGGCAAACACAAAGTCTTCGTCTGTTTACAGACCTGACCTGGGATCAGTTTCCTTTTGCAGGTTTCAGGTCACCAGGGAAAGTGCAGTACAGATTGTGGAGATTTTTGAAAATTTGCTCCCTTAAGTCCTTGTCAGTCCTTGCTTCCTCTTCTTTTTTCCAGAGAACCCCCCCCCCCCCCCCGAGTTCTGATTGGTTACCTGTGTTGTGAGTCAAGGTAACCCATAGTGACCATTGTCAGTGTGGAGCAAATGTAAACACGGGCGTATTTGCAATGTAAAGCAGAAGAGAGCCAAGCAACAGATCTGCAAACAGTGGTTTATATGAGGGTGGACAGTCTGTGGATGTGTGTGATGATTTCACTAAATATCATATTAAATTACTGGTCCTGCTTCAACTAAAGTGAAAAGGGTTTTCAATATTATGACGCTCTTGTACAGTTAATGTTAACATGTGAGGCCATTGATAAAGGCTGAAAAGTACAGAAAAAATAAGGATAAAAAGACAAAAAAGGCACGCAGGCAGATAGACACATAAACAACAACATACATTTGTCCTTTATCCAGTCCCTGATGCTCCCTAGTGGCAAAACATTGCACTAACACCCTTAACAACAAGTCTGATCCAAACCCTCACTGACTTCTCTTGCTCTCTCTTTTTATAATAAGCAAAAAAATTGGACCAGAAGCTTATTTGACCATCTATCCAGGGTGTTGCTCAGGGATACTCTGGGGATCTTGTACAGGATATGTGAACTGTCACCACTGTTTTATGGAAGCCATCAGCTCTCTCATGAGACAGGGGGCCCTCTGCAGCCAGCCCTGCTGTCTCCGTATACTGTCGCTGCTTTGGCGGCTGCATAACTACCCCTTCTGTGAACTTCATTGAAGAGGAACTAGCTTGTTGAAACTAACTAACCATCATACACATAGAAGCGTGATAAGCTCTTTGACAAAACTCACTATTAAACATATTCTTTGCCATCCTCAGAGCTTTATTTAACAACACCGAACACAGTGAGATGATCTATGAGTAGGAAGTGGTGTGTAATATTACAAGATCAAGTCAATTACAAGTCAAATTTATTACAAAATTAGGTATTTGAATCTTTGAGCAGCATGTTTTTAGATTATTCTAACTTTTGTGATTCATATACTGTGCATCCCATATTAGCCAGTAGAGTTGGACTGATAAGCAGAATAAAGCACGCCTCCCTTTCATTCCTTCATTTCTTTTTTTTCCCCCCCTCACTGCAATGTCAAGAATGTGCTGGTTTGGCTCAAAAATAAGGTTAACTCCCATAATGTTTTTATAAAGTAGCAGAGGGCAGGGTTTGATTATTACAATATGTGTGTGTGTGTGTTTGGGAGAGAGATGGAGGGTGGTATTGTTATTGAGAAATAATTCAATAGACCTCAACTTTAAGGTAAATTTTTTTTAGTTTAAATAATAATTTACAAAACAAGTCATAATTTTGATAAGTTTATTTTTATTTGTTGTTTGAAACCAGGCACAGATGCATGTTTTTCTAATTAAGATGCTATAATGTAATTACCCCAGGGCCCAGGCAGCCAAGTAATTCACATGCATAGTGTGTAAGGCGGAAATGATTAGGGATTGTACAAAATTTCTTAGGGTGGGGGGGGGGATTGTAAATTTTCTTTTGGCTTAATGTATGGTAGTCTGGCTTTTTTGAGAGAGCAGTGGAGGGTCTTTTATTTTTTCTCATCTTAAGTTGATATTTCATTTAAACATTTCTTATCAGCATATTTATGTTTACACCAAAAAGACCATTTTCACTTGTTGCCTTGGTTCATAAAGGTGTGCTTTGCCATTGTCAGAGGGCGGAAACAGTTCTGTCAAATAATGTTAAAACTTCATGGGTTCCAGCTAGTCAAATGTAAATATGTGGCTGCTGTGTTAGGTTTTGGTCGATCAAATCAAGGACTTTGAAAATGTCACTTTGTGGTTCTGGAAAACTTTGACAGATATTTTCTGACATTTTATATAGTAAATGATTATTTAAGAAAATTACTGATTGATAATGAAAATAGTGTAACAGTGATGATCATTAGCTGCAGCCTGATACTATGTGTCTATTATACTCTAAGGGTTTTATTTGACCTCAGTACAAACTCCAAACAGCTGGACATTTACCTGACACGCACATTTACCTGATGCAGAATTAGGCTCTGACCACCCTGAGCACCATGTGTATGTATGTGTATCTGTGGCTGATAACTCATTTTCTTGTTCTCTGGCCTCATAGATTTGTCATCACATTGTCAGACAAACAATAAGGAGGAGGTATGCTAACAGTATAAGACTGTGACACTAAGTTTGAATTTCCCCTGATGTAGGGCTAAAGGGGAAATAGATAAAAGAGTCCTTGGTTCATCAGTCTGATGAATTTCTTCTGCTGGCCTCGTCTGCGTACCTTCTGCTGCTTCTCACATTGTGTGTGTGTGTGTTTGTTGTCTATGCATGTGTTCAAGTCTGTGACATTTGTACATCTGTTAAAGTGAGTAATGAGTTTTTTTTGTGTCATTTATCAACCAAAGTGTGAAATCAGCGGTGTGTGACCAAAGGTAGCACATCAAATCAGCCAAAAATGCAGAAAGCATTTTCATACACTTGCACGCTCACGTGCATATGTACACACACTCACACATGTGTTGATACAGAGACTCCAGCTCAAGCACCTTTGTCTTGTGTTCTCATAGGTAGTGTACGTCTTAGGTCTCAGTTTGAGCTTGGTTCAACATTTTTCCTTTGAAGTATTTCCATGGCTGAACTACACAGCAGGCAAAACACACAGACACACATACATACTTTCACACTCATAATGAAAACATATTTTCTTTGTTCTCCCCAAATGTTAGTAGAAGCTACGCCAGACTGAAAGCTCTCCTCCTTGTGCTATCAATCTAGAATAAATATTCTAAAACTAAGATGGAAGCCAGCAAGTCATATACATCGACATTGTGCATATGCTCCTAAATTTTTACGTTCCTGTCAGACACAGTGAATTCAAATAAGATCAAAAGATAGAAGTAAGAGCCAAAGAAGACAGATGACTCTATGGGATAACAGAGACAGCTATACACGTTGCTGTTTAAATGTGTTAAAAGGTTTAGATGCCAAATACAGTGGTTTGCTATGCAGGACAATTCAGTGTGCATCAAAAGGATAAGAAAAGGAGCAAGTACTGCCGCTTAAATATCTGAAGGTTAAGTCAAACAGCATGCTCATACAAATCCTGCAAATTGGTTAGAGAGAAAGGGTAGAAAAAAATGTGAAAGAATGTTTGGAGAAGAGCAGCGAGGGGCCTAACTAGGTATGCTTACACCCCAGCCCCTGAGTCCCAGACCCATAACTATCAACCCTCCAGTTCAGCCATGTTACAGCACTTTCTGCTGGCTTCTCAAACTGTGGGGAGGCAAAGATAAACTGTGTGCGTTCGCATGTGTGGGTCTGTTTGTGCAAAGAAGCTCTCAGCCTCTCTAACACGGTGAGTCTATGAAAAGTTTATAGTAGGTTTTATTACTAAACACAGCGCTTTCTCTCATTAACCTTTTGGCATCCATCTGCTGCAAGTTTTCATCTTCATTTTCTGCAATAAAAGTCACACTAACTTTTCAATAGACTGCTGTAGCATTATGTTAGTTGTGAGTGAACCATGGAGAGCTTTAGTGCTCTGTGATGTCCTCCATTAATTTTCTTGAAGTCTAGACAGAAAGTTACATCTGCATCTAAGAAGAAAAGGATGAATAACTTCAACTAAATCTTGTCTATATTTACACACACACTATTCACTTGATATTTGGGGAAATATCATTTTCTTTTTGAGAGTTAGATGAGAAGATCAATACCACTCTCATGTGTCCAAAGGTTTTAAAAAAACTGCTGACCTGCACCTCTAAAGCTCACTAATCGTCACAATCGTCAAACCTAAGTAAATGAAAGAGTAAAGCAAGTGGTCCCTTATTTTTTTTCATTGCCCTTAAAGGAATAGTTTGAGTTCAATGCTACTCTCATGCCCCTATGATTAATATGAAGCAATCGCTGGGAAGTAGGTATGTAGGTATATTCTGTTATTGTCAGAGCCAGGCTAGCTGTTCCCACCTTTTCCCGTCTTTATGCTAAGCTTACCAGCTAACCTCTTGTCAAAAAAAAAGCACAGAATACATACATGTGTCAAACTATTACTTTAATGCAGGTTAATGTACTCAATGCGCTTGCTGCTGCCTAAATAAGTAGAAATGGCACCTGCCTAGATTTTAATTTCAAACACAAGTTTTGTAGAGTAAAATATTAGATTCTAAATTGACCTTGAGCTAATTACACTTTTATTTATAGTAGTGTATTTTGTATTTATGATAGAGATAGTAAGTCACTCACTGAACATTCACATTCTTTGTAACTTTTGTGACAGATTTGTTTTTGTAGCAGCGACCTTAGAGGACAGTCCATGTTATCAGTAGAAGGCCAATGCCAGCAACCACAAGCAGATACATCAGTTGAATCTCTGCTGGGAAAAGAAAAGGAGATAATTCAGGGAGGAATGTACTGAATGTGATTTCTTTCAGTTACACCACCGGTGGGTTTGATTTAATGTCAAACCACACTGAATTGTTTGAAACCATATTGGAAGAAGAGAGGCAGAGGGTTTATGGGGTGGAGTGGAGATAGGAATGTAGAGAGAAAGGGTAGGGAAACAAGGGTAGAGGACAGAGAAGGGGTAAAGAAGTTAAAACAAGGAGAAAAAGGAGAGAAAGCGAAGGCAAGGAGAGCGGGTGAAGAGATGAGTTGAAGAGGGGTGGTGAGAGATCACAGGACAGAGAGCTTCTTTGACAGCTAATGTGACATGCGTGACACTGGTTTAGCCTGAAGGAACATTCCCAGGTCAGAGCTCTGTTTGTGTGTGTGTGTGTGTGTGTGTGTGTGAGTGTGTGTGTGTGTGTGTGTGTGAGTGTTTGGAGTGTAGAAGTGGGGAGAAAAAAAAGAGATCACAGTAACTTTCTGTGTTAGCATTCACCATCACATGATGCCGCCTGCCGTCACACTTAAATCAAAACCACACGTGCAAATTACACACACACACACACACACACACACACACACACACACACACACACACACACAGATCTCACTAACAGGCAAAGCTAAAAGATTCACATTCATAAATGACAATGAACGTGTGCCTGAACAGATAATGGCTAGAAAATTTATGCTTTTCTTCTGCTTCTTCTTCTTCCAAAAAGTACACAACTGACTAAGTGCCCTACTATATTTATTTTTCATTTATTGTTGCAAAAAGGAAACCTACCTCTTGTCACACCAACGGAGGTACAGGCCAGCTTCAGATAATGTTGAGCAAATACAGTCATGAAACACGTAAAGCCTCGTGAACAGGCCCGATACTGAACAATACAATACAATAGCTGAATGGTCACACATCCTAAATCACACAACGTCAGTAGTTCAATAACTAGAGGGAAAATGACACAGAGACAATGCATATAAAGGCACTAATGTGACAAATAATAAGGTATGCAAAATACTCAATACATACATAAAAGGAAATACATACAAAAAACAAAACAAGAGCATTAGATTCATTATTTAAATTTTCCAAGCTGCTGCAGTGTGTGGTAGCTATACATAACACGGCATCACACTTGAATATTGTCCATGCAATGCATAACTTATTGCAAGATTCATAACATCAAAGTAGCACACGCCATCCAGGTTGCGAGCCTGATGAGCTGTCTTCACTATTGACCCTTGAACCCCAAATTTACATAACACATGTGCTGAACTTTACCCCTGCTCACTTCTAGATATATGGTGTAATTAACACCTGTTTGCCTGCTTCACACATCTCACACTTGTTATCCAAGAACACAACTTTTTGACGTGCTTTTCTCCTCTTGGACAGGGAGAGTGTGCAGCACTCCATAATGGCAAGTGTTTGCAGTTTTAGGTAAGAGTGAGGGCTGATTTCCAAGGGAACGTCTGTTAGGAGTTGAAGGAGACTTTATATGATGTCGTAGATGAGACAAGAATGGGCACCTATCCACACTGAGTCACCCATACTTCAATATTTTGTTTCTTTTTTTGTCATCATCTCCCCTTTTCTCACTTCTAGGGCTCTCCTCAGGCTGTAGTATATTTGTTGGTCATGCGGGAGTTGCTCTGGTCGGAGGCTCGTTCGGTAACTTTCAGCTTAATGCACGACTGCTTCTCATCCATCAGCCTCTCGGCTGGTAGACACCACCAGCACAGGCAGGACTAATAAAACAGGAAAAGAGTGGTGTGAAAGACTGTAAGGCAGAGAGAAAAGCATTAGAGTGCAACAGTATTAAAGAAAGACGAGACACGTGCGGTTCCTTATTTTTTGTTGATAGTTCTATATTTTGCACTTCTTTGTTTTCTTGTCATGCGTTAGATAAAAGATTGATACTACTCTCATGTCTGTTCAACATAAAGCTGGAGCTAACAGCTGGTTAGATTAGCTTAGCACAATAAGTTACTGCGCCAGGCCAAAAAGTAGTCACATAACCTCTCATGTAACCACAGTCTGTTGGCTTTCACTTAGTTTTGTGTGTGGATCATGCAAATGAGATGTATCGGGTTTACGCATTAGCTGAGTACATGTATTAGTGTATTAGTACATGTATTAGTGTATTAGTAGAGTGTTATTCATCTTCTCATCTATTCCTCTTCAAGAAAACAATTAAACATATTTCCCAACATGCTGAACAATTTCTTTAAGACATTTTCACTTTGCATGTAGCATACATTGCAGCTGAGTTGCAGCTTACCCTGAAGCAGTTCTTGAAGCGCTTGCTGACCATGTAGAGGGCTATGGGATTGATGCAAGAGTTGACAGATGCCATATTGATACCGATGTAGTCCAACACCAGAAAGAAACTAAAAGGGTTACAGAGACACATCAGTCTTCTACTTCTCCTTTCCTAGAGGGTGATTCAGTTTTCTTTTAAATCTGTCCTCTAGTTTACATTGTTTTGTGCACTATGGGAAATGTATTTCCTTCCATACCTTAGAAGTTCACAGCGGTTTGGGTCTTTCTCATCATAGATGGTCAGCTTCAGGATACGGCTGAGGTGGAGAGGCAGCCAGCAGAGAGCAAAGACCAGAACTAGACAGAACACTGTCTTAGCCACCTCCCTCCGCTGAACACAGAGAAACACCCACAAATCAATGTATATTAAAAGACTGTTCAGACAGTTTGGCACTAAAATAGCTGTGGTGAAATTCTGGCCCCAAAGCAGTCTTATAACATTGGAAACATTTGAAAGCTAAAAGATTTGTAATCATAAATAAAATCCATTTAAGTGGAAATTCAAAAGGTCCCGGGTCAGACAGCAGTAAGGTTCGTGCTGAGAAGGGATGAGTTAATATTGTATTTTTTCTTAGCTTTGCTGTAAATATTTGGATGGTTTTGTATCAAGTTTTAAATATAAACATTTCTCTTGGTCAGTTTTGTACTTGTCCTGCTACTACATTAGTGTAATGTCACTTAAACCTCAAACTGAAAGCAGGTAATAATGAATCAAACAACAAGCAGGCTAAATAAAATAAAAATCATCACACCTGTTTGAGGTGATCACTAAGAGCGATCTGGACTCCGTTCTTCTTCCTCAGCATCTCACAGGTCATGAGGGTGTAGAAAATAGCAGTGCAGGCCAACGGTAGGCAGAAATATGCACTGAACAGCCACCAGTCCTTTGCTGATTTATAAAACTACAGAGGGAATATAGGAGAACAGCATGGGAGTAGGCACAAACATCTGCACAACATATGCTGTCAAACCTGGAACACAGTGGGGGACTCAAGGGTGAGTCTGAACTCCAGACTGCTGAAAAAAATCAATTTATCAAGGTACCTCGGTGGAATTAGAGCCGTTCATTGTTGTTATTTTAAAGCTGACGGAGGACATGTGAACACACATAAAAAGCGCTGCAGTATTTTACGTAAGCCAAGAGAGCAATAACTCCTGAAACAAATTGTTTTTTTCTTTTAGATAATGCTTCATTTTGTGCAAACTCTCTTTCACCCTGACCTGGCCTGGAAACTTTCACAGTATGACTTGGAGTGTATACGCTTTTGTGTATGCACATGTATTCACTCAGGAGTCAGCATATGTACCATCATTCCTTACCATGTGTGTCTGTAAGTATATTTATGTGTGTCTGTACGTATATGTGCATGTGCAGGTCTTCAGCATGCACAGCTGTGTCAACACACTACTTTTCCCCGCAATGAATTATAGGGCTCTGAAGGCCTGTGTCTCAGCTCACCCTCATAAAGTCGGTTTTCTGCATGGGGTGAAGCAAACAGATCCTCAGGTGTTCTCCTTTGTAGTCCATGGTGATCATGTCGAAGGCTATTGCCTCTGGCACAGCCAGAATGATGGATAATATCCAGATTAGCGCTATTTCAGTAGCCATCCACTTTGGAACTCCAATCCCTTTGATGCGGCTCCACGAAGCCACGGCCCGATACCTGAAAGATTCATCACATGCACAATCAGTTCACTAACCAATTCATTTAATTAAAATTGATTTATTAACAGTAGTTAAAGAAATAGTTTGATATAATACACTTAGCCTATACCCTTTCCTGCTGAGAGTTAGCCAAGTAGATCAAAAACAGCTCTCGAGTCTGTACGTTAAATAAGTAGCCAGAGCCAGCAACTGGTTAGCTTATGGTTAGCTGTAAGCTAACCCTGTTGTTTTTACTTTTCAGTTTTCGAACGGATTAAGTACATGAGATATCATATGCTAATTGAAGAGCTTTAGATTTCCTGATAGGCAGATTTCTTACCTTTGGATTAAGCTAGGCAAGCTGTTGCCTCCTGATTCCAGCCTTGGTGCTAAGCTAAACTAGCCGTCTGGCTATCGATCTTCTCATGTAGCTTTTGACAAGAAACCAAAAAGCTCATTTTCTAAAATGTCAAACTCTTCCTTTACTAATTTCATCTTAGAGTGTAAGTTTAGCAGATATGCTGTCTGAAACCTTAACAGGGTCATTTTTGGTTTAATTCTGAGATACATGTCTTACCCTGGCTGACAATACTGACATTTTTTTTTTTAAACTAACACTATGCTGTATATCATATAAAGCACCATATAAAGTCAAGTCTGAAGGTGATAAGTATGAAAATAATTTGAATTTACTAAAAATTCCATTTCAATCCCAAGCTCACAGTGTGGTTGACAGTAGAATAAGTGTCAGTTTACAGATCTCCAAAGTTAATAGCAGCCAGTAGCAAGGAGGTCAGAGGTCAGGTCAAAAGTCATTCCTCCGACAATGTTTCTGTAATCCCTGACTGTAGTGGTGTTAAGAAATGAAAACAGAAGCCAACATGGGAGGAGGGGTGAGTCTGTGTTGTCCACTGTTTGTGACCGGGTTTACCTGTCAATACTCAAAGCACACAGACTCAGCACTGTGATCCCCACCGACGCTTTTTGAACAAAGGGCACCAGTTTGCACACAGTCACCCCGAACGGCCAGTCTTCTGCCAGGAGCTGGAGAGAGACAGAGACAGAGACGGACAAAACTGATGACTGAGCTGAACCGTGGCAGGGAGTGAAGCAAACTGTCTGGCTGCATGTTGTTTTTCCCAGCCTCAGACCATATATAAGCGAACCTGATCTTATTGGTTTATGTGAACATCCAGAAATGTTTTTTCTTCTCAGGTTTCTTTAATGTTTTAGTCCTTTCTTGCGAACACAGTGAGGCCTCTGTTTGACCTGAAAGCACTGTAACCCAGAGTCATATAGTGGCTTGTGGAAAACAATAAAACTCTGCTGCTAGACTTATACAATATGAGGCTTTTCGTGTCTGCTTTAGATGGGCATCTGGAATGTGAGTGTAGATCTTTTGGACTCATATGTGACCCTATATCTCCACATACCATCCTGTCTCTCTTGTCTCTGCTCTGGTATGTAACCACAAACAGTTGTTTTAGCATGCTTGCCCCTTAACCAAATATACAGATACTTTGGTCCTCTCTGTCTCTCTCTCTTTCTCTCTCTCTCTCATACACACACACACACACACACACACACACACACACACACACACACACACACACACACACACACACAC
>JBBMJY010000006.1:5540156-5555415 GCA_037833715.1 Toxotes lorentzi
TCTCTCTCTCTCTCTCGCACACACACACACACACACACACACACACACACACACACACACACACACACACACACACAGAAAATGAGCCTAACAGATAATAACATGCCAGAGACACAAGGGGATAAAAAGAGGTTCAGAATCCAGAGGAATAATAACATGTAAAAACTACTTGGAAGCCCCCTTCCAAGAGTGTGTATGTGTGCGCTCTCGTATGTGTGCGTGCGCTAAGGGTTTAAAGTCCAATATGCAGCAAAATATTTATAAATGTCCTTAAAAAGTTATTCTAATAAACTTCAGAGGGACATTAAACACAATTAGAGTCCAATAAAAATTCATTTAAAAGCTAAGGGAGTTTTGAATTCTCTGCAGATAAAGATAGTTAAGCCAAGGAAATCCTTATTATAAAGGCTGTTACTAAGCCTGTATGGTATAGGATTTTTAATTAGCCATATTCTGCACCTCGACGTACCTTGTAAACATTAATGGGAATGCCAATGATGATGTGTAGCAGGTCTCCGAGTGCCAGGCTGGCGATCAGAATGTTTGGCCCATTGCGCATGCACTTATTCTTATAGATGATCCTCAGAAGAGCGGAATTGCCAATAATACCAACAACAAACACCAGGCAGGACACCACTGTGTTAATATACTTGAAGGTGTCTCGTATTTCTGTAGGTCCGGTGCACATGGGAGGTAGCCGGCGACGGGGCATGGTGATGTTGGACCTCACCGGACCCTGCACATCCCTCTCTATGAGCCCAAGTCTCTGGGTGACGGTAAGAGGGTCCTGAGGTAATTGTTTCTTTGGCTCCAGCTGTCCACTGGCCACTTGGATGTGGCTCGCCAAGAGGAGTACCTCTAAGCAGAGGAGATGTGTCTTCATCCTGGAGTTTGTTATGAATGTGGCTTTTATTCAACAGGGCTACAACTGATCCTCTTTGAATGCGCCTGGAACACAAATTGCAAAAAAGTATTGCATGCAGGTCTGTTATGTGACAACAGGAATATTATTTTACCATATAAAATCAAACAGTCTAGACTAACATTGTCCAGTAGGGACATTAGGATTTATTATGTGACTTTAGCTCTCAGCTGTCATGTCTTCTCAAGATAAACTCACAAAAAACTCACATTTAAGATCTGCAGGCCCTCCCTCCAGTAACAGTATAAGCACTTTTTATTCAGGGAGTGTACAAAAGTTATTAGGGGGAGAGGAAAAAAGGGGAAGTCGAAAAGGGGAAGTATTGTAATTTCTGAATATAGGATAGTCTTGCAGTAGCAGTTGAGGGTCTTTTATTTTTATTATTTTAGCCTTCCTTTGCAACATAGTTAAAAGTTACATTTAACATAACACTGGCTTTCAGACTTTCCCTTGGTTTGCCATGATGTATAAAGGTTCACTTCTCCATATTCAGAGGACAACAATTCTGTGGTTTAAACAAGCTGTAGTTTAGCTCTGTTTAGAAAACATTAATAGCCCTGAAAGGGCCTTGCTGAAGTGAAACATGAGGTTCTGTCCCCCACCCTCCTGTTATTATTGATGCAGTCCCGAAATGCATCAATAAATGTTATCCAGTCACTACACTTTGAGCTCTTACTTACCTAACTCCTGACTGAGGAAGAGATCCTCCAATGTGTATGCCTCTTAGATCAAACGTCCCTAGTAACTCTCAAGCTGTCAGGACAGAGAAAAGTTCCCAAAGCGGAAGGATACGGCTCCTGTAGTGACAGTCCAGTCATCTCCAACAGGAGCAGTCCACTCTGTCACTGGTGCCAAAGTAAAAAAAAAAAAAAAGCTCCAGATCTGTGATCCAGAGTCTCCAGTCAGCTGCTCTGGTAGTTCAGTCCTCTCCAGTACTGCCTGTCTCAGTGTACACAGTCTCAAGAGTCTGCTGAGTTGATCCCTGCCCTTCAACCCTTCCTCTTTTTATGTAGAGGAGGGGGTGGAGGAAGGCAGAGGAAGGCAGGCAGGATGTTCATTCAGGGTTTATCAAAGTGCCCTCATTTTAATGGAGGAAACAGGATTGAAGTTATTCAGCCCATGAGAAGTTCTTGTGTGTTTTTGGTACTCAGTCATGAGTTTATAATCTCTTACTTATATGGTATATTTGATCCCCCAATGGGATCATCCATTAGTATTTATACAGGCATTGATCACTGCTATTTTGTTTGTCCCATTGAAATATTTCAGTTTTACCCTGCTATTGTTCTCTTTGGTAAGGTAAAGAGTAAAAGACAATCCTGTTTCCACTATTTGATATCAAGCTATTTCCTTTAATCTACGTCCACAACAATTCTATCACTTGGATTTTATCAGGCTGTCAATGGGCTGTCAAATCATAGATAACTGCGCCATGTTTTCCAGGATGATACTCACTGTAATGAGAAACCAGACCAAGAAACGCGTCAAGACATTACCAAAGGTATTAGTGTTCCTCATGTTTCATGGGATCCCATCCAATAATTCAGCGTGGACAAAAGTGGTGGACTGACAGACCAACATTGCCATCTCTAGAGTTGTGCTGCTTTTTTTGTGGATCGTGGATGGTTTCGTAACTGAAAACGCACCATAGATTGGTTTTCTTAAAGCAAGATAATCTCAAACATTTGGAACAAGTTAAAGATGCTATATGTCACGTCTTTAAACACGATTTTAGAGTAAATGTGATTTTGGTATAATTTACAAACAGGACAGAGGTCAAAATGGTGCCTAGCTTCTTTATCAAACCAACAGTATTGTTAGCACTTCATAAATTAAAACCAGTCTTTCAAAATAAAGCTATTAATTCCTGTCACAGAGGGGACGTCACTGTTTTTTTTCCATACCATCCTTGCCTCAGTGTCACGCCATGTGCATTTGTTTTCTCTTTCTATTTACTGACAAGGATGAAAATGTTGGAAGTGATTTTTCTGTGACCCTGTCACATAAAGATCCAGTGACGAACTGTGAAATACAGTGTACGTGACAGTAAGTACTAACAGTCTTTTGGTGAGTTGCTTGTTCGCTTTAAGATCTTTAGGCTGCTATCATGAAATTGATGTGGCAAAAACATTATATTGCTGTACATTAATGACCTGAGGTGTGTCTCACACGTCTAGATCACACCTGTATCGGCCCGCTGTTGATCCTCCCCACGAGGCTCAGATTTTCTGAGAAGAATCTTGCTTGCAGGCCAGACAACCATCAGTACAAGATGTCTTTCTCTGCAGACAGATTACCATTCATGTTCTACTGCATGTGCGCTTGAGCAGGAGAGGTTATGAGAAAGAGATGCTTATCTTTTTATTATCAGGTCTGAGAGGTTTATATGTGTGTAGTCCCAGAAATGTCCCCAGTTTATTTCCACATCTTTTTAGCTTTTGTGTTTTGACATGAGTACAAAAATTAGTTTGTGATTGGAGGGCATCAGAAAAGGGCAGGTTAGTGCAATATTGTAATAATAATAATCTATAGATTTTATCATGTAGAGCTAGCATATGCTATGTACCAGTACAGTAATGCATGTACATTTACTAAAATACTGTACTTAGGTACATTTAAGGTAAAACTTAAGGTGCTCATACTTCACTTGAGTATATGCATTTTATGCTTTATACTTGTATTATACTCTTTTTATTGCACACAATTTTATTTGACTATTTGTATAGTTACATTATAGATCAAGACAGAGGCCACTTACTGGAAATCTTCTGGAGCTCTCCACCTTATCTCATGGCCTTCATCTGACAGTGTCATGTGACAACAACTAAGCCATCTCCATGATTACTGAGCAAATGCCATCTGCTAATGAAAGCCATGACATGAATTCTGAAAGCGCCAGAAAAGCTCCAGTAAGGTGACACTGTGTTTGTCAAACTACTATTTCCAAGCTTGATACTGGACCTTTAAGATAATGGATTTGACATCTGAGGTCTCACAGCCTCTCCCTCTTCTTAAGAAGTGTTACTTCCACAAAGAGTTTTTATTTTTCCACAAAGAGTTTGGTAACAGACTGGTGATAGTCATATGAGTGCATTTTCAAGTCTTATCACTTGAGCACTTTTTGTGTCATGAAAGCATCATAGTGAGTTATCTAAAAAAAAAAAAAAAAAAAGTGAGTTTTTCTAAACTTGGCTTCTTAAATGTATATTTCTAAGTAGTGTTAGTTCAATAGAATAGAATATCTAGATCCTATAGCTAATCACAAACTTTTCCTCATGGCCTTTTGTCCTTCAACATTATCACCATTTTGACGTGTGGTTTCTTTCCCTTTAGTTGCTTCTCACAGCTATGTTCATGTTTGAAACTGTGAAATGTAACATGTGATGGCAAAGCTATCACAGTATCACGCCTAAGATGTGAGGAGCAGTAAGTTAGCCTTGTGAGTAGGGAGACAGTGCTCTGGCTCTGGTTCAAGCCTCTGGGGCAACAAGCATCGAACCCTATGTGACTCAGTGACTCTGTTCTGTAACAAACAAATATTTACAAGACCTGGAGTGAGAAGTATATAATAGAGTTTGGGCAAATTTATCTTTGCAAGAGGTGCAAAAAAATCTAATGCTGATGGACCTAATCATTTTAATTTTTAATTTTAATAGTAATGTAATTGTTGATACATTGCTATATTGATGCATGGGCTGGAGCTGTGAGGACTCTGTTAGCCACCACTAAAAGTAACACCTAATGAGCCAGTAGCTGGCTTATTAACATAACCTGTGTGTAACACTACATTCAGGGAGCATCTGGTTTAGTTCACCACTGGCAGCTGAGGAACAGGATTTCATGCTTTCAGTGTGGATAATGTTAAGCTAGCTGCTGTTGGTTTGCAAGTGCCTTCAAAACCATAGGCAGGCTACTTGTTGAACCACAAAAACTTGTTTTTCCTAAATACATAAGGTGTGAGGTGGAAGCTCTAGTTTAAAAGACACTTTTGACCGAGCTGAGCTGAGTAAAGAAAGTAATATAATAAGTAATGTAACCCATGGTTTTGCTGTACAGTTGTCAGTAAAGTCATGCAGTTACTTTTTAAATGGGTATATATAATTTAATTGCTTATATTTGCCTTCTCAGAAAGATAAAAATATTTCTTAAAAAGCCTATGTGACTTTACTAGGTTACGGCCTTTACTTTCAAGTAATCCCTGACATCAGTGGATGAAAAGCATAGCTGTCACTTAAACTCCCATTTTACTATCTCCCATATTAGTATAAGACTTTAGTGCTCTTGTTTGACAGTGACAGATGTCCTAATAAAAAGATTTCCAATTTAAAGCAAAGAGGGGCACACTCATTGGTCTTCGAATTGTCTGTTTTTTATGGGATCATTCGGCAGTTCTAGTTAATGTGTGGAGAGCCCTCCCCCACCCCCGTTTAAAAGCAGAAAATCGTCTTCAGATATACCAACTCTGACAAGAACAAAGGGCTGACTTGTTTTCAACAAATGGGGATTCATTGCCGTCACTGTCAACAAGAGGGCACCTCATCTAACACACAACACACCCTCTGAGCTTGATCTGTAAGCAGCAGGATATACTGACTTTATTGCTGAAATATATCCACTGCTGTGTTTTTATGCATATACACCCTGTGCATGTGTGTGTGCATCCTTGTCCTCAGCGGTCAGACCAGGCTGATTGACCTTTGCCCTGTAGCCCAGTGTGAACGAAGTGGTGGGTTAACAGAGAGTAATTAGCTGCCACTTTACTAGAGCTATAACAGAAGCATCGGGTGAGTCCTTTCTTCACTCTATCAATCCTTCCTCCCCTCTCTGTTTGTTCCCTAAGAGCCTTTGTCCTTTCATTTGCACTGGATCCTTCTCAAAAGTATTATATCTCCACATTGAAGTTCCACTTGGGAAAAACCTATATTTCTACCAAATAAATATTTCAATTCCTTCTTTCAGAGTTTATGGAAAATCATGGAGAATTTTGAAGTCTAAGTTTAGTGTGTTTTACAGCTTGTTTCACTCTTCCCTTCTGTCAGCTGGTGACCTGCTTTTCTGTTCAATCTAAAAGGCCTTTTTTTTTCCATTCTGGCAAAAAAAGGAAAAAGGTACATGAAATGACTTGGACGTATTATATATAATTCTGTCCTCAAACAATAAAAGGAACAATTTTGGTAGTAAATGTTTTCAGTGTGTTTCCCATGTGCGAGGAGGGAAGAGAGTCCTAAAGAGTATTTTTTCCCCTTTTGTCCACCAGATTTTTTTTATATAATCTGTGATGATGTTTTAGGTGTCATGCATAAAGTTTAGTATTTCATTTAGGTTAGCTAGCAAGCGTGTGTCAGACCTGATATGTATGTAGGCTTATTACCATTTTCATGTCAGTGTTATCACCACAGAGGGCTTTTGCTTGCACATGTAGCCTGTGTCTACGTGACTATTGTTAATGATTAATGTTTTGTTGTGCGTCGAGCATGCATGAAGCGAGTTGCTCCAGCCCAGCTAGCTAGGGTTAGCTTATTTTTTCATAACTTTTAGCTAGTAACTCGTTTAAGCTGTGCCCTCTCTGAACATACTAGTAGAGAGAGTTCTGGTCTGTTTTTTTCATTGAGAAATTGCTTTGTAGAGTAATGAGTTTTCATTCTGCTTCTGTACCATTGTGCATCTAGTCCAAGGTCGCAATGTTTGCAGGGAGGACCAGATGATCGTGCTGAAGCCAGGCAGAATGGAGACCAGAACAATGGATACCCTGCTGAAATCAGGAGGATATCAGGAGGAGTAGGCCAGGCACAGAGGTTGCAGAGGAAGAACAAAAAGACAAGGGAAGAGAGCTGGGTCCAGACAATAGAGACTGATGGAGAAGAGGGGATATAAGCTGTATCTTCCTTCTATCATTATTGGCAATGTGAGCTCACTGGACAATAAGTTGGACAAGCTAACAGCCCTTATAAGGAATCGGAGGGACTTGGCTATAGGAAGATAGTCAGGATCTTGTCATGACCACTGATGGCTTTCAGATGGTTTGGGCGGAAAAGAATAAATCTAAGAGCGAAAACAAGAGAGGCAGTGGGCTTGCTGCTTTTATTAACAGTACAGATGGTGCCAGCCTGGTCACATTACTGTAAAGGAGTGTTTCTGCAGCCCAGACATTCAACTTTTAGCCGTGGGGCTACGTCCATATTACTCAAAACAGCTTCAGTTCTTTGTGGCATTGATTCCACAAGACGTTGGAAACTTTCCTTTGAGATTCTGCTCCATGTTCACATGATCGCATCACATATTTTCTGCAGATTTGTAAGCTGCACGTTCAATGCCCTGCCAATCTCCTGTTCTACCGCATCCCAAAGGTGTTCTACTGGATCCAGATCTGGTGACTGGGGAGGCCACTGAAGTTCACTGAACTCATTGTCATGTTCATGAAACCAGTTGGAGATGACATATTACATTGCCATCACCATTACACCACCACAACCAGCCTGGACTGTTGACATAAGGCAGGTTGGGTCCATGGACTCCGCTGTTGATGTCAAATTCTGACTCAGCAGAAATCCAGATTCATCAGACCAGGCTATGTTCTTCCAGTCGTCACCTGTCCGTAGCCTTTCTGTCAGCTCCAGCCATTCTGGCCATTCCCCTCTGATCTCTCTCATCAACCAAATGTTTCTGTTCACAAAAGTAGTGTTTACTGAATGTCTCTTGTTTTTCCACACTATTCTGAGACTGTTGTGAAAATCCCATGAGCTCAGTGGTTTCAGAAATACTCCAACCAGCCCGCCAACAAACAAACAAACAGAACAGAAAAATCACTGAGATCACATTTTTCCACATTCTGAGGTTTGATGTGAACATTAACTGAATCTCCTGACCTGTATCTGCATGACGTTATGCGTGATATATCGTGATGCCACACGATTGGCTGATTGGATAATTGTATAACTGCATGAATAAGCGGGTGCACAGGTGTTCCTAATAAAATGCTTGGAGAATGTATGTAGATAAAAGACCTGGTTAAGCATCCAAGGGTCTATTTTAGCTGTATTGCGCTATCCACTATTAGTGTTCGTACATAAACTAGCCAACTAAAGAGCGATGCTTTTTAGGCAGCCATGAGACAGGCGTTAATGGCTGTGTGAACTTTTGTCCTGTTAGCAACTGAACTAATCAAATCAGCTAACAAGCTTCCTAACTGACCATCAGTTTGTCTTTACTGTAAAGCATTCATCATGTTTCTTGCAGCTGTACACAATAAAAGTGCCAGAAAGAGTTATGTACAAAAGGGGGAAAAAATAGCTTGAGAGTTCAAATCCTGCCGACTTCCTCACCTCCACAAACCGGGTTAATCATGATTTAGGCATGTTGACCGTTTAGAAAAGTTGCAGAAATTGTCACTCTGCAATTCCAGTGCTGTAAAGACGTGGTGGGAGGGTTTTCAGACATTGAAAGATCATCTGACAAGGACTGCAGTTGAAGCCTTTAGTCCTGGGCTGCCTTGGGAATATTTAATCATGTGTACTGTTAAATATGTCACAGACAAAGTTGGAGCCGCCCCCCCCCCACTCTCCAATGACTAATGATTTAACATGAAAGGCCACCAGACATATTGTAATTACAAGGCTCATCCACAATTGGACCTTGTTATAGTTGTCATTACAGAATAGCCTTATTACACAGGTAGGAGCCTGTTGTAAAATGCGTCCCATTTCTCCTTACCCCCTTTCTGTTCTACATCCCTCATCTCCCTTTCATCTGCTGCACCCTTTTTCTCCCCATTCTTCTTTCTTTATTGTGGCCTTGTCTGTGTCCTTCACCCCCTCTAACCATCTCCAGGGTTTGATTTCCCCATCTGCTGAGGGACAACAAAGAGGGGTTGTGCCCATTTGACAATGACAACATTAGGCATCAGTGAAATGACTGAACTGCAGCCCTCTGGCTATGCCTTCACCAAGATGCAGCGCTGCATGTGCTTGTGTGTGTGCAATGTTATTGTATCTGCATATTGTGTGTGTGTATGTGCATGTTTGTCCTCCCTTAGGCCATCATCTTCTTGGTCGCCCTCTCTCTCTCTCTGGGTGGTTGTCCTCTTGTGATAATGGCCCTCTTGACATCAGCACAATACTCTCTTATGTGTGTATCTACTGTCTAAAGATCCTCCGTAGCTTTTCAAAAGAGCAGAGTAACAGCACACACAGCTAATAGGGAGAAAACCTGCTGATTTTCTACAAGCGCCACACAGAGAGAATAAAAGACAGAGAAGTTTCTCATGTATCTCGAATATTGTGCTGTTGCTTGGATACATGTATTTTTCTTTTTCTTTTTTTTTTTTTTTACAGTAGATGTTAGAATACCAAGCTGGAATATTCCACATATTGCACATGAAAGGATGATGTTGGTTGGCATCCATGCCTGCTGTGGGAATACACACATGCAAATGTTGCACAGAAGCAGGAAAACACATGTTCAGGCTCAGAATAAAGACAAAATATGGGCTAATCATAATAATCATAAACAGCAGTGATAACACGTTATCAGTTTTCACATGATGTGCGTTGTGTTTTTGTTTAATCGTATGTATGTGCTTTAAGTAACGTTAAACAGATGTTAACTCTCCATGTGACCACCTTAACAGAACCTGTCTGCAGTGACTTAAGGTTTTTTTTTTTCCCACAGTTGTGCTCCATCTTTCCCTGTTAGAACTTTCCTCCACACATGAACTCCTGCATTCCACGCATTTCTTCAACCATCCTTTAGGCTCCCACTATAAAGAGATCACGCCGACTGCCTCTCTAATGCGTATATTATTTCTTGCCTTTCTGCCTTCAGAGATTAATCTTTACTGTCTCTGTTGCTCTCCTTTTTCCTCCCTGGAAAGCTGCTATGTTTATTTGACATGTGGCCTCACACACACACACACACAAAAAAAAAAACTACCAGTGTTTGAATCAATTTAAGACACACTTTCACCTTGGATGATGTCGAGCTCTACACCAAGGCTGTGCTTATCTTTGTAAAACACAGTAATGTAGTCTTATCCGGTGGGGTGCTGCTTCAGTGTCAACATCTCTTCTGGACTTGAGACTGTGCAAAGAGGAGAATTATAAAAGATCCACTATGTGGGAATGTGACTTTTCCTAATTCAGTTTCTCCCTCCATCTCTCTCTCCGTGTCTTGTTCTTTAGAAAAACCCTCACAGTAATTAAACCAGTTCAAAAATAATTATTACACTGTTCATCCCTGCAGTGGAACTTAACGCATGATAGTCTTCACTTAACGCATGATAGTGACAGAACAGCTCAGTGAATGTGCTCTCTCTCTCTCTATCTTTGACACTACCTCTGTTTCTCGCACATGCTGCACAGTCAGTCGTCAGGCTGTCACCTTTGTTTGCAGGAAAAAACTGGACACATTTGCAGGTTTCTCACACAAGCATCACAGCTTTCTATCCATCTCATGTTCTTCTCTTCTTTTAGATATTTATGGTGTTGTAAAAAAAATAAAAAAAACAAAACAATATTCTGTCCATTATTTGCTTTTGCTCTAAAATAAAACCCACCCACAGCAAAACTGAGCATGTGAAAAAACTGAGCTAAACTGTTTACTTTAAAGAAGCAATCCCGCTTTAGCTAATAAACAAGACCAAGAGTCTACGTTGCTAGAAGCTGCCATGATAGCAGCTTTGAGCAAAACACTAATGTCAGCTGGTAATACGCTGTAAATGTTTACCATTTGAACCATCTCAGTTTAGTGTGTTAGCATGTTAATGTTACATTACATTACAATCGTGAGTACAGCAGAGGCTGATGGTGATTCATTAATTTGACAGGGTCTGAATGGTTTTTTTTCTAGTAATTAATTAATCGTAGTTGTTCATAAATATCAGAAAATTAAAAAAATATATACTATCACAATAAAGTCCAAGGTGACATCTTCACATTGCTTGTTTTGTTCAACCAACAGTCCTGAACAAACCTGAACATATTCAGTCGAGTTGAAAATAATAACAACACAGTAAAAACAAAAAAGAAAATCATCACAGCTGAAAAACCAGAACCAATAAATGTTTTTGCTACCAGAAGGTTTGTGAATATCTGTACATAATATTGTACAGATCATTCAAGAGGATGACATTTGGATGATATTTCACCAGATATGTTCGCTGGATTGCTGAGAATTTTGACTTGCTTCTGGCACCAAATGAAAAGTCAGGAAGTCGCTAAAGCAAGTGAAGGTGTATGCAGTAGTTCACACTGTCACTGTATTTTTTTGTCAGGGTGACACCACATATCTGTTGGTACTGTCCTGTCACTGCTCGGATTTCGACTTCAAGCCTGAGTAAAGAGCATAGAGAGTGAGACTGAGACAGACCCGCAGATGGTAATCTTGTGGGACTAAAGAAATACAAACCAAATGTTTGTACAGTTTCTTCATTCCTTTGGGGAGAGTTTAATATGCTGACTGCATAAAGTATCAAGAACATCCTTCTAATATTGATTTGCTAGTGCAAAGACAGCTGCATCTCACTTGTTTAAAGTATAAAAATCCTTCCCTGACTGAGGGGGTGTTCTTCTTCTCTGTTGGGGTGGGTCCAGTACAGGAGAATGGCTTTTATCTTGATTGATCGAATCTGATTTGTTCAGAAAAAGTCAAAGACAGGGCAGCTTTTGTTAAGCTCTGGGAATGTTCCACAGGCCTACCGTCTGTGGAAGTGTAATATGTTTCAGATGAGGAAGAAATGAACGGGAATCTGCCGTTTATTCCACCACTTTAGTCCAGACTGAGAAATCTGGACAACACTGGATTGTCGTGAAATTTGGTACAGATGTTCATCTCCTCCTCAGGATATGTTATAATAACACTGGAGATCCCTTACTTTTGGTCTGACAGTATCACCAGGTCAGAATTTTATTGTTAATTAATTTGTCTAATATTTTGTTTCAACACCAAATACCTGTCAAACTTATGACATTCCCATCAGCCTCTTTGCATTTAGTGTAAATTAGTGAACGTTATCATGATGATGATGTCATCCTGAACATGTTTACATGCCAGGGTTAGCATTTAGCTTTGAGATATACTCAGTTTCATTACAATCAGCATCTCAAGCATTCACCTCATTTGACCTTGATGCTCTTCATGCTTAACTGGCCAGTTATTTTTTTCTGTTAATTCTTCACAGTCTGTACTGTTCTGTACTGTGCATGTTGTTCCAGAGCCTAAGAAAACTGATCCATCACAGACTGGGTGTTTAAACAGTCAGTGTCAAAGCTTTTGGGAACCGACTGTAGGTTAATCATTGTTAAATCAACTGGTAATACTGAGTCACAAAACAGGTTTTTATTTTTCTGAAAATGACATGAATTAATATTTCAATTTGTCAAGGAAATACTTTATGAGATACACAAGAAAGCATTATACGATCATAACCGAGCCCAAAAATAAGATTTCACGCCCTAAATCCAACTAACATGATCCCTTTTTCAGTGTCTTTGCCCAGAATGAATTGGAAAAGGGGACAAGACATTCAGATATTAACAGGCTGATATTAAGACACTGTAATGGAGAGGAGAGAGAGAAAGAGAGACACACTGTAAGTGGGTTAACACTGGAATGGGGTCTTAATACCAAGATTGGTGATGCATGCCTCCCATTACAGCTCTTCTCCATGAGGACAAACATCCACCATGGGAGTGACTATGTGTGTGTGCATGTGTGTATGTGTGTATGTTTGTGTGTGTGTTTACTATAAATTAACACCAGTATGTCAATGGAAAAAAACGGTGAGTATATACACATGTGAGCTGCACACTGCAAGACTAGTGAGAAAAAGAGAGCCAGCTGTGCGGGGAAGGAGTATTCATCGTTATTAGTTTACTGAACTTACGTTAGTGTGTGTGTGTGTCTGTGTGTGTTGAATGCAAATTGATAATAGGAGGGAGAAAACAAACAAAATAAAAGCTGACCTTTACCATACAGCCGTTCTCAAACTGAGGAGCAGGTATGGATGACCAGGGGGAAAAATATGGAGTTAAACTAAGTTGAACAAATATGATTTATGTAGGGAAACTAAACAAACAAGACTTTGTTGGTGCTATTGCACTGTTTGTTGGTTTGCTTGTTTATTTGTCAGCAGGACTATGCAGAAAGTACAGGGCCAATTTGCACCAAACCTGGTGGAGGTTGCTTCCCCTGTCAATGTTTATGATTGAAAACAATTGTGGGGTGGGGTAGTGTGAACTTCTATCAGCTTCTGAAGGAGGCATGTCAGGAAATGTTCGAGAACCACTGCCATACAGTAACATACACATATAGGACTGTTGCATAAAACAGTGCAAGCAGGTTGGACCTGAATTGCAGACACAAACGTGTGGGAGGATGGGAGGTGAAGAATGTAGGATCCATCTGGAGTGAGCAGAGTTCCGGGGTCCAGAGGAGGCAACCATTGATAGGAGACTTGGACTGGCTGAAAAGTGAAGCTGTGACTCAGATGCCATCGAGGCTGGCAATTGAAGCATTGGGCAGACAACCTAATGATCTAGCTGGCTGTCATCAGCTAAGAAGACGGCATTGGTAGCAGGCTTGTCGGCAGCAACTGAAACCACGGCTGACTGATGGTCTGGAAGGTCTGGTAATGTGTAAGCATGAACTATCAACTGCCGATCAGGACCAGGTCTCAGCCAGGCCACCCACTGGGAACCAGGGACAGGCTTAATGTTTGTTAATGTTAACAAGACATCGACCGGGATGGCACATTCAGGAAGAAGGTCAGTAACAGGTTTCATGTTGGCCAGGACACCCTACTCAGGAACAGGCTTGACCTTGGCTGTAGTGGCCAACTCTGGAACAGACTCGGGAGCACTCTTGACGTTGGCAGAGACACCCGAGGCAATGCTGGAACCCCTGATCCAGAAACAGACAGGAGGTGTCCAAAGGTCTGACTGGGCATAGGTTGAGGTGCTGGGCAATGGAGGCTCTGGGTTGCTGCGCAACAGAGCCCCGGATTAGCCGGGCAATGGAAGCTGGGGTTGCTGGGCAGCTTGAGGGATTGATGTTTCAGAGACCCACACTTCCTTGTAGGGGTTCTAACTTCTAGATACCTCAGAAAAATAGCCAGGCGAGTCCCCAGGAAAGGGAACTATTCAAGATTCTCCAGATCTATCAGACATGAGGTCAGTTGGCTCCAGGGCACGCTGGAAGCTAGCTGATCCGTCAGCAGGCTGCAGGCATACTAACCCAAGCCTTACCATTTGAGTAGCAGGCAGATAGTTAGACACTGGAATAGACTGGTGGCTAGCCGAATGGGAGACTGGCCAGAGGATAGCAGCCTGAGAAACTGGCTGGGAATCAATCAGGGGTGCTCAGAAAGTCTGTGATTCAATCTAGTATCATTCAACCACAGCTTGGAGGATCCTTCCCTATGTGCCACCCTCAAAGCAGCCTCATTGAAATCTCTACTAGGGGCTCTTGTCCGCATTGGCACATGAGGGTATGAAATTTCTTCCTCAAAAGTAGTGTCTGCTGGGTTCACGGCTGGTTGCGCCATACCATCAAGGTTAGCTGATAACAGCTCAGGCAGAGTGGACTCAAATGTAGACACAAACTTACAGGTATACGGGTGGACAAGATGGCAGGGTAGGAGGTATAGACAACATGGAACAGGGAAAACACATGGGAACAGAAACAAGTGATCTGACATGGAACAAAGGGAATTAACTTGTATACATGGTGAAAGGCTGATCAGGGAATGAGATGCAGGTGACTGCAGGACTGAACAAGTGGGAAAAGTGGATGGGCAGGGCCATCAGGTTAATTGGAAGAGGGAGAAAAGTGTGATGGTGGGTGACTAGAGGAAGGGCCGAATTGATAATTTAATTTAATTGCTCAAATAACTGTGTTTAATCTTAAAGGGGTCGCTTGTAAAGGGAACCCACACCCCCTGTCAGTCCAGGTCCTCTCAGCTTTTCAGCATTCTATCAGCTCGTTTTGTTTTTGTGGCCAGCAACTTTGTTGTTTTGATTCAGTTTTACTTCTCTCATCAGTCTTGTTTGAGCAGCGGGTAAAAAGCTAATTTAAACTCAGTGTATGCTAGCTACCCAGAACCAGAATGGGATAGAGTTGGCGGATACTAAAAACAGAGCTAAGAGAAGAGTTCAGGCAGCCAGAAACATAACTCCAAATGAAGGCTAATGCTGCTGTCTGCCAGATGGAATAATCTTATCAAACATAGGCTGAGCAACTGGACATTGGAATGGAGAATACGTGGAATGGTGTACACACACACACACACACACACACACACACACACACACACACACACACACACACACACACACACACACACAC
>JBBMJY010000006.1:5557664-5572244 GCA_037833715.1 Toxotes lorentzi
GTGTGTGTGTGTGTGTGTGTGTGTGTGTGTGTGTGTGTGTGTGTGTGTGTGTGTGTGTGTGTGTGTGTGTGTTAATTATTATTGATCTGTGAACCCCCACAGTGCTTGACCCACTTGGCTAATTTGCCATGGTGAGGTGAACTCCTGGGCAAACCTATGAAGCCACACAGTGTGAAAATTTCTTTTTGACTGAAAGAAAATTGTGAAGGTGGCACAAATAGACTCCTAATTTTACCAGTAAGACTGAGACACACTCTCACCTCCTGCATTATTTAAAAGTGTTCAAGAGGCACACTGACTTGACGGGTGGCAGGCAGGTGGCTGCTTATGCGCACAGAGGTGGTGATTCCACACAGCAAACTCACAGATGACATGGAGCTCAGAGAGATTTAGTGAGAAATTTTTAAACACTTCAACTACAGTGCAGAAATCTGACTCACACCGCAGATATTAAGGCTGTTCAAACGGCAGCACACAGATGAAGCCTCACCAACAAACCTGGGCCAGTACATGTTTGGATGCGACAGTTAATTTACTTTTCATCAATCTATCTATTTATGAGTCAGTGAAAAATCATTTTAAAATAATCCATTTTTGAAAACAGGGCATGGAATTGCAGACGGGTAACAAATGTCCATCTATGCTTCAGAGCATTCAGTGACCCCTCACGTCCTGCATGGCATGTGTCTGGGTAAGTCATATGTTGAAAAGATGAGCAGAGCACTGAAAACTTGTATCGGTGAACAGAGAAGTACTGTTAGATGCAAGCACACAAATTATCCAGGGGCAGCATTTTGTTGAATTCAATCATCCGATTTCCTTTCTCAGATACATTGGTGGTGAGAAGGCATCACACTCCCCGAGAGGAGATAACTTGAATGCTTTACTTTCCAGGTGGGAGCACGATTCGATCCACCGTTTGAAAACCCTGTAACCTCATGTATTAGATATAGATTAGAAACCTATTTAAAATAATTATATATTGAACCTTTTTAAACATACTTTACAAAAAAATTGCAAATGTAAAATTTCAATCTGTTCACGTGGTAGAGGATACGTTGATACTTGTCATTTTGTTTGAAGTGAGTTGACTGGCTGTAGTTCCCGTCACTGTTTTGAGAGTTTTGATTCTCTGAAGGTCTCTTGGTTGTTTTTTTTTTTATTTTTGTTTTTTTCACCCATATGGTGGAACTTGATTGTTTAATCACCATCAGATGTGTTACCAGGGTGTGGCCTACGTAACAGTGCCTGTGTTGTACTAAGGCTGATCTATTGAAGGCTTGAGGGCCAAAACGTGATTTGTCTAAATAAAGAAGATTACATATGGAGACACTTTACATATGGAGTGTGCAACACTTTTTTTTTCTGCTCTCAAAGTAAAAAGTTTTCCCTTTTGTCACTGTGGCTGCATCGTTTTGTCAAAACCATAAAGCAGCAGCACTCTCTTCCTTTGACAACACAATCACCGCTCAAGTCGACTTAGTAGTTTTCTTTCTGGAACTTTCAGTCGTGTCACATGGTCTTCATCCATGGATGGATTTTGCTCATTTGTTATGGAGATGGATCTGTCTTAAAAGTGCTGTGGGTGATCATGACAGTTACTGAGCTCACACGTCGACAGATCTGTTTCCATGACATCTGAGCAAATGTTCATGTTTAAAGGGGTATTTAAAGAGACTGACTAAAAGAAGATTAGGTAAAACTGAAGCAGCAGAGGCTGAGATATCCTGACTTTTAGTTCCTAGGTGTGAGTCTCAAACTCCAAAAACACTCAATCGTTTGTTACACCTGGCAAATCCCCATGTCTATCAACCTCCGTACACCCAGTTTGTGATGGAGGCTTTCTCCGATAAATGTGTTTCCATGTTAAAACCGAAATGACCCTGATGACATCACTGTTACATCATTTGGGTTATTTCTCATACTTGTCAAAGCTCTTTCCAGTGCATTCATGAGCTGAGTGGTACTCCTCACGACTCGTAAACTAACCTTCACAAGAGAGATTGGTGGTCCCCTTTATCTCTGTACCTTTATATATATACATATATATATATATATATACAGCACAATAACATTACATGTTTAGAGCTAAATAAATCACCATATGCAATAAACTCACCATCATTATATAAAAACATCTTTGCCTCAACTGTTAGGATCTGCTTGAGAGTTAGATTCTACTTTTTTTTTTAAGTTAAGTACCTTAACACTCACGGAAGAAGCATTTTAAAAGCTCAGTGTCTTCCTGAAAGAGTAATCAGTGTTGTTTTCATGTATTTTTCAAATTTGGACTGAGAGTAAATATTGCACCAGAAAACGTATTCTGGCATCTGGCATCACGAGAAAGATTATTTCCAGTTTTACCTAGTTCTTAGACTGTTCTCAAGTCAAATAATGTCAGAGCTAATAACCCTGTGTCTCACAGTCCATTTGTGTCTTGAGTCCGTGGCACAGCGGTTGACAACCACTGTCTTAGAGGCTTCATATGGATGCTAATTGGAGCACAGCAGAGAATCACGACATGTGTTGCATCCTCTCCTCTCTCCTACCGATCCCTTCTCTTCTCTTCTTGTCATCTTCTATTCTCTTTCTTCAGGCACTCATCCTCAGTTTCCACATCAGCTGAGTTCCAGTAAAGTTTTCTCCGTATCTCCCCACTGGCTCCATCTAACATATCATTCCATCAGTTCATTTTTATCCCCACTCCTCTCCACCTCAGTGTTTGACCTGTCTTTGCCACCTCTTCCTACTTTATCCTCCATTGCTCTCCCTCTTTAAAAAAAAAAAAAAAAAAAACATGGGTGAGAGAGAGATAAACAGGAGTGGAGAACAGCAGCTTCAGATTGTAAGGTGTATGTGGGAGGGCTCCGGTGTCAGCGAGCAATCCCACTAACGCCACCAACACACATCAGAGGCCCCTGCATGTGAGTGTGTTTGTATGGATTGTGCATGCTGTGCTGGCATGCTGCGCCTGCTGTGCCTGAGGGCAGGGAATTTTAAATCAGGCGTCCAAGGAAACTGATACCGCTGAATATTTGAATATTTATTCCTTATCAGAAGCTGGGATATTAATGAGGGAGCTGTGACTGAGCGGGTTACGGAGAGATAGACAGAGTCTTGTGGTCGGGGACAGGCAGATGGTGTGTTTACTCCTCTGTTTTCACGTCTTGGCGGGAAGAAAGCACATGAGCTCAGCCTAGTGTTTATCATCTGGAATTACATAAGACCGAACACATCTAACAAGGACATGGTGATGTTATGATGGCAGCATCTGCTCATCTGCATTTTTATAGGCAATTTTAAATAAATGCCTATGACAGTTTTAGAAAACAGCTATGCAAATATTGCTATGTTGAGAATGTTAACTTAGCTTTTAAAACCACAAGCTGTTGTTTTTACACTTTAGTTTTTGCCCAGATTAAACATAGAAGACATAACGTGTTAATTAGTTAGCTTTAAAGGATGTGGTAGATGTCTTTCTTTAAACTTTTGACCAGGCTAGCTGTTTCCTCTCGTTTCCAGTGTTTAAGCTGAGCTAAAATCTCCTGTTTGTAGCTTTATATTTAACACAAAGTGAAATCAATCTTCTCTCTGGCAAGACAGAGTATAAGCACATTCTCAAAACGTCGAACTATCGAGCACCAAAGGGCTCTAAGAAAGGTTGTATAATGTAAATTTTTTGTGACTCTTGGAGTCACAGGGTCAAAGAAGGCAGCATGTGAGAGAAATCTTCCCTCACTTTATCTCCATTAACATTCACTCTGTTGGTCTGTTCCCGTCTTAATGAAACAATGGAGCAGCATTACCAGCGGCTCATCCTTGTGATCCTGTCTCCCTGGGGTCCCGGTCCCCTTCCAGTGATGTGTAAATGTAGGTCGACTGCGCTGTGATTTAGTGGGCCTGTTGTTTGTTTGGATGAGGCGTTTTAGTGGTGATGAATCATCGACTCGGGCTCTTGAGCATGTTCATTGGTGTAACAGACAACAACTGGAGGCACCTTTCTCAAGTTGTCTCTTATTAATGATGATAGACAGCCAGCTGACAAAAATCAGTGTGAAGATGCTACAGCACGCGGTGGGGACTCCTCGAGTGTCTTTCCATCCACCCATTTTTATGCACATTTTCAGAAAAAAAAAAAAAACTTGAGTGGAAACACCGGATATTTGAAGTAGAAATCTAAATATCACGAAAAAGTTTTTATAGTAGGCTGAGGTGAAAAAGTTGGTGTGTTGACAAAGTGCAATGAAATTCTGAAATTAACAGAGAACCTCTAAAGCTCACAAATGATCGTGTTATATCTCATTTGCATAATTTACAAAAATTACCACTGTAAGTGTTTTACAGGGGGTTATGTGCTAAACTAATTCTTTTCATTTATTTTCCTGGCCAAAAAAAATGACGCATAACTCACTTTAAAACAGTACGTTGGAGTTTTTACATTTCAGTTTTTGTATGAATTAAAGTTCCAGTTTTCCAGTTTTTATGCTAAGCTAAGCTAGCTGGGTGCTGCCTCTATATTTACTGTCCAGATGTGAGCGCCATCAGTCTTTTTCAAAATGACCAACTATTCCTTTAATACTGTTCTTACCATGCTATTTGTTTTTTTTTTAATCATCGTCTAGACATCTCTGTAACATTTCTTAGTATTCCTGCAGGAACCTGCTGTGACTTTTCTCCTTCTGAAATTTACTATAGAATTACCTTTGTTGTTTTGCAGGGTTCCTAAAGCATCATTTGAAATCTCTGCAGGATCCCTTCCCTCCCCTTGTCTGAAATCCTCACTTTGTCAGCTTGTTGTTCACAGACCAGACATAACTGTACAATTTATCAAAATATTTACTACAGGCACCATTTCAAATTGCAGAAGGCTGCACTTTTTTTTTTGTCCACGAGAAAGATGTTTCAGACAGCTTCCTAAGCAAGGTGTTTTGATGTCATGCAGAATCTGTGGCCTGTAAACAAAGTGTTTTCAGGAGAGAAAATCATTCATTTTACTCAAACTAAGCACCCAGGCATTTTCTGAGCATCTTTCAAAAGCTAAAAAAGAAAAACTATTCTGTTATATCTCAGCCCATATCTCAACTACAATACTCAGCAAGAAGAAATGGCTATAGGCCTGTGATGTTTTTCTTTGTCAGTCCCGTGCAGCCCAGAACCTGCACAGGGCTTGTTCCAAATGGATCAACAGACTACGATGGATTTTTCTCCTTGTCTACATTTCCATCCGCTCGTCCATTTATCCATCCATTCATTCACCCGTGTGTTGCACGGCAGCGTTTTGATCTGAGAAACGGCTGAAAGAACAAAAAAGAAGGAGAGAAAAAGGACAGCGTGTTTGGAGCAGACTAGAGCCTTATCCTTCTGACACAAAAGCTCACTCTGATCCCTGGAATACAATAGAGTTAGCACCCTTGCACCCTCGGAGCAGGCAGCAAATAATGCCCATAATGCAGCGTGTCTGTGACTGCCGGAATTCCCCGTGGCCATACTTGTCCAGCTTGTAGAGGACTGTGCCAGGGACGTGATGCCAGGCAACCGGCCATGATGATGACTTATAGATGCCAAATCCTGCTACAAGCCACACATTATTCTTATTCCCTTTTTTCAGCCCGCCTTATGGACAGTGTGGGATGTGTTTGTGCCCTGATTCAACATAGGTGTTCAGGTGAACAGTGTTCATACAGTACAGATGCCCTCGTCTTCTCCATCATGCTCTGTGTCAGTGTTTGGAATTGAGTTATTCAATGCGACCACACTTGTCACAACAGTAACATGCCAGTGGAACTCAAGGTGGCTTAGATGAGGCAGATACAACAAGAACAGTTTCCACACGAGTAATAAGTCCCATGACAATGCTTCCTAAATAAAAGAACAAGGCGCAGACGTGCACAGAGGCAGCACGTTCACCTCAGCATTTCCCCCTGCGCTCCCATCATCTCCTCAAAACAGCTCTGATGAAGGAAAACTGGGAATTTACCCACAGCAGAAAAAAACAATTAGATCTTAGATGCTACTGAATAATTCATAAGTCATTGTTTGTGGGATGCTGCATGAACATGTGTGTTTGAAAGAAACCGGGCAATCCCTCAGAAACTGCACAACTGTGCTAGATTTGTGGCCTCGAAGTTGTGGGATGGGAATTTAAAAAGACTCATAAACAGCTATTGGTTTCAACTGGGTCGAGTTCTGGTGGGAGCGTGCAAAGCTCCACAGCACCACACTGTGGTGGAAACAAAGAACAACACCAACGAACTGGGTTTTTCTCTTTTATTTCAAATGTACTGAGCGACAGCAGCATTTTACATCGAAAGTATGACAAAATTATACTTGCGTACACTTTGGCAGCAATGGCAGCTCACACATAACAGCCAGCCAACATATTCACTCATTACAATGTAAGCTCACAGATAAGCATACAGCGTGCAAATATTGTGTATGAAAATATACCTGGAGTTAACTGTGTCCAAACCTAAGAGGGGTGTGAAACATAATATGTAGGCTTACATAATGTGTCTGTGTTTGTAATAGTTTTTATACCAATGTATACAATGACACAGGGACCCAGGGAGTGCGGTGTCATCCCACAGTTGCCCGAGGTTATATTTACTGTATGTCCTTGCTGGCATGAAGGACCACTAGTCTCGCCACATTTGGACATGTGATGTTGTTTGTCCTGTTTAAGAACTCACACTGGTCTTCGGGCTGTTCATAAAACTGTTATTTAGTACAGTACACAGTGATGTATTCTTAGCTCTTTACTCTGTAAATACTCCACGGAGACTGGAATAATAAAACATTTCACTTTTTCAAACACCCTTTTCTCAATTTAGAGATACAGAAAAAAGGAAGAAAAAACACCAGATCCATGTCCAAGTTTCTCATACACACAGAGATTTCATCTTTTCAAAAGGGAACTGAGCGATGTGATTGTCAGTTGCTATCCAACATTCACAGTCCTTTTACAGCTCAGGCGTAGACTGCCTGTATCACAAACTCAAGGCACTCAATTTGGAGAACACTTTCAGTGTAGAAGACTTGAATACCCATGTGTGTTTTCCTCGTGATATTAGAGCTATTTTTAAAACAGCTTATGACCGAAATAAACAAGCGTCTGGGACTGCTGCTGCAACCTAAAAATTTCTCCAATTTCTTGGTCAATGAATTAGGTGACATGGATCTGAAGGGCCAGTATCAATTAGTATTTGGATGACTTATAACATCAGATAAGAGTGTTTGTTTGTGTCACAGTCCCTTCCACGTTTGCCACAGGCTCTGGGAGACATACCAAACAGGAATCAGGCAAATTCTCATACGGCCCCTAACGTGGGTCTATATGAAGCTCCTGTCAGTGGTTCCATAAAGAAACCATCCATCCATCCAGCCATTCCCCATTTTTGGTCCTCTCAGCTTGTCTCGGAGCGTGTGCTCATACTCTCTGCTTTCCTTCGCCCGTTCGTTCTCCTAATCACACATTGATCTTCTTCAGCTGTTCATAAGTGAGGAAGAACTGGAGAACACAGAGTAAAGGAACACAGGCAAAAATAGAAAGAGTAGAAGAAGGAGGTATTTTTGTTGAACAGAATGTGAGGCACACTGAGAAATTTTAGGCTTTTTCTATACTTCAGCTCAAAGCCTCCCTTGTTGCCGTCTCCTTGTTACCTCGGCCCCTCAGCCTTCCCTGCTGGAACAAGTCAATAATCTCATTACATTTTTCAGGCCTTGTTGGAGCATGATGTGTATGTGTTTTTCCCTGCTCAATCATTTTTAATCAGGTCTTGGCCTTTGCAGGAAGACCTGTAGAGTTCACTCTGCACTCCTTCCTACCCCCTATTAAAGCCCCCCCTTACGTCCTCTCCTCTCTAACCAGGGGCAGTGAGGTATTGAGGCAGTAGCCTCGAAGTTACACAACAGGGTTAGCTAGCTTTAAGCTAAGCTTTCCTCCACCGAAGCGTGGCTCGGAATGCAATACGTCACTGAATGCATAACAGAAATTACAACTTTTCCCTGCTGATTTCTCCAGCTCAGTACACATTGCATCACCTGGGATATATGTAAACAGACTGGTGCACTAATGAGATGGTTAAAGGATACAATGATGTTCCACGGTCCCAGGCGCAGCCAGTTGGGAAAGAAACCCTTGTAGAGGGCCATGAAGCCCTCGGAGCGCCACGTCTGAGGAGAAAAGAAATGAGTTAAAAACCAGCTCTGTCTTATTACCTTCTGATAATTGTCCCAAAGTCCTCTCTGGGTGGGTTTCAACTGTGACTGCACATTCAGTGACACTAAGGTTTGATCTAGATGTTTAACATCGCTATACAATATTAATTATTAATCCTCATTGGAGGCAAAAATCAAACGTACACACAGGAATTAATTCATGGCAATACACTGATGATCATGATGTCTAAAAATCAAACACAGATCTTGACAAATAAAAACATTATTATGTTGGGGCTTATCTGTATGTTTGAAATCAATATCAAAATATATATAAGCTAACTCAAATGACCAAAGATCAACAGATCTTATATATAAGTAAATCCCGAAGGTCCGTATGATTTCTCCTATGTCTATATCATATTCAAATTTAATTAGTTTGAGATGGTTGGCTGCTTTAAATGTCAAAATATTTTCATGGTCAGTCACAGATAAAAATCATCAAGATGCCTCTGACTTCATGTGAACATCTACCAAAACCATCTAAAATGCATAACCCATCACATCCCAACAGGAGTTTTGACTGACCTGCAGTAAACAGTCCAGCGTTCCCTGGTACAGAGCTCCTCCCCTCTGGTTCATCATTCTCGTCCGGACTACGTCAACTGGATTCGAGGCCAAAGCCCCTGCCAGACCGCACACAAAGCTGGACCTGGGGGCCACAAAGCACAGATTCTTTTTTGTCCCTGAATTACGTCTTTGGTGTTAAGCAGTCATTGCCATGGTGTGTGTGTGTGTGCTGCTGCCACAAATGTAAAACACATTACTTCCTGCCAGGCAGTAAACCGTTAATGGGCTGAATACCTATTGTGCCTTAGAAGTGTTGAAATGCAGTTTTGGTCAAATGCAGTAAGTACCTTTTTCTCCGAACAAAAAATATCTCAAAGTACAGATGGAATGTCCAAATATCCTCACAGCATTTGCTGCTATAAATACACACACACACTGAGGGGAGCTTTTGTTGGCTGAAACACAAACATAGCATTACCGCACCCCTGCTCAGATATCCAGAAATACAGAACATTTTGAGATGGCTGCTGCTTCCAATGCTGAGTATTATCTCAAATACAGTACAGTACCTTGCTGCAAATGCTGAGTGTGAGCAGCAAAGAAGAATTAAACATTGCTAAATGTGTTAATTCCACCTCTTTTGTAATGGAAACTGGTGCAATTCTAGGCTAGGATTTGTGATTTTGAAGGTACAAAAAAAAGTTGGACAAACTAAAAATGACTACTGGTCCATAACAACAAATTCCTTGTTTACCACTCTATATAATTTTAATAATTATAACCTTGTGACTTGAAATGTGTCTTGATCTGACAATCAATTTCCTGACATTAATGGCATCACATGAGAGAGAGAAGAGGGGGATCTGCAGGTTACTCTGCAAACTTACAAGAAGTGTGTGTACACAGTGTCCCCCATGTAACCCGACAGGATCAGATGCTTTTTAGTGATGTCATAGACCGGCAGCTCGACCCCGACCACGATGGCTGCCCGCTGAGCTGTTAGAGAGACACCCTAATGCCAAGAGAGAGGGGGAGGAGTGTAACGTCAAACTCTGAAGTCTGAAAGGGCGCTGAGGTCATTTATTGATACAAATTAAGCATTATTCAGGCTTTCTGTACCTTCCACAGCCCTCTTGTCCCTTCCTCTTGGTAGATGTTGATGAAGTTGCCCATCATACTGCCCTGGATCACATTTCCCTGAGCCTGCATGCGGATCTGGTGGAAAAGACAGAACTAATATACATAAATCTGAACTTGAGACAATGAAATCATGCACAGTCAGTGTGGAATGCTGTACGCTCACCAAAGCCAAACATGGGGGTGTATTAGTCAATCTTTCATTGGAATGCAAAGGCAAAAAAAGTTAGTAAGGATTTTTGGAGAGCTCGGTGTCTTGAAGCACTTAATCTTTCCTTGCTTCCAGGAATTCTGCAGCCCTGTCTCGACTTGTTTTCATTTATAATGGGTGCTGTTTACAGCTCAGCCTTGATTTGCTGTCTGGCTCTGTGGTGACTTGGCGGGCACAGCTAGAGCACACCGTGATGAAAACGCAATGTTCCAAATCTGCAGCCACATCTATTCCTCTATTAACCCTTAACACAGAGACTGTGTGCCCAACAGGGTGTGGCCAGAAGAAACCAGGGAAAGCATTATGAGGGCAGATTAGCATGTGCGCGCACACACACACTCATAATATTCACGCACCCAGATCATTTACAGAACACCATGTTAAGGCTTTGAGGCTTCAGTCTATAAATAATCCACAAGTGGGGTCCTGGTAGCATAAAGATGCCCTTCACTCCACTAGGCATGCTACCAAAAGATCACACCTACAGCCTGGAGCTATTACAGTCCCCCAGTTGTTGAAAAAAAAAAAAAAAAACTAAGAACAGTCCTACTCAAGGCTTCGTGGGTAATTACAGCTGTATGTATAACAAAACAATGCAAAGTTGAAAGGAGACGGCTGTGTTTTCCAGTGGAGGATTTCTGCACGCCTTGGTGCAGTTCCAAGAAATTGTCAGACCTGCTCTACTGCTTTAAACTGCGATTTTATGAGGACAATAACAAGATCCAACACAATCCTCCATGTGTGCATAAAGCTACCTTCAGCACATCAGTAGGGTTGGCGATGGAGGATGAGATTACACCAGAGAGAACACCACACACCACATTAGTCAGCAATGTCTCATCTGAAAGAGAAGAAGAGTGGGAGGCAGATTATAACTGTGAACAAGCAACATTTGATACCATGAATCTAACAGTTTATCTCTACAGAGTTTTACAGAAGCACAGAACATTACAATGAGCTCATAGTATGAAAATATAGGTCATACACACATCTGCGCCTCTCCTGTGACCTTCAAGAGGAATGTGCATGTGCAGATGGATGAGCAGGACCAACCCACCGAACTGTGTGTACATGTGTGACAGAAAGAGAGAAAGAACTGGGACTCACCCTCTGGTCTGTCAACCAGCAGTCGCTTAAAACTCTGGTATGTACCAATTTTTATGGTCCCATAGGAGGCCTGGCGCAGCATTGCAGGGGCTATTCTGTAAAAGTCAAGTTTATTTGTGTTATGCAGAACAACAATAACTCAGTTGGCTTTAAAGACGCATAAATGCATTTTCTGTCCCAGCCACAAACACAAACACAAAAAAAAATCCCCCAAAGGTCCCCGCACATGAGGAAAAAATAAAGTCTTCAGAACAGGCAAATCAAAGACAGATCCCCCTCTTTGGACTGATCAGAATGCAGAGGGGTTTGGGTAGAAGTAGGTGGGACAATGGCTCATACAAAAAAAAGGAAGTGTACAAAAAAAGGAACTGTAAATATTTTGAAAGAAAGTACAGAAGGTTTATAATCAAACAGTGGGCCAATAATTAACTACTTAATATGAGGTTTGGAAAGCGATGATATTGAGAATCACAAAACACACATGCAAGCACATGAATCCACCATACTGACCCTGAATACAGAGCCCGGAGCCCCTCCTCTCTTCCTATCCGGACTATAGCATGGAGCATGCCTCTATAGCGGATCTCTCGGTATTTGCTGTCGCCCACTTGGCCTTGGACTTGAAGACGCGTTTTGGCTAGGTCGATTGGGAAGGTCCCTGCAACACACATAAGACTGTAAACCACGACCAGGATTTAAACCGTGAACAGTAAGTCTCGCGGCTCGGCCTCCTCCCCCCCGCCGCCACACACATCACTCACCGCATTCCGCCGTCATGGAAGCTAACCCGCCGAAAACAAAGGGCTTCCAGTTGCCGTTGGACATTTTCTCCAGCTGTCTACTGAGGAACAGAGGAAAACTCCGGGCGAACCGGCGAGCAGCGGACACAAAAATAACGTCCGCAGCTAATACCTTAAAGGTGCATCTACGTTTCAATCGCTGCCGGCGTTGGAGGAGTCCGGCCCCGCGTTCCTCCTCCTGCGTCCGGTCTTGGAAGAAACTCCGCCCCTCGCGCCCTCCACTGGCCACCGTCTTCACTCTCCCCGCCCACGGCCTGTTGCTAAGCGACCGTGTCAGACAGCAGAGAGGAGCCGAGTGATCCCTAAACTTCAGACACTGTCGCTCACTCTGATGGGAAACTTCCTCATAACATCATTGGAAACATCATTCTTTGACAACAAAAAAAACTAATAAAATCAAATAAGAAGTGGATATAGTTAGACATGCAGTTACAATAATTTCTGTAGGAAACAAAGAAAAAAAAATGAAAATTGAAAATTTAGAGAATGCTTTTGAAAACAGAGGGGGACATACATGGTGTAAATTATGGTTTTGTTAAAGCCCAGCATTCCCTTCAGAGATCATTAATGGGATGTTTAATGTAAGGGCTAAAAAATATGTGCCCACCCTAAATGTCTGATCTTACCATATTTTTTTTTAAATGCATGTCTGACACTAAATGCCACTTAGAAGTATTAATGTGTTTAATTTTTCATTTGTTCATAAATTTTAAAGTTTTCAGGCTTTTTATACCTAAGGTTGTGTATATCCATGTAAAAAGTTTGGGCTGTGATGTACTTGGTGTCAGCTCCCTCCACTGTTGATGTAAATACAAAATCCTACATAACTTGCATGTACTCATCACAAGCCTGCAGAGGGCGGATATGAACTCATATTTATTGTATTATGAAATGACCTCAACATGGTACATAATACAGACCATAACCAGCATAAAAGCCCAGAACAAACTCTGATGCTTTCTTCTGCTGCAGACATTTGAACTTGTTGTTATTTTCTGAAACTCTGCATATGTGAGAACAACCATGTTGAATTTCATCACAGGTGTCCAGCTTCTCACACTACATATAAACATGTTATACAGCTGTACTATCATAAAAAGTAATTGGCTTTGTCTTATTGTCACTACCTGTCCCTTATTTTGATTTTTTTTTTACTGGAAAGCTGAACTAGCAGTAATCAGTTTTAGTCTTTTTGTTTAAACCTCAGATTTTGAATAGGTCTGTCTCTATTTGAGACTATTTTTCCATGTAACTTAAAGGTGGTTCCCTGAAGTATGGAGTATGGAGTGAGAGCTCATGTTGTCTTCACTTCATGTTTTTCCAATAATAGGCCTTAAGCCTGTGGTATGCCTAGTTTCATTTGCTCTCCAGAGCAGGAACAACCATAAGCTTGGATGAACACATAAAGATGAGCCTACAAACACAGGTCATATAATATACATTAAGCCCTACAGTATGTCACTTACTACCTTTTCAGGAACTCTGTACTCCCGTAGGCTAATGGGACTTGTGATCCTGGCAACAAAAAACAAAACAAACAAACTCTTTTTTTCCCCCACTCCATCAAGAGGTCAAAGGTCACAGAACATCTGGAGCTCACATGTTTTTTCAGCCTCTTTAACCGGGGTGCAGGTCACATTCACCGAGGACTGGTGTGATTGGATTTATGATCAACCATAGGCAGCAAAGAATTAATTAATTTGGAGAATAAATAATCAAAGAGATGAAATAGGAGATAAAACCAAATAAAATGACTGACGATAGACTTTTGTATTCATAATGGAGGTGTAACCAATATTCCTTGGGCATGTATAAAGAACATAACTACAGAAATAGGAAAAGAGCACAGATGTTAATTGTTGCTTTTAGTTTCTTGTATGATTAATATATCTTCGAGAACTTTGCTGTTCTAAGCATGTTGGACAGTTGTTCTTAATGATGATGCACGACATGTAAAGCAGATAGGCCAGCAGTAAGTGCATCATGACCATATCATATTCTGCTTCAGTCATCTTCAATCATCTCCACAAGAGGCAAGAGTGCAAGAGGAGAGTTAGGGTGCATGTGGAGGGTTCTGACCCTTAACACCATTAGTCTTGGGGCTGTAAATGTTCAACACAATCATGCAGAAAAAGCTCCATATTTTATCTGTAACTGCGTGGAGTCCACGTGGACAGCACGCTGGAATGTCCCATCAATACGGCATGCCGATGTCCCTGTACATGTTCTACAAGCCTGTTGAGGTCAGTGTCATGCTGTCACACCCAGTGTGCAGAACAGTTCAGGCCATGCATCCAGGTTGTTTCATTAGCATGCAGCTGAACTCACTGGAGGGAGCAGAGTTTGAAGGAAGGGTAAAAAAAAAAAATCACGGACAAATCGTGTTATCATGGACACCACCAATGAATCTCTAACTGAAGAACTGAGAAACCAAGAAGCTCTAAAACAATTACAACTTACCATCACAAAAGTATGAGGCTAATGAAAAATTGTTGACAAGCATCTTCAACAATTGACAGCTTTTTGGTTCTGTGCTCTGTTTCCTATCATAACTGTAATCTGCTGAGCACACAGTATCCACTAACTGTTCTGTAATCT
>JBBMJY010000006.1:5596501-5611137 GCA_037833715.1 Toxotes lorentzi
GAAGCATCCCTCATTGTGTGTGTGTGTGTGTGTGTGTGTGTGTGTGAGTTCTGATTGTATAAGGTGATCTAGACATTAATAACCTTGGACCGTTTTGTTTGCAGTTGAATTATTTCCCAGCTGGAGATCAGATAACAGAGGACTGATGGCTACGTCCGAACCGAGAGCAACCGGCGGGGACCAGGACCCCAACTCCGCCAATTTAAGACCTCCGTCCTCAAGTAAGTCCTCATACTCCTTCCTGTGTTATTAACATCGTGATTCTCTATCGATCCCCGTGGGTAAATTTCTCGTTAGGACTGTTGCTCTCCGGAGCGCTCAGGCTGTGCTCACGGAACAGCCCACTGAAGCTGACAGAGACTCGGTGCCTTGCTCAGAGACACTTCTGCAGGGCGATCTATTGACAGCACGAGGGCCCCCTTCACCCCCCACACAGCTCTCTCTGCCTCTGTCTGACTCTCTGTCTCTCTCCCTCCCCTCCTTCTCTGTCTGATAAAAGCGAGTCTCTCCCGGGCCATTTGCTGTGTGGGCTCCGTCGTTAATCATTCCGGTTAAAAACAGAGCCATCACAGCTGCCGGTCGCTGTCTGGCGGATCAGCAGTGGACCTGGCGCAGATATAATGCGCCATTAAAGCAATGGTATTTATATAATGATCTAGAAAAACGCTAGTGGGAATGTTTTTAGAAGAAATATATATTTTGAAATGGAAAAATAAATCCTGATTTTAATATTTTGGGCTATTTTCTTGCACCATCGCATCAGTTATATTTATATTATATTATTTTTAGTAGTGATTTATGGAATGATTTCCACAAATATTTCTTACGAAAAAAAGAACCCGTTTTTATTTATGATGATTTCTTTCTGTCATAATTCGTTTCATCTCGTTTTCCAGGACGTTTTCGGCCTTCAAGGCTGCAGGATGCACAGTTTAGTTAGTGTTGGAGAAATTCTATGCTGCTCATATTTTTTTTTTTAAGTGGCTCAACCTATTTAGGTATACATTAACCTGTGGGTTAATTAATCATTTTAAGCCTCTGTCGCATTCACAAAATCGACTTCATTACAGTGCACTTGAGCAGCCATCTGCAGCGCAACGCAGGGAAATAATTACAGGTTTTTGTCTTCAGCCAAATGTTAGAGGAAATGGGCTACAGTTTCTGAGGGCCAGGGGACGGTTTAATTTCAACATTTTCTCCTCAACAAATTCAATATTTTTGAATTCTTTCTTTATTTATGACCCTCGGGTAACAATAATATATATATATATCTTACAGTTATTTCGAATGTGCATTTGTACTGATAAAAAGCCCATTAAAAAGAAGATGTTTGTTTTGTGTGACTTGCTCGTATACTACTGCTGGATGTTGCCATTATCTCTCTGCCACGCTTCATCTCACGCCTGGCGGCTTGCAGTGTCTGTACGTGCGTGTGTGGGTGTGCGTGTGTCTCTGTCTGTGTACGCCTTGGCCTCAGCACCTCGAGCTGTTCTCCAGCCGAATGAAATTGCTTCAGTAAATTTAAATACTTGTTTTTGTTTTGAAAGTTTTCCATCAGGTACATTCGCCGCCTCGCTTTGGCTCTGCTGCCGTGCGCTCCGCATTTTATTCCCTCTGGCTTCTGCTCCATCCCTGCTCACGCACGTCCACGTTTGCGTGTAGTTGCGCTGTGTGTGTGTGTGTGTGTGTGTGTGTGTGTGTGTGTGTGTGTGTGTGTGTGTGTGTGTGTGTGTGTGTGTGTGCATGTCTGAGACGCTCTGTACTATAAGTTCCTACACCAAGCCTGCTATAGACTTCCCGGCCACAGACATTACCAGCTCGCTCCAGTCACATACTGTGTTTCACTCAATTAATTTCTGCCCTCCTCCGTGAGCTCATTTCACGGGTGTTAATTCCAGTCCGCCCCTTGGCTGGGTGTGTGAGTCGGTGTGGATTTGCCGTGCGGACCCTATCGATTGAACTTAAATCGGAAATGTTATAAGACTCATCCCCTTATGATTAGTGGGTGTTGTGGTAAATAAAAAGGTGGATAAATTCTACGGTCAACAAAGGCAAACAACCACCATATGGAACCAAACCATTCAGAGACGCAGTGTTTAACGCTTTGAAAACTCTCAGAAGACAAAAACCTGCGTGTTCACGCATCACACACCTGGCCAAGAGCAGCCGTCAGCATCACGCTTCCATCCATCACCCGCCTATCCACGTACTTTCCGCGGCCTGCAAATGAGAAACTCAAACGTTCATTCTGTTTTAGCTTACGAATATGCGTGGATGCACGGATGCACACGGAAACTGGGGATGAAGATTTGTGGTAAGTTGCTTTTTTTGGGGGGTGGGGGGGCAAAAGCCGCTTCCGCTTCATTTAACGTCATGTGTGCGATATTTTTACGCTTACGTTTTGTTTGTTTGTTTGTTTGTTTGTTTGTTTTTTGACATCTCTGTTTGGTTAAAAAATGATTTTATGTGACATGTCACCTATATATTGTGGGTACTATGATTCATTTGCTGATGGGACTGTAATGTGCATTTTCTTTGCATCTTTTGGTTTTAATTTTTCACCATAGAGTCGCTGTTCTTCTTTTTTTTATTATTATTATTCATGGTGAGGCCTTCTGAAATAGGCCGTGATAAAGGCTGTTTAGAGCGGGCCTATCCACCACTGTCACTGTGCGTTTCCATCTTCTAAAGGTCAGTGGACATTAGCCTGTAGGTCTGGTGATGAGAGCCCCGGATCAGTCCCCTCCCGACCGCCCCTGAACCCCCTCATGTCTTTTCCATTTCATCAGTGGAAGAAAAATCCACAAGACAAGCCTGGCAGTATGGGTTATACAGTCCACGACCTCCCTTAAATCAAAACAGTAAATAAAGAGTATTTTCCTTTCCCATTCACAGATTTCCTGAGTGACATTTCTTTTAATACCAGTTAGTGCAGCCTCAGTGTCAGTCCCACTAACAGCCCATTTTACAGTGGAGAGCAGCGGATGTGACGTTGCAGGGAAGGTGTGTTTAATCCTCCATCATTTGAAGGAATTCGTTTTTTTCAGTAACTTGAGAATTCTTAATATTGTTTTTCTTAATTTTGTATTGCTTCTGTGCAGTTGGAGATGAACGCATTGAAGATATGATCCATTCTTACAGGATATTACTGGCCTGTTTCTTATGGCACGAATTTCTCAAGACCGAAGCATCGAATACGTTTGATTGGTTATTGCCATTTCTGAGAATGAGAAATTGACCAGTGGATTTTGATTGGTCTTAATGACATTTTAATGGACCGGAATGGAAATGGAATTGATCATATATTTCTATAATATTTCCACATGTGGCAATTAGAGGGTCTCAAACAGATTTTGAATACGTCATTTGGAATTTAATGAGCAAAATATCATAGAGTTTCCAATGAAAAATATAAGAGACGTAATATTTTTGTAGCTTACAGATAACAGCGTGACTTCCACGTGTTTTGCGCTCAATTAGGCCCAACGCATCATCCTGCAGATACATGAAGGGCCTGTATGCAGAAAACTGATCGATCCTGGAGTCCAAAACATACACTACAGGCCTTGCAGAGGCAGACAGCTTCAGGGCTCTGTGCATCCTTCATTAACCTCTCTTTATGGGGTGTGTATTTATTGGCTGCATGGATCATCACCGCGGGCTGTCCTGCTCATTGAGCCGATCAGTCTGTGTGGACAGGAGGGTGCTTCCTGACCCGGGGTGTGGTTGTGATGTCACAGGGTGGGGCGGTCACCCTAACACACACGTGGTCCCAATTGCTTGTGTGAGTGTGTGTGTCTGTGTGTGTGTGTACATATGTGGCCTATATAAGTTTGGTCCGCAAGAGAAAAGCAGTTCTGATGAATTATGTTCATTAGGAGCTGACTTATGATGACAGATATTTCTTTCAAAAGCTGCCTTACCACATACATATTTATCACTAACATAGAATAACTGGAAATTCATTGTTTATCATTTATTTATTTATTTGGTTCCATAGTTCCGTCTGTTTTGGTTTGTGTGTGTGTGTGTGCGGGATGGAGATGTTTGGCCATAACTCCTGCCCTCCGCCGTTTAACACCCTAGGGTTCCTGCAGAAGAACAACAGCCTGGACGAGAAGGGGAGACTCGCGGGCCAGAAGAACTTGCTCTCGTGCGACAACAGTGACAGGGACGCGCGCTTCAGCCGCACCGAGACCGACTTCTCCAACCTGTTCGCCAGAGGTGAGACTTTCACGCGCGCGCAGTGCCGCGAAACTCAGCTAAGTAAAAACAAGCTAATGCTAATTTCTGAAGATCTTAGCGCGCTTTATAAGAGCCATGGTCACCTTATGCTCATTGCTTCAAATTAAATTGACGTTTTATTTTGGCAAAAGCACCAAAAGTCAATTTATAGTCCTACATTATAGACTTTATATTTAAATTCAGTATCCACTACCTTTGCCCTCATCTCTCAGACCTACTGCCAGCCAAAAATGGAGAGGAGCCTACCATTCAGTTTTTGTTGGAGGTGGTCGACATCCTCACCAACTACGTCAAGAAGACTTTCGACCGCTCCACCAAGGTGCTGGACTTCCACCACCCTCACCAGCTCCTGGAGGGCATGGAAGGCTTCAACCTGGAGCTGTCCGACCAGCCCGAGTCCCTGGAGCAGATCCTGGTGGACTGCAGGGACACGCTCAAATATGGCGTCCGGACAGGTAGGTCAGGGCACCTTATACACCGGAAATAAATAAATAACTAAGTAAATAAATAAAAGGCGGTGGGTGATGGTGTGATTTTTTTTTTAAACGACTGCAACTGAGAGCTATTGAATAATTCATATGGTGCCGTGTGGTATTTTAATTTAAAAAGGACAGAGGAATGTGTGGGGATAGAGGGCAATTAACCGTTTACTCTCTCGGTAGAAAATATTCTTATATATTTTTATCTTCAGATCAGGATGTAGTCATGTACAATATGATGTCAGTCTTCGAAAACTGCTTTACGGTAAATTTATGATATTTACATCTAACATAATATTAATGTAAAATGATGATATGTAATGTATGGATTAAAAAAAATTTCCATCTTATCACTCACATGTAAATGAATACTGACAGTTTTACTGTGTGAATTCAACACAAATCATTGAGGAGAAGCTGTTTGCCAGATAGTGTACAGCTTATTACGATGACTGCCTTATTTATTGTCCCCCTGGTGATTCCGTTGACATCCTCCTTTTCTCTCCCCTCGACTTATTAAAGCAAGTGTCGCCTGAGGGGGGATCCTAACACGGGCTGTTACAAGCTGTTAAAAAAGACAACGCTCAAACCGTCCCTTGGGTTTTATATATATCACACAGGCTCTACTGTGTCTGCAACTCGACACCAATTTTCACGCAGAGACATTTTTTTTTATTTTGTGTTTTTAAAAATATTTTTGAGGCTGAATTGGGAGAATCCGGAGCCGGAGGAGCTGTCCGCGGTGCTGAAACACACAGCTGCCTCCCCTCAGTTTGTTTGTCCTCAGTATGAGATTTGTTTTCCATGTTTTAATATATATTATAAAAGTACCTTAATATAACTCCCATATTGGGTGTTAAATTATCGTTATTTTTATCGTGTGAGCTGCACAACACTACATCTACAAGGTGCTTACATATCCATGACTGCATTTAGGCTCCAGGCCTACTGACTGTGACTGTGTGCAAGCACCTTAGAGCCTAAATGGCTGTCATACAGCATTTTTCCTAATGTATTTATTGTACACTCAACAGGCTATGTCAGATCCCTCAGGTTTCATGGTTGACCAAGGGAATACAAAATGAACTCTGAAATGAAGAGCTGTTTCTTTGTGATACTCATGTTGTGTTTATTTTCAGCTTTATCCTGCAGGACTTTGTCATCCTTTGCCTTCACAAAGCTCATGTACTCAGGGCAAGGCACACTTACCAATGACTGCCCTTCTTATTGCTTTCTCTTTATTGAAAAAAAAACCTGACTCCCCCATTAAGACAGCATGTGTATGTTTTTTACGTTTAGGTCACCCACGCTTCTTCAACCAGTTGTCCTCTGGTCTGGACATCATTGGTCTGGCCGGCGAGTGGCTCACCTCCACTGCTAACACCAACATGTAAGTCAAACAGCGTGCTGCTCGCTTTGTTGGCGTGTTTGTTGCATGACACAGTTAACCATCACCTCTATACGTCATGAAAGGACAACTGAGATTTCCTGTTTGTAGGCCACTGGAAAAAGGCCCCAGTGATATACAGTCACTGTGGAAGTTGCTTATGGTGTTCCCCTTAGCTCACTGGTTACAACAGCCTGTGAGGGCAGTTATGTAAAGTGTTTGCCTTGTCCTGTTGAGACTTTGTAATGTCAGATGGTAAGGCTGCCACCGTGTACTGTATATCAGAGGCAGCCCAGCCCCAGGGGTGGTTAGATTGCATATTGATCTCAGGTCACAGTTACATGGCGGCCCAGTCTGATAGAGGGCATGAACCACATCAACACCACACACTCTCAACACAGATCCACACACACAATCACTCACACGCAGTAAATAAACTATAACTCTGTGATCACAAGAATAGAATGAGGAATGTCATACTAATACTGTTGTACAATACCTGAATACAGAATACACACACACACACATCGATATTAACATTTTTGCTGTAAGTAAAGCAGGTCTCCCAATATTTTTTTTGATTAAGCGATTATTATTTCAGTCTTTAAAATGAAAAAAAAAGTAGTAGAAAAATAGTGAAAAATGGTCAGCACAAATTTCTAAAGCCTAAAATGAAATCCTAAAAATACTAATTTATTTATTCATGACAAAGACAAGACAAAGAAAAACAGTAAATCACAATTTAGAAGCTGGAACTAGGGAATTTTTACACGGAAAAAAAAAAAACAATGAATCAATTAAGAAGTCTAATTGTTTCATCTCTCTTATGTATGAGAGAGAAAAATCTGAGCATGATAACAAACACAACAGTGATCATGACAATCACAATGACTCCAAGGCAATATTAGTCAATTTAATTTGCCTAATATTAAAAAAAAAACTGTAAGATTTTGCCTTGATCACATTCGTGTAGAGACATGGTGACATCCTAGAGTTTCATGATACAATCTGACAGCAGGACCTACGCAGTGCAGAGACCACACAGAGCAAACACTGGGAAGAAGACAATAGACTCCACAAATTGAAAATTCTGTTTTCTCTAACTGCTGTGGCCGCTAACGTTTCTCATAAGGATAATAAACCAAAAGCTGAAGGAGGATCTAGACATTTAATTTATCCCATTTCTCAAAACATTAGCTCAGGAAACCACCCCCTCACATGAAAAACTTTCCCATCTCATCTCCTGGTTGGAAGAATGCCCCAAGAGATGGGGCCACTGAATTCACACACTCACATTCACACACGCTCGTGCACACTTTCATAATGACACACACATACACACACACACCAGCTCTGGCTGTCCCAGATACAGCAGCTAGGGTTTCCAGTCCATTGACTGCAGGCTCATTGAGAGCTGGTCTTAGCAGATAGGCCAGCTGGGCCCCACACTGACACACAATGTCCTCTGGCTGCACAGAAAAGCCTGTCACACTGTGGAAACTGGCTGCTGCAGCTCCCCGTGGAGTGCTCATTCTGGCTCTATTGTCCCTGTGGATACAGACTGACTCAGTGGTCCTTTGAGGGGCTGAGAGGAGTGTGTGGTTGGAGGGTCACAGGGTTAGTCACACAGAGACACACGCACACACATGCATTCAAACACTGACTCACACACATTGAGTGTCCTTGATGACGATAATAAGGGCATTTAGGGGCTGTCCCTGGAGACAGGCAGGTGACTGAGGGGTAATTTTCACCCTGAAAAGACCAATGATTGGCTCTGATTGTGATAATGATCACCATTATTGTCATTATAGCGTGAAATGACTCACGGAGAGAAGGAGAATTTTAAAAAGGTGCACCGGGTTTGTCCCTTTTCTGATGTGGTTGGGATGAATTTTTAGAAAGAGAGACATCTAGGATATAAATTTTTTTTTTGCTATATGAACCACAATTGCAATATGTCAGAGAACACTATATTTCTGAAATTAGGCATTTTGTCTTCTTTGTGATTGTTGTCGCTGTTCATTGTCGAAGCCCAGCAGTCATAATCTGGTCCGGGGTACTGACTAAAAGCTACTGTTCCAAGGCATGATTACACAACAAAAATGTCTCTTTCATCTATTTTTCTTCATCTTTAAGTTTTCATTTCCATCTCTTTTTGTCCTCTAACATGTCCTCTTTTCTTTCCTCTCTTATTTTCTGCTGCTTCTTTTCTGTGCGCTTTCCTCGCTCTGCTTCCACATCATCCCCTCCTCTTCTTTTATTGTCCTCTGCCACAGTTTCCTTGAGTGTATTGTTTCCTCACAGCTCCCTCTCCTCAAAGCTTTTATCTCTCCTCCTTTCTACCCAAACTATAAAATACTTCTGTCCTCATTGAGATACCAACTTGTGAGGAAAACGGAGAGGAGTCGAAGAGGAGATAATGTTATTGTTGTTTTAGATGTGGATGGTGGCGGCTGATGGAAGTGGGGGAGTGTTGTGTAACTGGCCTCATTAGAAGCAGGGTAAACAGGGATCAGTCCTAAGGGTTTGTGTGGGAGGCGGTGAGATGGCCTGTCAGTTAGCAAACAGACCAAAAGCTCAGGCTCATGCTCTATGTGAGACATTTAACCTACTTTAGATTCACCAGGAGTTTTGTTCTTGTGTCGTCTGTGAAGCTACCAGTCATTTTATCCTTTGTCTGCTGAATGAGAGCTCAGACACACATCTAGAGTTTTTAAAAGCTGTTTTCCATCTCTCATCTTCTTGTGTAGTGAAAAATACTTTTTGTCTTTCAGTCTTTTCCTTTTTCTTTCTCGTAAAGACGGGATCACAATAATCACGGTCTGTTCCCCAGTTCCTGCATTTTGGGGCCAACAGGGGCCGTTATCTCCTTAAAACACTCTCTTCCCGTCTTTCTTTCTCTCTCACGCACACACTTGCACATTCACATCCTCTCAGCCGTCAAATCAGCTTCATTCAGACTCACCACTGAGATTGGCAGGATTGACAGATAGCCATCAGAGCTTTGTGTGCTTTAATTAAACCACTGAGTGATTTTAGAAGGCATTTGAATATGAATGTTTGCTGCCCAACTCCTATCAGACACTTTTTTTAATTAGCCCAGTCAGCACGAACTCCAGTTTGTGCTCTGTGGATGGAATTATACTAGAGCTAATGAAAAACCAATGTGTGTGTGTGTGTGTGTGTGTGTGTGTGTGTGTGTGTGTGTGTGTGTGTGTGTGTGTGTGTGTGTCTGTATTTGGCCTTTCTAATCTGCAGTCGTGTGCATAAGAATCTTCTTTTATTCTTCTTGCTCACAAAGCTGCTGTTAATGACTCAACTGAATGACATGCTGTATTCATCAGTTCTGGGATTTGATTGACAGGTTCACCTATGAGATCGCTCCAGTGTTTGTGCTGATGGAGCAGCTGACTTTGAAGAAAATGAGAGAGATGATTGGCTGGCCTGGCGGAGAGGGAGACGGACTCTTTTCACCAGGTTAGTCTATGACAACAGTAACAGATTTTGGTAACAAATTATTGTGATATAATTGCTTTTCAATTAAGATTAAGTTATCAAATTCATATAGTTGTGTGCATTTCGTTGTCCATGCTGATACGTCTGTCTCTATTGAACAGGGGGTGCCATCTCCAACATGTACAGTGTGATGATTGCACGTTACAAGTATTTCCCGGAGGTCAAGACCAAGGGCATGTCTGCTGCTCCCCGCCTTGTCCTCTTCACATCTGAACACGTACGTGACCATGAACAGACACACACACACACTCCATTTTTAGTATTCTAATAAAGTAGGCGCTATGCTTCATTGATTGTAGATTGAGGCCATTGAAGAAGTCCTGTAGTAATCAGCAGGTCTATTTGAATTGAGGCAATGGCCATTCTGATTCGTTTTGCTTTCATCACATCTACTTTTGTCTATAAAGAACTGCGCAGCTGACAACTTATCAGCCAGTAAGACAAAGCTCATGTAGCGATTAGCTCACAAAATCTCCACTCTCCGTGAATTTCGCTGTTATTTCAAGATTCAGTTATTGAGTTATTTTCCTAACGTGTCCCCTACAGAGCCACTACTCCATAAAGAAGGCAGGAGCTGCTCTGGGCTTTGGCACCGAGAATGTGATCCTGCTGAGCACAGATGAGAGGTGGGGGAAATTTAAAGCCACAATCAGTATAGAAATTGTGTAAAAATAATGTATATACAAAATATAGAGTCATGACACACACTGCTCTGCACTCTTTCAGGGGCAGAGTCATTCCTGCAGATCTGGAGGCCAAGATCATTGATGCCAAACAGAAGGTTGGTGTCTTTCTTACATTTTATTTTGCTATTATTGATTTTGATCTTTCTTGTTTTTCTTTCACTTACTAGATTTTGTCCTGCTAAAGTTAACTTGTGGTGATTCTGCAGGGTTATGTGCCATTGTTTGTGAACGCCACAGCTGGTTCAACTGTGTACGGTGCGTTTGACCCCATCAACGAGATCGCTGACATCTGTGAGAAGTACAACTTGTGGCTCCATGTTGATGTAAGTAGCTGACACTGGATCAGTTGCTGTTGTATTTTGACAGTAGGAGTAGCGATACTATTTCCTTGCCTGTGTAACCTTATGTAACCGGAACCGTCTTATTCCTCAGGGAGCGTGGGGTGGTGGACTACTGATGTCCAGGAAGCATCGCCATAAGCTTAATGGAGTTGAGAGGTTAGTAGACGGTGACAGATGGATCGTTCTGTAGTGTTGTTTAAAGGAAACTTTCAGTGAAACTACATCAGTACATCAACACATACATGAAACTTTGCAGGGCCAACTCTGTCACGTGGAACCCGCACAAGATGATGGGCGTGCCTCTACAGTGTTCTGCCATCCTGGTCAGAGAGAAGGTACAGTAAAGACACGCACACACACATTTTTCATAGTGCTAACAAGCAGAAGAGTTGAAGGAAAAAAGGCTAACAGTGTGTGCACTTTGTGTTGGTCTGTAGGGAATCCTGGCAGGCTGTAACTCCATGTGTGCTGGCTACCTGTTCCAACCAGACAAACAGTATGACGTCACATACGACACAGGGGATAAAGCCATCCAGTGTGGTCGACATGTCGACATCTTTAAGTTCTGGCTCATGTGGAAGGCCAAGGTGAGATGGAGTGAGACACATACATCGGCTAAATCATAAATAGTTTTTTAACCGACTTATAAAAATGTCTTCAGGCCAAAAGGAATTGCCATGTTTTTAATCATAACAGATTTTTACTCAGTGTTTTTGGTTGTAATCGTTTCCTTCCTTGCAGGGCACCATAGGCTTTGAGCAGCACATTGACAAGTGTCTGGACCTGTCTCAGTATCTGTACAACAAGATCAAGAACAGGGAGGGATATGAGATGGTGTTTGATGGAGTGGTGAGCTTCGCTAAATTTCTATTCTATCAATGTCACTTTGATTCACTAAGGAAAATTCAATTTTATATCATTTTCATTTAATAAGCAATCCTGGCATGACAGAAACAATTTGGGGGACCTTTAATTTTACAAGCTGTAAACAAAATTATGTTTGTAATTTTCTTTTTGCTTGTTTTAAATGAAAAAAAATCATAGGCTGTGTGTGTGTATTGATTGTGTTTATTTCTGTCTGTAGCCCCAGCATACCAACGTTTGTTTCTGGTACATACCACCCAGCCTGAGAGGCATGCCAGACGGTGATGAGCGGCGAGAAAAGCTCCACAGGGTACAAGACCTGCCATTTCTGCCCATCAGCATTCACATTTGCCCCTCCTGTTTAATCATACAACCGATGGATGATGTGTTTAGAAATATAATTTGTAGCTGGCTCCTCTTCAGAGATGCAAGACTCTAATTTGCTGTTTCTTTGCTCCACCAGGTGGCGCCAAAGATCAAGGCCATGATGATGGAGTCAGGGACCACCATGGTGGGCTACCAGCCTCAGGGCAATAAAGTCAACTTCTTCCGTATGGTCGTCTCCAACCCTGCGGCCACCCAGTCTGACATCGACTTCCTCATTGATGAGATTGAGAGGTTGGGTCACGACCTGTAGACCATCAGCCGTCTCTGCAGCCTGCTGGTCTTTTATCTGTAGTGTTTCCGATGCAAGTGTCAGTGAGGTGAAACATTCACAGTGCTGCAGATGGAGTGATGATAGGACAAGTTTCTCTAGGATTGTTTCTCCAGCTGAAGAGAAGATAGCAATGAGGAAGACTTTTGAGTTTTGAACTGTCCCACATAGTTCCTTCTATAGACAAAATATATGAACCGGTATCTGAAAGCTCCAGGTACAACAAACATGCTCTAATGTATGTGTGTGCTGTGGAATCTTGTTATGTACGTGTGTGTGTGTGTGTGTGTGTGTGTGTGTGTGTGTGTGTGTGTGTGTGTGTGTGTGTGTCTAGTCTAGTTTCATGTCCAATATGGTTTGTCTTTTGATGTGTGTGTGTGCCTGAGTGAATGTGGTCAAACAACAAAAGGGAGAAAAGCACAGATCAAAATATTACAAAGTATCATGAATCATTCTGCTCTATCATACATTTGCTACACACAATTGAATCATTGGTGCTTTCAGCTGTACATATATTTAATCTTAGTGCACCGACCAACTTGTCCTGAACCAGTGTCCGAGCAGTGTGTGTGTGTGTGTGTGTGTGTGTGTGTGTGTGTGTGTGTGAGAGAGTGAGTGTGTGTGCAGGTGTATGTGGCACACTGAGTGTATCCCGTCATGTATTTTAGGCTAGCACTGTGTTGAAAAATAAGATAATGTGCACACCATAGGTACCAAGTGTGTTAAGCTCAGAGGTTTCAGGTAACCTCCTGCAAACGATCCACAGTCTGCAATATATTTTCCCATGTAAAAGTTTAAGATTAAGATTTAAAATGTCTACAGCTATCCCAAGTCTGTGACAGCTTTTAACCTGTAAAACGCTGGCTCGTTGTCTGTTTCATGCAATCATGTGATGCCCATATGTGTTTATCACATTGTTAAAATAGTAATATTTGATTATATAAGAACAAATATTTATTGCATTTTCACTGTTTGCAGATTCAGGTATTTTTTTGTAAATGTATCTTTATGTGTATTACATGGTAATACATTTGTAAATGTACTCACAGGAACTTGAGCAAAGTTTATTTATAGTGATTTTGTCAGCCAAAGAAAGAGAATCGGGAACAGAGCAATCCATTGTCCTTCATATATAACTCCTTATTTATTATAGGTGTTTGTAAAATGTTACCTATTGACCCTCGACTGCGATGCAATTTCTATAGTGTGTTTCTTTCTGTGATTGTGAGTCTTTTTGACTGAATGTTTTGAGATGACTGACTGGCCTTCTGATGAGATTAAGAATGAAGTCTATATAATTCTCTGGCAGTCGTGCCGGTCTTTTATTTTAGCGAGAAGCACAAGGATGTGAGAATGTACTCTCCTCTCGAGACTGGGAAGAAAGGATTGTTGTATCTGTCTGAATCCTAATGCATTTGCTGTAATATAGTATATTAATTGTAATATATATTACCTGTATTGTCAGTGTTATGGGAGCTCAATGGAATATCTTATATGAAGAGTTCCTGTTTGTGTCTTTGCACAATGTTCACCTTTCTTTCTTCCATTGTAAATGGATGTGTACTATGGCAGTATTATATAAGAGTTATGTTAACACTGTTACTGTATGTGGCCAGTGACTCCTGTACATGACCAATCCCAGATGTAAGGGGGGCGTTTCCCAGGAGGTTTTCAGTAGGCACTTTAACAGAATCATACCATCTAAAAAAAAAAAAAGATCTTTAATAAAGTCTATTAAAGGAAAAACTGAGTCTGAATTATTGAAACACACAAAAATGCTCTCTCCTTCACACTCTTATTTTGCTCTGGGGTTTCTCAAATTGCACTCTAATGAAGAGATTTTGTTCTATGGACCAAAATATCCCCCTCTGTCTCTGAACTGCCTGTATCAATAGCTACACACACACATATACATTATTGCCTCTCTGCCTAATCATCCTGGAGAAGGCTTTGTTTGGCCCCCAGCTGTGTGTCAGATTGGCTGTTCTCCAGCGTGAACCCCTCCTCTCCTATCAGCTCCCTCTCTCGTTCATTTTTTCCTTTCCTCTCCCTTTCTTCTCTCCTCTCTTCATCTCCTTCATCTCTTCTCCCCACTCAACTACTCTTTCTTTCCTCACATTTGCTCCTTCCTTCCTTCCTTCCTTCCTCTCCTCTTGTCCTTCATTTCCTCCCATCTCTCCTCTCTTGCTTTTATTCACCTACAGTTTTATGTGATTCTGCTCCACTATGCCACCATTTCATAGAGAAACAGAGGCATCAGTTACAGTGTCTCATAACCTTTACATGGAGAGCATAAAAATATCAGAGGGAGGAGAGGTTGTGGATTAAAGCTTAAGTTCTACTCAAAGGACAGTGGTGAGACTATGATGTGCTGCCAGTGCCCTCTGGTGGTGACTGTCTGTCTGCACAATCATCCAAAGCACTATAACTGTATTTATATTAGCTTTGAGAACACAATTA
>JBBMJY010000006.1:5611177-5683297 GCA_037833715.1 Toxotes lorentzi
TAGAGCACAGACAGCATCAATGCAGTGTTTGTCATTCAGTTGATGGGCTGTAGGTTATAAGGACTGATACAAACTGTAGCACAATATGTAACAAATGCCACATATGGGAATCTAAGCACCTGTCTTACATACTGTATGCTGAAATTGTAAAACACTCCATGGCAAAGTGCAGCTTCCTCTGCCTTATATATCACATGAAAAGCCTATATTATACACTGCAGTACAATAAAACTAAAGAAAAGTAGCTTCAGGTATAAAAGATGACCTTGTTTTTCAAAATGGTTGCGACCTCCTGTATATTCTAGAAAAATAAACTTAACAAATATTAAGCCAAGACAATGCTGTTACAACCTGACCCTTCAGAAGCCCAATGATTATATTTCAAACAATTTACCTGCCTCTATTTTGTATGTAGGTGCTGTATCCAGGCTGTGTAGGTGTGTGTAGACTTCAACAGTACATGTCTAGTACCACATTTTACCAAAGCAATTTACACAATGTCACACTATACACATGAAATGTAGATGTATACAGATGGATATAACAAGAGTCAGCTGAGTTTTTCCAACTATGCGATTCATTTAGATGGTTTATGTGAGTGTAAGAAAATGTGAATACACATACACATAGGGTCAACTGTTTAATGTGAATATTTGATGGAGAATATACTGATGAAGAGCTCCCTGTGACTGCATTTGCAAATGTGGTGAGTTTAAGGTAAAAAGACAAGGCACAGGCCCAAAATGTTACTGATAGTTTTTACAGTTTAAACTATCAACTTAGCAACTCTAAGAGACTGTGGTGCATCTGAACCAGCGGAGCATGAAAACTGTTGCAGTGCACTTCATAAAGAGCTTTGAAAGAAGGACACATTGGCACAGTTAGTGGTAAATGAAGGACAGATTTCTGTTAGAAATATAGGCATAAACATTACAAGTTAAATGTTATGTATACCTGTTTGTGTATAAAGTAGGTACACGTTTGTCTGCTAATGTTTACGGGGCTGAATATTAGAGAAAGCTTAACATTAATGCTTGTCTCTAAATAACAAGGAAACTTGCAAATTTCGAAAAGGCGTTATTTCCTGCCACGTAACGGCGCATGCGCACCACCCAGCTAGTCACTTGGCGACGTGTACCCGGTGTGTGGAAGTGTTCAGGTATCTCACGTCTGCGGGGTTACGAGCTGCCACAAAACACCCAAAAAGCCTTAAAACAACGAAAGCATGGGAGGATCGCAGAGTGTGGAGATACCGGGAGGAGGCTCCGAGGGCTACCACGTCCTCCGGGTGAGTGTACAGCTTCTACTTTCTACTGTTAGCTGTTAGCTTAGCATCCGGCCAGAGGCGGAGCATTCCCAGCTCTGTGTGTTGACGAGAGGCCGGGGATGTCTGCTGGGGCCTCCGTCTGGGTTAACACCAACACCATGTCAGGAAAATGTTGTGCGCTTTAGAGCTGAGTCAGTGTCACGTACGGTTTCTTGGTATTTTTGTGTTTCTGCCTGTTGACGAGTTAACTAATTAAATATGCTTACTTGTAGCTAAGCACTAGCTGCAAGTGCTGAAGCTAACTGAAGCTATGTACCTGCACTGAATGACAGCTGCCAAGCTGGTTGGTCATGCATCCATTATCGGACCTGTACAGAGTGCTTCATTTACCTTCTGTGGCTAAATTTGAATCATGAAGGCTCTGGTAACGAGCCGGTGTTGGGGACAGGCCTTAGACTAGGTTATGGTTAGACGGCACAGATAACTGGAAGGGGTTAGGGTTAATACCGGGTGCAGGTCTTTGACCAGCTCTCTTGTATGTCGTTCAGTTCAGGTCCAACCTGTTTATGTTGTATATACAGAATATGTCTGATACTCTTTATTTACAAATTCAACAAAACGCAAAAGGTGTCTTAGTCCAGCAGCAGCAGCTCAGGTTGTCTCTTAATTTTCTGCAGGTTCAAGAGAACTCGCCTGGTCACCGTGCTGGTCTGGAGCCTTTCTTTGACTTCATTGTCTCCATCAACAACACCAGACTGGTAAGAAAAGCCAGCAACTGTATCTAACAGCGTCAGAAACACCTCATTAGGGACAGCACATTTCACTGTTTCCTCCTCTTTCTTCTTTTTCATCCCATTTTTTTTTCTGCAGAACAAGGACAACGACACTTTGAAGGACTTGCTGAAAGCGAGCGTAGAGAAACCAGTTAAGATGCTGGTTTACTCCTCAAAGACCCTGGAGCTGCGAGAGTCCACTGTCACACCCAGCAACCTGTGGGGAGGGCAGGGCTTGCTTGGTGTCTCCATTCGTTTCTGCAGCTTTGAAGGAGCCAATGAGAATGTTTGGCACGTACTGGTAGGCAGCCCTGAAGTCTCATCTGTGTCCTACTGTTTTATATTGTTGTGCAGTATTTCCTTCGCTAACACTCCCCCTCTCTTTTGAACAGGAAGTGGAGCCGAATTCCCCAGCAGCCATTGCCGGCTTGCGGCCGCACACTGACTACATCATTGGAGCCGACACTGTTATGAATGAGGTAGTGTGTCAGCACTTTACGTTTTTGCTACTGTCACTGCTTCACATTCTCCACCTGGCAATTGCCAGTGACTGTGTGTCTCCTTGTGTCCAACCTCTCTGCCTCTTTATGTCTTGATCCTGCAGTCAGAGGACCTGTTCTCTCTGATAGAGAGCCACGAGGGGAAAGGCCTGAAGCTCTATGTGTACAACACAGACACTGACAACTGCAGAGAGGTGGTCATCACACCTAACAGTGCCTGGGGAGGAGAGGGCAGGTAATACTCCACCCTCACACCCTTTCTTTTAGACTTAAAAGTACACAGTGAAGGTTTTCCAGAGATGTAGGCGGCAAGTTTAAGGTCAGGTCTAATCTCAGATGTATTTGAATGGAAACTGAGGTTTTGATTCTCAACAATATTTTCTCTGTTTTCCAGCCTTGGATGTGGGATTGGTTATGGATACCTTCACAGGATTCCCACCCGGCCTTTTGAGGAGGGGAAGAAGATCAGCTTCCCTGGAAATAATCCCAGTGAGCCTGTCAGTCCACTGAAGGATGGATTCACTGAGGTCAGACCACACACACAGCATTTATTCTAGGTTTCAGCCTCATTATAGCACGACCCCAGATCTCGGTTCAGTATGAAGACATGTTAAAAGCAATTGAACAGCTCTTAAATACAAATACATTGACTTAAAATCTGAAAATCACCATTTGTGTCAGTACTTGTGTGTGACATCGTGTAGTTCCCTGAAATCTTACCTCACCGTTCGCTGTGTATCCTTGAAAACTATGGTGCTTTATCACATCAGCTCAAACTTTACCCATCTGTATGCAGAGTGTGTGCATGACATTGAAAAGATTTAAGTTTTAAATCTTGTGGCCCCTGAATTTTTTTTTGGCGTTCCTCATTGTGTATTCAGCAAAGCAGGCAGGAGAGACAGAGAGCAATGTTACTCATTAGAGATGATTGCACATTTGGATGAATGTGACCTTATCTGTTTGACAGCAGTATCTTTTTCTCCACCTCCCTTCACGTGGTCTCTCTTTTAACTCCTTCAGGTCCAGCTCTCAGCCGTGACCCCTCCTCCCACTGCACCTGCTGTCCCCACAGGCCTAGAAGATTCGCTGTCAGGCCTGTCAATCACAGCCGCACCCACCATGCCCAGTGAGCTGCAGACAGGTATTTCATTGTGCTCATTATGTGAAAATCAGATTTGTGATTGGAAAAGCTGTGTTACACCCTGACGAACATTACACATCTACTTCTTATCTAATGTGACGTTGTGATCCTCCTTCCCCTCTAGGTTTGCCCACTGTCCCTCTGCTCCCCTCCTCCACCAGCCCCTCCCTCAGTCCCCTCACTCCACTGAATCCTGCCACCAGCTTCAACCCTGCCACCACGCTACCAGGTGGGTGATTTCTCAGTGATTCAAACTGTTGGTGTGTATTTTAATTCACTGAGCACAGCCAGTGTGTTGCCATCAACCACTATCCACCTCGCTCATGTTTCCTCTGTCGTCATTCTGGTTTTTACATTTGTTGTCCATAAACTTGTCAGATGTCTCGGTGCCATGAATATTTTTATATTGTGGCTTCTTGGCTCACGTACAGGGCTTTTTATGTCAAACACATAATTCACCATTAAGATGAACTTTTCTGAAATTTACACAGTGGCGCTGGCAGTTTAAAAATATGAATGAATCAAGACAGATTTCCCTCATATGGCATTTTGTGTGTGTGTGCGTGTGTTTGTGTGTGTGTAGGTCTGATGCCACTCCCAGGTGGCTTACCTCCACTCCCTAACCTTCCCAACCTCAACCTGCCACTCCCAGACCTCAGTGCGGTGCCACTCGCGGGCTCCAGCACTTTACCACCGCCAGTAGGAACGACAGGTAAGCAAACAGTCATGCATATTTTTTATTACATACACACTCTATACCAGTTATTATTTATATAAACAGTGTCTGTTACCAGGGCATCCCCTAATGTGTTGTGCGTTTACTACTACTTATAGTGTGAATTCAGTGTTGTTTCTGCATTCAGATTAGATTTAATGTAAATATATAGTATATAGTGGGTCTATATATAGTATGTACCACATGAGTATACTCAAACAGTGGATTGAAACTATAAGTGTATACTGTATAGGCTAAATTCAGGCCATATATTCGTACTGATAAGTCACAGCATCATGTGACTCTAACATCCATCTTATTTTCCGTCCTTTCCTTCTGTCTCCAGCGGTCCCAACTCTGGCCCCTCTCCCACCCCTCAACTTGCCAGGTCTGGCTGCGTTCCCTCCTCTACCCACTATGCTGCCCTCCCAGCTGCCCCCTCTCCTGCCTCAGGGAGTGGCCCCTCTCTTACCCACCGCCGCTCCCGCCACGGTCACAGTCACAGCGGCGCCCACCGCCGACTCCACAGCGCTCACGGAAGCCGTCTCCACGAACGCCACGGAAACAACACTAACGTCGTCGTAACTTGGGAAAGAAGGCCCCGCTTGCCATCAAAACCAAAACACACACACAACCGGTTTCTCTCTTTCCCCTGTCTGTCTTTCTCTGTGTTTTTCTATTTATTTGGCCAAGAGGGAGAGGCAGACAGCTGCATCAGTTCAGACACAGAGGTCAGCAGGCTCCAGTTAAAGGTGAGGAAGCTCACGTGGAGCGATGAAGGATGAATGGATATGAAAAATGGAGGACAGATGTAGACTGGTCTTACCAACACGGTTATTACCAGATTGTCGCCGAGCTTGCCTAAGCTACTGTACGAGGAGGACGAGGTCTGGCCTTTGGTTTGTAGTTTGCTTCGCACCTCTGCAGTTACATCAAAGCAAAGAACTATCTTAGGATTTTCCCCCTTTCTGATCTGGCAATCTTCTGTTTCACACTTAGGTTTTTTTTATATAAACAGTGTATGTTAATGGGGCTGGGCGATAAATTGAATTCACTGAATAACTACCCACATCACCACTCCCTTGTCAAATTCCAGTCAGCTCATGGTCCAGTCCAGTCGTTTTAACTGGTCATCCTGGAAATTAATAAGGATAAAGAAGTGGGCTGGCAGAGGGAATAATCATGCACTGCTGTATTAAAAATTTATTCATTGTGTTATAGATTTTGGGTCTCGTTGTCCAGCCCTAACATGTAACCTTTTATTATTTAGTTAATAATAACCCCTCTGACCAGTAGATTCATTTGATTGCCGTGTATTAATTTTTGTTTCTCCACCCAGTGAATGAATCTGCATTATTTTGCACCACGTTTGTGTTTTGAAATTATTAGTCTGTCCCTTTTTGTATGTCTTCATATACACCCAGAACTCTACAGTACACACCGTCTCTACCACACAGAGACAGTAACGGCCTGAAGGGCCATGCCAGAAGAGACGGAGGTTTACAGTTACAAGAGCTGCTGAGTGGAGAGAGTGTGTGTTTACTTTTGGGTGATGATTAGTCAGGTGAAACATGGCTATAGAGTTATTAAATACACAGTACGTCTTCTCCTGGCATGGTCCAAGCGAATTGGTAAGCAGAGTTGCAGTGATGCAGTACAGCCACAAGGTGTTGCTGTGACCGAAGTTTGTGAAATCATCTGAAGTATGCACAGTGCAAGCAATAAAGCCAAATTCTGTTTACGTGTTGCCTCTTTGTGTCTTTATATGCAGTCTACAGTGCTTTTCCTTTAAATTCTCTTAGACAGCCTCACCCTTAAACAAAGAAAAACAAAATGAGAAGATAAAGTTGTAATTGGAGAGGAAAGAGAGCGCAGTACAGTCTAGTCACCTAAAATGAAAATTGATAAATGAGAAAAAGGAGGTGTAAAAAGCGAAAAGACAGATGGAGAAAGCTGGTACTGCAAAAACGTTTTGAGGAAAAAAAACGGAGTAAAAAGGAATTGTGTTCATTCTTGCAAAATCCTGGTGAGAAGTGAACAAACCATGTATAACACAAAGATGAGGAAAAGTCAAACATGACTGAAAAGTACAAAAAAATAAGCAGCTGAAAATGTTAAGACGATGTCTGGAAAACAGCTGAGTGAATGACCTCAGTGAGTGTAGACGTAGATGTAGTGTCAGAGTAACCATGGTGTGGAAGTAAACAACCATGATAATTTGAATCTTAAAACCAACTTAGCACCTAATTGGGAAATGTAACCACTACTAAAAACTTCATGGAGATAATTAAATACCACTGACATTATAATAAAATTCATCTGAATTAATGCAGTTTGAATTCCTTTGCTGTATGGAGTTTTAATGGAGCAGGTTTAAGTGTTATTATTAAGTATTTCTCGCTCATGTTCAATCAGTCAAATTCTGATATTAAAAAAAAAGATACTAAAAAAACAAAAAACCCTCTTGCTGCTGAAATTAGGTCAATTTGATTCGGTTAATTGTAAATTGGTTAAGACCAAATTCTGTCCTCCTGAATTTCAGTGAGATAACTGGATCACAGATTCAGACAGATGGTTTTCAAAGTAAAAGATTTCAATCCCATTAATTCAGTGATATTTAAATTTACAATTAGATATTCAGTTGCTAAGCAGATTCAAATTATTGTGGCTATAAACTGGTTCCATACGTCACACTTTGACAATCCCAGATGTCTGGAAGGTGAGATTTTAATATATCCCTGCCTAACTGTTGCTGTGTGAATCACACAGTAGTTCTAATAATTTTAAGTGTAATAATTTCACAGCAAAGCTAGCTCTGTAATACTACGAAATATTGTGACATACGGTGCCTACCAAGCCATGCACGAAGAATTTGAATATTCTAATATGTTCACACAGAAATCATCACCTTCCTCTGTGCTCCATCTTGTGTCAAACACTTGTGGTGAGGTTGTGTAACCCTCCACAGGAAATATGGGTCACACTTCAGGAATTTAGACTTGTAAGGCAATCTTTATTGCATATGAATGACACGGCCCACCACTAATGTGATCTGACATGTAGCTTGCTAATGGCTGTTCTTATATCCGTCTACACACGGTTCTCATTAATCAAGGGGTTTATGCACTCGCTGCTAGCACCCATTTCCACTGTTATATTGTAGAAGAAACAGAGGGTGGAAAAAACTAGACATGAGAGGGTAAGTTTGTTTTATGCCTTACTGCACTCAAGTGGATAAAATTACAATTTATCAAACTGGACACAGACTTTACCTGTTTCATTGCACTTCATCACTTGCTTTCATGTGGGAGCAGCAAGCTGTGAGAGCAGGTTCTTCCTGCAGTTTAATTCACCTGCCATGTTGGGTTTTTTTTTTTTTTTTGTTCGATCTAACGGCTCGTGTACAGAAAATCAATTAAGGCCGATTTTTGAAGCAGGCCAGAGCGCAGGGGGAAGATGACACACCCACAACTTGCTCTTAACTGCTCCCACTTTAGTCTTTGATCGGACTTCTCGCCCAAGAACATCTCCCTTTCTTGCCACAGGCGGACTTTTGGGCAGAGTCCATGTTGCCTGCATTTGAGAGGAGCTTAAAACGTCACAACAACGTACACGTAAGTGTTTTATTTACAGGACGACAACATTTGGATATATCCACTTGATTTCTAGCTGCAGTAAAACATGCTGCAACACGGGCCAACCTGGAGCACGCCCACTTCTACTGGCATGAACATGTGGGACCATTCCTCACTACACAGCATACTGGGACTTTGCTCCATATAATGTCTGTTGGACGCTTACATGAAAGTAAAGTAAAAAAAAAAAAGAAAACAAAAAAAAAACCCATGTGAACATTGGATGTTGGTGGCAGAAGAACGTGTTGCACCCTTTCGAACAGCACAGCAGGTGTTCGTTTCAGAAAAAGAGGCTCTGGAGAGTGTTCCTCTTAACAGTTCAAGTATGCACATATGCGAGGCGAAAACCATTCACACGTTACAAACTAAAAAAGCAACATTTATAGCAGCAAACTGAGAAACAGCTTTCAGAGGGGAACAAACTGAGCAAAGAGAGAGTGAGAGAGACACTGGGAAGCAAGGATAAGCCTCATTACTACATGTCCGCTAGTGAGTAATGTCTCCTGCACATGAAATGTACACTAAACTCTGTGCCCCGAGTCTTTGCAGTACAGTAAACAGCTGATCCAGTCCCTCACTGCAGTCCAACTCTCTTCAGGCAGGTTGATGGGGACATCTATGACAACACGGCGCTGTAACACTCTGCCCTTTGAAACATTTGGACTCTTACCTGAACAGCAAGAATGGATTAAGACAGATTCACACATCCACTTTTCTGTAGACCTGAACCGCTTTGCAACACAACAAAAATCTGAACGGAGGATTTGACTACGGATTAAGTCCAGGACTAGCCCAAGCTGTAGTACTTCATGCCAAAATCTGTGAGACCAGATGACAACGATCTGGACCGGAAGTGCAAATCAACCCCAGAGATTTAATCTGGATCAATATTTTTGAGTTTTTTTTTTCTTTTCTGTCTTTTTTCTTTTTTTTTTTTTTTTTTAAGTCAAGTCCCATCAAGGTTACAATATCACTTTTACGTTAACCCCTGTTGTGTGCTTAGGGGGCTACAAGGGGAAATAACAATGAGATGTAACCATCTTTTTGTGCCTCATTTCAGTGGATTACAGAGTTAAACAGGTAGTCCATATTTGACACACAGGCACTCGTACCACCTCTGTACCACACCCCTGTTGTTAGCAACAAGACTGTATCAGTGGCTTTATGATGACACAATGCTCAGCCATTTTGTAAGATATATTATAACCAACGTGTGTGTATATGTGGAGCTAAGAGGGGTGGGAGTGGACAGGACATCTAGGAGCTCCTATAGCTGTTGAAATGTCTCCTACGAGGGTTAATTAATAAAGTCCATAAACAAATCCACTAGCTTCATTGTGTTGTTTTCCTGCTCCGAACAGTGTCGAGCCATTCCACTGCATCTCTTTCATCTCTGCCCCTCTCTTTCCATTTCCCTTCTATTTTTCAGTCTTTCATTTATTTTCCCTTCCCCTGTCTCACACAGTCAAGTTCAAGGACACAACGCTGCACAGCGCATGTGAAGGGAGCATCCCCTTCCCTTCTCTTCTCTCACTTCCATCTTTCCATTTAATTCTTTTCTGTTGCTAATTTATCCATTTTAGGAACAGCTCAGTTAAAAAAAAAAAAAAATCCATGTCCATTATCCTTCAAATCCAACAATCCTGCCTCGGGATTGGCTAGAGGGTCCTGTCAGTCATGTGAGAGAGGCAGTCAGTAGGTGGGGAGGGATGAGGAGGAGGGCTGCAGGGAGCCGGAGGAGTTTGAACGTCTCATGTGAGGGAGGAGGTAGGTGTCCGAGCACAGCTGGTGAACGTCGAACCTGTCCTCCTTGCGGTAGGCCAGACAGCGCCGGATAAATGCCTGCAGAGCAGAGGAGGACATTTTAGAAAATGAGCTGCAGGCTGTTTGTGTGTCTGTGTGTGTATAGACAGCTCATGTTTAATTAAAGATACAACACAGGACAGAGAGTCTACCTCTGCTTTCTGTCTGTTTGGATGAAGAGACTGTACTTTAAACTGTTCTTTTTACAGTTACACATTACAGCTGATTCAGATGGTCGTGCGTTTGTCAACATGTCACTGTCTGATCTAACTCTGGTAGAAGTTAATACTTCAATTATAGTGCGTGCATGCATTTTAATAATGTAACTAAAATTACAACACACCACATGTCGCAACTCATTTATGTGTATGTCTGCTAGGATTGGGCAAACCGATGATATATACCATGAGACAATAACAATCAAGCATTTTGCCGTGTTGTTTATACTGAGGCAGCCATCATTTTAATATCTCTGGTCCCATGTGGTTATTTCCTTTATTTAGAGAATATTTATGTTTTATCCATAATCGTCTACTATACAACTTCTACTGTGACATTATTAGGTAATGAAAAATAATGAAAAGATGTTATTTACATGGTAATTTTCAACCCTTGTTTCAAGGCCAGAAGTCACAGAAATAAAATGAACTACAGGTGTCAATTTGATTTTAGTATCACAACTTCCCTTTTCTTCTAAGTGTGTTTGAATGTGTGTCTGTGTGTGTGTGTGTGTGTGTGTGTGTGTGTGTGTGACCTTGGCCTCTGTGCTGGCCTGTGGTTTAGCAGGGAACTGGACCTCTGTTGCTTTGAGGATTGTGTTTTCCTGGAGAATGTCTTGCTGAGACTGGTTGTGACCAAACGGCTGGAGAAAACAAAAACAAACATCTAAATTAAAATAACAGTCCACTGCTTCAAATATTACGCCCCCATGGTTGTTTCATGAATACTGAATTAAAGACAGGTCAATAAGCACACGACTAATGTCTGCACATCTTTTCTTCCACATTTCAAAACAAAGGATTAACGTAAGCGGCCCATCCTGTTTAAATCCACCAGCGTTTGTACTGATCTTTACTCTGTGCTAACGCAAATTGTGTAGTTCATTTGCTCTTTCCAGAGCCTAATGTGTGGTGTTTTAGTGTTGTACCTTGCGTCCGTAGAGGCACTGGAAGAAGATGACTCCCACAGACCAGACGTCCACCTTGTTAGAAATCTTGGGCGGCTCCTTCCCCACCACAAAACACTCTGGAGGGAGATACCTGGAAAACACACGTAGGAAAGGAGAGCTCAGTTCTCAAAAAATAACTTTCACAATTCACGGCCCATAATAACAACAGCAGTCTCATGATGGATGTTCTAGAGTTTGCAATATACTATGAGACATTTGTCATGGATACAAGATGGATAATGTGTGCTGAACCTTTCAGACAGACCACAAAAATGGGCTTAACCCATAATACACTGTATCAGTCTGAGGGTGGGGCTGTTGTGTGTCTGTGTCTTACCAGTAGGTACCAGCCCCCTGTGACGTGAGGTCCATCCCATCCACACCATAGTTATCATCGTCCATGATCTTTGACAGGCCAAAGTCTGTGATTTTGATTTCTCCACACGCAGTACCATCCACCAATAAGATGTTACCTGTGCACCACACACACACACAGTGAGTGTTTGACCCACGGTCAACGAGCAAAGCACTTAAATACTGAAAATAGCAACAGGAGATGGAAACATTGCAAACAAAACAGTTCATGTGTGTCAGTCCAGTTTTAAATGACCTGCATTTAAATACTGGGGGGGGCATATGACCCACCGGGTTTGAGGTCGTAGTGGATGATGGGAGGTTTGATCTCGTTGAGGTAGCGCAGGGCGCTGACAATCTGCATGACGATGGAGCGAGCCTCCTTCTCTGACATCAGCTTGTTTTGTTTCAGGTAGAAGTCCAGGTCATTTCCTTCACAGAACTCCAGCACTGTACAGAACCTGGGACAGCAGGGAGGTGGAGACAGAGACAGAGACAGAGACAGAGACACACACACACACACGGTTACATACAGGAGAAAAGGATCTAATTAATTAACTGAATGTGAACACACTGAGGTCCACAGTACTTGCAAAAGACTAACAAAACTGTCAGTAATTTATTGATCCCTAGCTACAAAGCACACAGTACCATCAGCCTGGGGAAGTAGCACTGCTACCAGTTTTGCTGGCTCCTTTGGGTATAGGTGACTACACATCATGCTTAATTGCCACTCGAAGCTAAGGGTTAACTCTTTAAAAATAACTTCCATTGTCAGGACATGTTGATGCTGAGTCATACATTTTTTTCTGTCACTTGCTTTTCCTATTTACTCCTTCTCCATCTGATAACACCCCTATGATGTTTGCTCTTACTTGTAGCTCTGACATAGAACCCTGAGGTACACAAATAACTCATTCATTTTTTAAAAAAAAATATTCACTGTGTAGGACCTTCACAAAGACTTGACTCTTACTGATACATGACGTGCTGTTTATAACTATGGCAAAGACTGTTTTTTAACCCAGCGCTGTGTAATAAACAACCTCAGGACATGTCAACCCAGCAGGGCTGCAGCTGGCAGAGGTCAGAGGTGACTCACGTGTCAGTATCCAGGGAGAAGTAGTCATACAGTTTGACTATTCTGGGATGGTCCAGCTGCTTGTGTATCCGGTATTCCCTGCATGCATGCCTGGAAGGAAACAAATGTCAAAGTAGCGTGTGTGTTAGTGCAGAAACATTTTGTCTTTGTACTTTAAAAGTTGTCTGTGTGGATGAGACCTACTTGTGGTAGTTCTCCTTTTTCTCCTCTCTCCAGTTCTTGTTGAGTTGGTGGATTTTAACAGCTGCGTAGCGCTGCTCAAACAGGTCAAAAGCCTGTGTGTGAGACCAGAAAACACACATACACACACATTAGTCTCTGAACATACTTTACACAGCGTGAGTATAGGAAATAACCATTGCAGCACTACAGACATTACCTTATAGACTTCACTGAAGCCACCCCTGCCCAGCAAGTGCAGCAGCAGATACCTCTCATTCAGAGTAGGATGGTCTTTAAACCTGCATGAGGAGGAACAGAAATGTTTAATCTATTCAGGTAACATGAGAAAGAAAAGCTCCGAAATGGCAAATTTAATGTCTGACAACTGATAACCAAACACTGAAGACTGGATTGTTCTTCTGGATGATTACATCAACAAATTTAAATTACATCAGTCATTCTCCATTAATGAAATGTTTGTATTTCAAATACATCTCATATCATCAAACTATGATTTACATTCAGATCACTGAGATTTTATGGCAGGTTATGGTGCTGTGTGTGTGTGAGTGGACTTACGCTGAGCTGTCCTCGTTGTTTATCCTCTTCAGCTCTCTGATGTGGAGGTTCCTCACCCGCTCCAACCGCTCCAGCTCTGCCTGAATCTCAGCTTCCTCCTACACACACACACACACAAAATAATACATCATGAGATGTATTATTTTACATTTCAATTATTTTAGTGTCAACACACAGATGGGTGACAAATTAAAGGAAAACCCCAACATAAAACACCTTAGTAAGATGTTGGGGTTTTCAGGTTTTTCCTCTGATTTGTCACCCATCTGTAAGTGTGAAAAAGAATCTCATTTGTGCAATAAAACACATTTTAAGACTCCATTTAAAGCTGCATGTGGGAGAACCTGCATCCTTTAACTTTAACTCTTTTACTACTGTGATGTACATTTTAGCGATTTGATGATTTCATTAGTAAAACTGCGTAACTTTTGATACTTTTTTTCTACTGACCTTCTTCAGGTGTCCAAGGCGGAGCTTAAAGATCTCTTCCTGCTCGTGGTACTCAGCGAGGGTCAGTCTGCCAAAATACAGACAAGTCAAAACCTCCTGACAATAAAAATACAAGCAAACACTGCATTGGAAACATTAATTCTGACCTACGGAAGATTTAGATCATCTTTATGACTGTATTTTTTAAATAAACAGCTGTAATAATAAATGTAAATAACACGCAATATTTCATGTAGAAAGAAAAAGGATGTAACAGAAGTCTGAAACAATAAAAACAGGGGACCATCATCCATCACATCCTCTATGGTCCAGCATCCTCCAGTTTCACACTGACAGTATGTATTTATTTAAGTAAACTCACAGTTGGGGCAAGGAGGGCTTGAGAAAGGGGTCCGAGTCATTCCCGTTGACCACCTTGGTTTTGCGCTGCTTGGGCTCAGATGTGGAGGCCACCGAGAGGGCGGGAGACGCAGGGTTCGGAGGCTTCCTCTTGGCCAGCATCTTCCTCTGTCGCTCTATGTCCTCCCTCTGCTGGTTGATACCCTCCTGTTGCCTGTGCATGGTCGGACACACAGTAGGGAAGGGAACGGGTCATGTGGGAAATAGTGGAGCAGACAACAAACAGCTTTTCACATGTTTTCTCCAGGCTGTAAAAACGAGGATGCTTTTAAAATTCACGCTTGTATTTAGGACCTTTAACACCATTTTTAATGCACTGCCCACGGCAAAATCTGAACAAAAACGAGTAAACATGGGATTAAAAGCGATGCGCGTGATTGCAATCACTCACTTGATCAGGTTCTGGAATGCATATCCGTCGGTCCACTGCTCCGTGTAGGATGCTCCGTGTCTGACGGTGGTGAAGTGACCGAGGCGGAGGCGATCCTGCATACTCTTCTCACGACACGACTGCTTCTCCTGGGTACTCTGTGCACAAAACCGGGCAGGCACACACACACACAATCAGAAATGATGGACAGTGGTGCTGAAGGTGTCCCCACAGTAGCAGCTCAAGGAAGAAAGAGTGTTTCTCATTTAGGTTTAGGATTTAGGATTCAAACTTTAAAATATTAATTCATTTTAATCATTTGGCAGACACTTCTGTCCAAAGCAACGTACAGATGAGCAGATCAAGGCAGATCCCCATGCAAAATAAAGTAGTAATAGGTATATTTATTTTTTTAATTATAAAACTGAATGCTCCAGACACATTAAAGCCCAGTTGGGTTACATTTTACATTATATCCCATCATCACCACCACAAAATGATAAGACACCTAAAGAAAAAAGGTGGCGAGTGTAGAGATTCAAAGATCTACAAACCACAAGAAAGTTTTTCCCCTCATTAGTTGTGGACCAAAGAAAAGCTAAAAAAAAAAAAAAACAGAACCAGAGAATACTGGACTTATTACTGGAAAGGGATGCTTGATGGCTCCCATTTCTATTGCAAGTGCATGTCTGCACTTTTTTGCCACCTTTGTAAGTAATGAACTTCAAATCTTCTACATATTACTGACACATTAGCTGTAAAAACATCTCTAACTGATCTCAGGTTGTGTTGCTGTTAGTTTATTTCTCTTTTTGGCTTCAAGTGGTCAAAAATCACTTAATGCAGCTTTAAATTTCAAATATTTTGATGTGAAGATGGACATACAGTGGATTTTCAAAAACACATACCTTTTCTATTAGCAGTTTCTTGCTCATGGTGATGCACTTGTTGAGCCTCTCCTTGTATTTCTCAAGGAGTTTTTGCTGTTCGTCGATCTGTCTCCGCAGGTCACAGTTAGCCTGTCAAAGACAGACAGCAGGTAGAGTGATAACGCTGGTCATATCGTAAGAAATATAACACCTAACACTCCTATGCACCTCTCATCAAAACATAGGACACAGACACTGAACTCACCCTGAGCAGGTCGTCTATTCGCCCCTCTTTCTTTTCCAGGTCCAGACTCTTGTTGCTCTCCAGAGCAGCAAGTTTTATCCCCGTTAACTCCGTCTAATAGCACCAGACAGAGGTGTATTAATAAATGTACACTGTATACTTCAGGAATGAGTGTGTTAAATGAGTGTGTTTTCTGCATGTGTCACATTACCTGGACACACTTGCTGGAGGAGGCTTTGGGATTGTGTTCCCCAAAACATAGACTCGTAGGAGAGGAGCTATTCTGCCGGATCTGCAGACAAAGAAGTATTGTTAAAGCTTGTTTTAACATGAAGACAGGGGTGCAAACTCATCTGGGTTGAAAGATGTGATAAAAATGTGAACAGGGGTGGGGGGAAACTACAAATTAAAATTTAAAAATTTTATTTCACAACCACTACAACTGTCACAAGGTCATTTAAATTCAGCTTCTGTTGGCATATTCTTAATTAAGGTTATCATAACATTTCTGTAATAGTTTACCTTAAGGCATGGGGGCAGTAAAAAACTGACCTCCCAGAGACGGCCCTTTTTCAGTCTTCACCCTTCTCAGGTGAGACAGAAGCCCAGAGAATTTTTTTAAACAACTCAGAAGGCATGGTTCTCAGGTTCTCATTTCATTCCCCGTGACTCTGTCCTCAAAGACCCAAACCCCTTTCCCTCAATTCAAAAGCTCGTTGGATCTACACGAATCAAACAGATTACCTAAGACTCACATCCAACTCGTGCAAATATCTCATCAGAAATCCCTCTGTGTAAGGTATTCTACTGTTGCCAAACACTCACGATTGAGCCCGGGGCAGAGTGTGAGTTCTGTGGAGAGCGGCGAGCTGATGGGAGCCCTCTGACTGGACTGGAACCATTTCCACCCTGGAACTTTGCAGAGAAAACAAACAGAGAGACTTGAGGATCTGGTTCAAAATACTAAGAATCGTGACATATCAGGAGTAACATCAGTTGTAATACTCACGTCAAAGTAGTCGCTGATCTTGGGCCCACGTGTGGAGGTCTTCCCTGCACAGAAATTTGAACAAAGATTTAAAGCGAACTAGCAGTAATACAGGATACATTACACTGACTTTGTACAGGTGTCAGTCATACCTTGACTACTCTCTGAATAAGTGTCAGCTTTCCTTTTCCTCCCTCTGGACGATTCAGAGTGCTTCTTCTCCGGGGTCTGTAAATTGATATGAAACAGAGGAAGAAAAAAAAAAAAAGCATAAATCCCCTGTGTTTTACCTAACAAAGCAGGATTCAGTGGAGGTGTTCAGCAGGAAAGAGCAGCAGGAAAGAGGAGTACATACTGAGTAGGCAGGGGAGCTCCCTCTTTTCAAATCAGAGTTCTGGGAAGAGAAGAGAAGAGAGGGAGAGGTGGAGGTAGTGGGACAGACAGAAAGATGAGTGGGCAGCAAACAGAAAAAACAAGAGCACCAACAACAAGCATCTGTGTCTATCTGACTGATAAAGTGTGGAATATTTTATTTCAGCTTCTCTGAACAAATAATGGCCACACATGTCCAACGATGACTACATCTGTGTGTGTTTTACCTCTGACTCCTTGTCGCTAGATGAGCCCAGGCTGCCATAGCTGTGGTTAGAGGACTCATTGGCCAGACCCTGTGCACAGTGAGAATTCAAACAAATAAGTGAACACATACAATATGAAAATAGCCAGCGCAGGTGTGTGGTGCTTTTGAAGTTCAGTGACCTCATGAAATGTAAACAACTGTGAAACAAAGCCTGCCACATCTGATAGGAATCCAGATCTTCAGTTATTAGGTGTGTCACTTGGCCCTTTTCCACCACATGAACATTTCCAGGAACGCTGCATCCTTTTAAGGAAAACAGGAACTTTTACCTGCTTTTCCACCATAGGAATTCGGGTTCAAGTTTCACTTCCTGTGCCCAAAAAGTCCCCTGCCCCTGACGTAGTTGACTCTCTGACTGTCTAGGCACTATCATGGAAGAGTTAGTCACTGGAATTAGTCACCTATGAACACAAGCCTCGAGACTGCTTCAACTTGTGTACAGCATTTTTACTGCTGCAAGCAAGCACTGGTTGTTGCTAGTTTCATATCAGAACTTGGGAATGGAATTTCTAGTCACTGTCTGTTGTTCCCACGTGAGCTGTGTCTGTGTGTGGTGTTTGACGTATCTCAAAAATGAGGAAATTAGTTTTTCTGTGCAGCTGTTACCTTAGCACCTCCACTGGTGCTCCCAGTGCTGCCTCCCGTGTTGCCACTGACAGCTCCTGTGAACCTGGCCTCCAGCAGCTCCTGTCTCCTGGGGTCCAGGCTGTGCAGCTCCTCCATGGGGCCTGGCATGGGGTGGGAGTGGGGGGGTCAGCAGAGTAAGGTTAGACACTTACATTATCACCATTACTAATAAACAATAGTGACTAGCAGTGAAAAGACATTCCTGCGACAAAATTGCTGGAAAAGAATTGAAATGAGCTCTATGAGAAGGAGCGGAGGACAGTATCTGGGGGAGGATTACAGAAAATTGGAGTGATAAGAGGATAAAAATAGAAAATGGATTTAACTGTAGGTGCAGTAGGTGGTTCTTTAAAAGATGCTCTTTCATCCTATGATGGGAGATACTTTAGATGAGTGACACTGCATTTCTAACTTGAGCAGGAAGGTCATTCTGCCACTGGGGAGTCAGGAGGGAGAGGACTCAAGGCTAGGCGACGTGAGTCCACCAATTTGCCACCACAAAAAGCTTCAACCAGCCCTCCTATTTTCTCATTAGTAAGACTGCCACAATGGCCTCTTTGCCCTGTGCTAATCTAGTCTCTGACATTTAGGGCTCTCAATACCTTTAGAGCACAATAACATCTGAGGTAAGGACACTGGAAGTTTTATCCTAAAGTAAAATCTTTTGACATGCTGCAATGTCAGTGAAAAATAGATTTGGACCTTTCAGCAGCTGTGTGTCTAATTTAAATGCTACACATGTGCAACAATGTTCCGTACACTGCTCAAATAGGACACAGCTTTTAGTTTTATAGGCCATTTAGGCTTCGCAAAAGCCTGGTTTTACATTTAAATTTCCCCAGTATCTAGCCAGATATGTAGATGTCTGAGTGGTAATCCTGTACAGCTGTAAATCAGAACCACAATATAAATGAAACGACTCTTATACAAGCAGAAGACTAAAATATATACGCTGCCTGACTGGGCCCTATTCTATGAAAACCAGTTTCTAAGGAGAGACACACACACAGGTCCTCTGCTCCCTGCTGGCTACTGCTGCTGCAAGTGTTTGTTTCCTTATTGGACATTTCCTGGCTGTCATCTTTACACAGCTTCTGGCACAGGGGCAAGCCCTAAAAGGCATAATGGACATTATGAAACCCTTGTGCAGTGAGCACACTACCAGGCCTCTGTGAGGTTACCTAAGGACAGGGAAGAGAATGATTCGGGTTAATTAATTTACATAGATAGCGCTTAATATCACAGCATCATTTATGTCTCTTAGTGCACTAGTGTTAATAGTCTCAAGCTGAAAATGTATTCTTAAACAATTTTCTCGGTACATTAACTATAACGCTGCTTTTAATTCTCATCGACTTGTTAACACCGTCGCTGTCTAAATATCTCTAAACGCATTGTGTCCTATAACTAATATACGAAGCTAGAAGATTAGAACCACTTATGATCAATGTTTCGTCACATCATATCCAGCAACTCCGCGATATCGGAGTAAATAACATGTCAACAGCATGTCGAAAACACTGTGGAAATACAGATGCTTCAGAAGTGGCCATAAAGTAAAAACAAATAAAAAAAGACAGGGCCTATCCTCAAGTTCATGGTAGCAGGGACATGCATTGCAATGCATTCATGGATGCATGCATTGCTACGTTGTTTAATATCCAACTAGATGCTGTTGATAGGAGGCGAAGGTTACAAACTGCTATACAAACACACGAACAACAGCTACGACTAGCAAGAATTCATGTAACCTGACAGTCACACAAACAAAACAACAAGCTAACGCTGGCTTTGTGCAAACATGATAGCTTGCTGCTACTTAGACTGGCCATCAACTGAACTGACAGCTGACGTTTGGCTTCCAATTCACGGCATCAGTGAACTTGACATCCATTTTTACTTCAACAAACGTTAGCTCGACACGGCCGAAATAATCCGCTTCTCCTGCAAAGAACACACTTTATGGAGAATAAGACTCGGTCGTGCACTTGGCGAGCTGATATACCTTCCTTGCTCTTTGCGGTCGCCGTTATATGTTGTTGAGAAATCGTTGGGGACGAGGAGAGCTGCGACCAAGATGGCGTCGCCTCCAAACTTCCACCACCACTTCCACTGTTACTTTGGACACTCATGAAGCCACTTTACCGCCGAGAGGAGCCAGCGTACACACTGCCGTTCGCGGAAATCCCAAACTTGCGTCCATCGACACCTGCTGTAGCCGAACAGGCCGGTAAACGACAGTTAGTCCGTTTTTCTGTCGCTAGACGTCTCGCATTTTGCGACCCGTGCGGGTCTTGCGGAGGAGCGGCTTCTTTAGAGACTCGCTGAAACGGATCCAATGTAACCTTTGCATGATGACCGCACCGCGCGCCTGTCAGCATCCAGTTCGCGAGCGGAGCTTTGATTCTAGTAGGCGAGGCTATCGCGAGGCTGGCGCGCACCTAGTAGCGCGATGGGGGGATGGCATGACACCGACACAGACACTGATCTGGGATCATTTTACCCTCCTCCAATCTAGCCTTAGGTTCACTGGAAAGCGCAACTCGCTTCGACCTGAGAACAGCTTCTTGTTTTGGCGAAAACAACAAACACCCCCCAAAAATGGCCGAAAGTTCCTGTCTGCTTGAGGAGAACGAAGGAAAACAGAAGCACACATACACTCACGCAACGCACGGGTGCACTATATGTGAGTGTGTGTGCGCGCACGCACGCGCAGGCGCGTGTATGTAAATAATGCAAATTATATAGATATATTCTGAATATATAAATTATATATATAATATGTGCATAAATGAAAAGATGCAAATGTTTTGTGTTTGTATATATATATATATATATATATATATATATATATATATATATACACACACACAAACACAATTTGTATGTACTGTACGTGTTGTATCGTGTACAGTACACTACACATCAGACATGTACACTACTGTAAATGCATCATATACAGTGCATGTACAGTAGTCTACAGTATGTGCTCTGAATGTGCTCGTGCGTGCGCTTGTGTTTTGTGTGTGTATGTGCGTGTGTGTGTGTGTGTGTGTGTGTGTGTGAATGAGTGTATGGGTTAGGTAGGGATGTGGTCTTGATGTACTGTTTTTCAGTCTTGAAATACAAGTTGCAGGGAGGGGGTGCAGGTGGGAGAATATTGATGTGGTCTGAGCTATAGGGTCTTTTGTTCCAAATTTGGTGCAGTGCATCAAAATGCCTTTGCCTTCTTGTAGGGCAGCATACACAAAACATACACACACACACACACACACACACACACACACACACACACACAGAGTGAGCAGTTGTGAGTGAGTGTGTTGCCCAAACAGTCAAATGTTTGGCCTACATCTTATTCTTACATTCCTTTCTAATTTATTTAAAATGTAAATACATTTATTTTTCATTAAACTACATTTACTGAAACCTAGTCAGCAAATGTGTGTCTTTCCCAGAATGGAAAAGATATTTAACCTCCAATAACTGAAAAGTTAATTCCAATGTAAGTTGATTTGTTCAGATAAGCATGCAAAGTAATAGTAAGCACAGTGTAAAAGGGTCTTTTGTCTGTCAAACTCCTGCTCCACTTGCAGTCATATTGCATCAGGAAACAGACTGAGGCACAAACGGTCATACTGCACCTCATATGCACCTGCCCATGGTAACCTGATTTTTTTGGTCACAGGGTTTCCATGGTAACAGAGCAATAGTCTTGACAGGCAGTGGAGGGTTGTATAAGCAGTCTACTACATTACAGTACTACACACACACACACACACTCACACAGTTTGTGATGTCATTTCAGGTATGAAATTGGAGTTGTGTTATGAGGGAAGAGGTGACGGGTGCCTGATACTCAAGAAGCAGTGAGGACATTCCAGGAGCATCAAATGTCTGATGGAAAACTGGGAGTGTTGGCTGACATTTTGAAAAGTGCCTCCAGCTTGTGCATAAGACACAACTGTGTGTCAACAATAATGACCTTTTGAATAATAATGATAAAAATGTGAAAATAAAGTGAAAGTGAAGAGTCAAAGACGTAGACTTACAATTGCACAAGGTGTGATGCTTCAGAATACTACAAAATACTAAATTATATACATGCTATATATACTTTTATAATTTTCCCGCTTTTATCATTGTTATTGGTATGAATGAATGAGGTAGTTACTTTTTTGGTAAATGAAAAATGTATATGTGTGGACACAGACACAGTTGTGGATGAAATACTGAAGGTGATTACTTTAGAAAACATAGGCCTGTAGAGAGTAATGTGATTAATATTATAACAATTAGGATGTTGGCAGGATTTTGTGACTGCAAGACCAATGTACAGTCAGGTACAAATGAGAATACACACTGAAGACGGCCCAATTAGTCATCTTTTATTTGCAGTCAAAAGTGTCTGATTCATACAAACTAAATGCAAGGACTCAATGATGATCTAATGGTACTTGGCAGGCACATTAGCGATAGTATAAATGCTAAATCAAAACTCTCACAGTGCACCTCAGGAAGCAGCATGTTACTTGAATATGATTTTAACACCATAAATGCCCATGGCTGAAAGAACTAATTAATTATACTATTTCCATATCCCCTGTCATCTCAGCCCTAAAAGGCCTTCTTCACAGCTGACAGTTTGATCTGTCACTAATCACATTAATTACAGATCCATTCCATTCAGGTGTCCCAGTAAGCCATGCAAGTATGTACAGAACCAGAGTCTGGGAACCTGGGAAGTGGCACAGCTAAATGCAGCTTTAATTCACGTTATTAATTACACCTGTGTGGTTCCTGCACAACATGTCAAATGGCTGCTGTGAAAATCACTTGTGCTCCACTTGACTCATTTCTCTGTTTGCTTTTGGCTGCTGCCTTTTTCTGAACATTTTACTGGAAAGGAAACAACTCCACTGTGTTAAACAAGACATGGCAGTATTACAAACATTAACATTCAGTTTGGTAAAAACTCAGATTGGGACAGCAGGAAAACCACCATTAATCTGATAGCAAACTCCATCAAAGCACATAGCATGTCCCATTCTAATGACCTAACATCCACTGTTCAAAAACACCTCAATCTCTTTTCTCATTATTATGGATAATAGATTTTAATGTACTGTGTATACACCAAAATACATATAGCACAGGGCCTAATTTGCCATTTTCAGAAATATGTACATTACTTAGAAAAATCTTCTGAGGCACCAGTAAGCTTTGATAAATCTTAAATATGGAACTGGACAAATGTTTTTCTCACAAATTACGGCTGAATATGTCTTTACACAGGGTTTCAGTGTTAGGTTAAATCATATATTGCTCAGTGTGTGTCCCCCCCCCCCTCCCCCCAACATAAATTTGGCATCTTTTGTTCAACCATAGGTATGTCATAATTGTTCAGTAAGTTGGGACTACATGGAAAAGGTGTGCAGAGTACTGTAGGTCCATTGAACAACAAATTTAACAAGATTAAAGTGTGTGAACCCTCAGTGTAAATTAAATAAAGGAAAATATTTCCTTTTAAGAGCACACTATTGGCCGGTGTATTGTAAAAAAAAATATTGTTTTAAGGCCTGAAAGCAAAAATGGTGTTTTCTTGAATTTAAAATTGAATGAGAGTGATGAGACAATGTGAAATAAAAACATAATAAAATCAGTATTAATAAAATGGTACACTTAAATATATGAAAATGTATTATTAATAAATCACTAAAATATCTTAAGACAAAGGACTCAGAGTTGGACATGTTAAAGTTTAATATCACTAAATTTACACAATTCTCAATTAATGTTCTAGACACAACAGTTCTAAAAGTGAAAAAAGTTAAGAATTATAATCAAGACAAAAGAATTTGAATAGAGCTATGAAGTTTAAATGTCACAATCATGTTTAGTGGAAGTTAATCTGTATTCAGGATGACTCATTTAAAGCATACAAATATATGAATGTAAAGAAATTCATCAAGAGTACATATACATTGCAGCAATTCAGTCTATACTTCTATTGCCATTGAAGCTTCAAGAAAACATGTGGTTCCTCGGTTGAAAGGCCTGCCTCTGTCTCTCATACATGGTGACGTACGACCGAAGAAGGTCCTCCATTGCATAAGCCTGAAAAAGGAGGAAATTGATGCGTTTGTCAGAAAACGTCAAAAGTCACAGATCCTTATTTACAACATATCGGATTCAATTTAAAAGCTGGCCGCTCACCTGTGAGGTTTCACAGACGAAGTTGACTCCCCTCACCAGGGTGCCGATGGTCATCTGGAAGATGTTGCCTTTGCTGTAGTACTCAGTGATACGGCTGAATGGGTGCATGACCAGCAGCTCCTAAAAGATTGACACCAAGATTAAGTTTTACTAAGATGTAATGATTTGTTACCAATAATAATAAAAAAAAAAAATTAAACGTAACAAGTGTATTATCCATACTTTGTCCTTTGGGTCTATTAAGCTGACACCTTGCTTGCTGATGGCTATCAAAACTGGATTTGGGTAGCTAGGTTCACACGTTTGCTGTGAATGAAATCATAGATAATATGACAAAACAGTTTCCTCAAGTTGTTGTCTGCAAACTTTGCTTTCACTTCATCCTGATAACTCACTTTAGCTTCGTAGAAGGCGCAGCCAAAGGTTGGCCAACTTGAAATGGCTCTCAGGAAGGCGGTTTTGGCCTCCTGCACCGTGATGCCGCTCTGCTTGTTGTAGGAGGAGATGATGTTCTGCAAGAGGAAGAAAAATACTCAGTGAACATCCCTTACACTGGAAACAGGTAAAAGCTAGCTCTCTCCTGGTCATATCCATTTTCTTCCTTTACCTTCTTCCAGTCTTCAGTTGACATGATTTTTATCTGGTCAGCAGGAACCAGATCCCTCAGCATTTTGGGGATCATGACAAACTGCGACCTGTCTGAATCTACTTTGCATCTGAACAGCAGCCCTCCCAGGTTGATCATGTCCTCTTTGGTGCAAGCGTGGTATCCCCGCAGGTACTTGGGCAGCTCCTACATGGAGGCAGAACAGAGGACGAGCATTGTGACAACTCTGCATGAAAATGAGTAAAAAGCCATCAGCACGATGAAGAGAGTGTGTGGTTGTAGGTTGGATACTGTACCTGTGGGAAATGGAAGGTGAGGTCTGCGACCTGGTCTTTCCCCGGGCTCACGTTGAACCAGAGCTTCCTCCTAAAGATCACCAGGTAGGCCTGGTTGACTGGGAAACAAAACCTGAATTATAAAATATGCATGTGCTAACATAAAAACTGAAGGCGTTAGTATGAAGCATTACCTTCTTTCACTCTTTTTGCTCTCTTAGGGGTGATTGAAGTCTGCCTTAAACTGTCAAAGAAGTATTTGTGCTCATCCAAGCTCATGGTCTACGGGGAAAAAAAAAGAAAATGAATAACACTGATTGACTATGGATATCCCAATCAGTATTTGTGAAGAAGATTTTGAATTTATTGGAGAAGGAGTTTAAAATGTTTGACCCAATTGTCACAACAGTTTTTTTTTGTTTTTTTTTTTTACATGAAAATTAGTCACTTTATCTGAGCAAACTAAACCACAAAATGTCCACTTAAGCTACACAGAAATCAGTGTATCTTCATCTTTTCTGTCACATCAAAATTAAACTAATGGCATCACAATAGGAATTTGAGGAATAGGAGCATCAACCAGGCCCCACCTTGTCTGTTGTTTTCAAGTAGAGGCCATATCCTTCTGCTGAGCCGAGTTTGAGCTGAGAGGCAATACTCCTGCACAGGTCTTTGATTGTGGTTGTCGATGTTACCTCATATATCTGCACAACAGCAAAGACCGCAAGAAATCAAAATATAAGGTCTAATGATATCCAACTTAAAGGGGTAGTTTGACATAGGTTCATATTTTACATATAGCATGACTTATATGGGAGTGATATTGATCTTTTGATAGAAGAATCTACAGAATGAGCAAAAAAAAAGACAAAATGCAAAGTGAGAAATAGCTAAGTGTAGTTTCAACTACCTTCCATTAGTGGATAGAAAGACATAATACCAGTTAATATCAATGTCACAAGCAATTGTCAAAGAGCTAAAACAGTGCCGAGAGTCTGCAGACTAGTGGACATGTTTTCTTAGTGTTAAGAGGAGAGTGTTGTCTTACATCACTCTTGTCATTTGGGAAATGGACTTTATGGAAGATCATGGTGCTGTTCTGTTGGATGGCATCCACTTCTACCAGATGGGGAGGAAGCTTCCTGGGCTCCTTCCTGAGGGTACAAAGTACTCAGATAAATTAAATTCATATACACACCCTGAAATATTATACATACCTCAAATAAAGCTTTTCAGATTGAATAACTTGAATTGGACTTGATAAAAATTCAGGTGGAGAAATTCAGACCAAGTGAATTCAGATCTATCTATCTATCAGAATTCAGAAATATTTCAGAGCTATAAATTGAGTAGCATTTAAATTTCAACACGAACTATTCAGTGATTTCATTTCACAATTAGGACTTGAGTTGCTGCTGAGATTCAAATGGGAAATGATTATATTCCATTTTTTATCCCCTTAAGCAACTTCGAGGTTTGAGAAATTGTGTTATACCACTCCATCACACTGCATCACACAGAATATTTTACAAGCATATTTTAATCAGCAATTTTATACTTTAAGTATAAAATTGCTCAAGTACTATTCAACCTGTGAAAAAAAGCTGTATAAAATCTTTGTAGGTTTGAAACTAACTGTAAAGTCTAAAGAAGGATGCTACCAAACTGCATTATGAGGGTCTCTGCAGAATTATCGAAGTTACATTTAAGACCTTTGTATTACCACATTGAATAAAAGTTGATACCTGTTTTCAGAGGTATTAAAGGTACATAATAATTGCTAATTATTTTATTAAATGAATGCAGCCTGATTCTAGATATGTGTCATAACAGAGAGATGGGTGAACCAATGAAAGATGATCAACTAGTAAACCACTAAACAGTTCATTTAAGTTTATATAATGCACAGTTGCCCCATTATGAGCTGCACTGTCACTACAATCAGTTTCTATGTCCAGCCTCACTTGCACATCTCCTGCAGCCTCTGCAGGCAGACAGCAGACAGAGGGTCTCTGGGTCGTGACTCCAGGAAGCGCTGAGCGTGTGCCATCAAATTCTGACTGGGTGGGAACAAGCCTGAACACAGCCACATCAGCTGCCACCCACGCTCCATACTCAACCTGAGAGTGAAGGGGAAAAAATGCATAGAGGGTTGAATATGTAGACCTTTGATTTTTCTTTAAATTCTTGAAAATGCAAAAGTAAACACTGAGGAGGCACCTGTTGTTGTTGCTGGTCATCTGTCGCATAATCTGGCAGTAGATCTCATCCTGAAGGGCTTCATGCTGGGTGGCTGGACCAAAGATCTGGTCAGTCAGCTCTATGGGGCTGCGAACTTGTTTGATGGGGTAGTCACCCATGTACTTCAGGATAGGTAGCATCCTGGGTCAAGGACTCACACAAACTATGGTAACACTAGATTAGAGTCTGTATTACACAAATGGTCCCTTTATTATTTCATTCAGATGATCCCTTTTTCACATGTACAGATTACAGACAAATTGGTGAATATTGTTGTAAAACAGATGTTTGTAAACTTGTGAAATAGGTTCAACAGAATACACACTGTAATTCTCTGTACATAAACCTGTGGTTATATTTAGATAAAGTATTTCAGTATCCACAAATGCAGGGAATGTGTGTGAAACAAACCAAAAAACACCAAAACTTCCCCACCTAAAACAGGAAAGCCCCGCCGACCCCCAAAAGGATATCAGTGAAGGCATTGCAGGCCAGGTAGCTGAGATCAGAGTTGCGGACCAGATTCTTCATCAGCGGCTGCTTGAGCGGTTCTCTGGAACAAGCCCACAGCTTTTCTCTTTTGACCCCTTTGGATGCAGCATGTCGACCCACATCTTTACCTGCAGGCCTGTGACAGGTGGGAACCACAGTGTGAGCAGGGCAGTGAAATTACTCCTTGAGTTTTTCTGGTTTTTTTGCTCTTTATAATGTTTAAAACAATCTGGCAGTTGTATAAAAAGTTTAACTAACTGCATAATGTCTTCAGCATCACTGCTGTTTCAAGTACCACTACCAACCAAATCTAGAAGAAAACTTATTGAGAGATTAATATTCAACATTTCAAAAGTCTTAAATTACTCTTAAGTTACTCATAGAACATTATTACCTGAAGTTCTCAAGTGCAAACTCTTTTAAGGAGACTGGGGCCACCGTTTCGTCTCTCTGTGGGGCGCTTTGTGCGGTTGAGGTTTTCCTCTGGCCCGGACTGAGCAGTTCCTGAAAGGTCAGAGGCAATTTATCAGTTAAACCATAAGGGGAGGGAGCTCATGTGAATCATATAATACATGGTAGTGTGAGATATGAATGTAACTCTACCAGCATTTCTTCAGTCGGCCTAGTGAGAGTTGGTAGAAACTGCACTACATCCCTATTGACTGCACCGCTGCTACTGGTCCGCTGGTTAGTTGCTTTGATCCAGGTCTCATTGGGGGAATATTCTTCATCTTTTTCTATCAGCAGCAGGTCACCTCGTTTACAAACCAGGAACATGGGGTCATCTGTAGCAGAGGAGAGGGACGGAGAGTCGGAGAGTTTTAGCGCATGTTTGTTGGTATACTTTTTTTTTTCCTTTTTCCTTTGTGCTCAGACGTAAATATATACAGAAGCAGCATTTTTAAATGTGTTATCTAATGTGCACATGTGTGTGAGTTTACTATATTTTATTGTACATGCTGTAATGTCGTACCTGTTTTACTGGTATCCTGCTGAGCCACGGCATACACTGAGTGCTGTCTCAGCCCTTCCAGGGTATTTTCTATGAGTGCAGCCATGTCCATAGCTTCCCCACACCTCAGGACAAAGTCCCCTCGGACTGTGACCAAAGTCACTGAGTGGGTACTGAAATGGTTGTCACTAGACAGATTTTTTTAATTTCAATTCAAAATGCTTTCCAAGGGAGTTAATTTTAAAAAAAGAAGAAAAGAAAAAGCAAGCCATACCTCATATGGTGGACTTCCTTAACTTCTAGGTAAGGAAGCTCAAGGAGTCTCTTTTCTCTTCCATCCATGAAGAAGATGCCGCTCCAGTTTACAGCCACAACAAACCTGCTTTTGGACAAGGGAGGTCCTGGGGACAGATATGTGAATGCCAATGTTTCAGGAGTAAGGTTGTAAGTGGTCTTCCATTTCTCATACTGTAATATTCATTTGCACTAAGTGCAGCTTAGTTTTTTAGCCTCTCACAAAACAAAAAAAAACATTTATAAACCATAACTCCAAAGCATTTTTAGATCATACAGACCCAAAGAAATATGGAATTATATGAAGACCTCCATGGGCGTTGAGGAAATTTTATTTAGCATTTTAAAATACTGTATGTAAAAGCTGTATGTGGACTAACCTGACATCATTATTACTTCATAAAACTTGGAGAAGTGGAGCGGCCATTTCTGTCGGGCACTGTCGACCAGTTCCCCTTTAACACTTTCTGTGCTCTGCTTCCCGTTGGCATAAGGACCCTGTATTGAAACCAGCAAGTAAGATTTATCGTGAGGTGCGTCATTGTGTCATTATTGTGCTCATATGGATACAGACATTCAAAAAAAAAAAAAAGAAAGTAAAAAAAATTCAAACATTTCAGGCTCTAGCCCCTCTTGTTTCAGTGCACTGTACCTGTAGATGTGCTGCGCTGATGAGTTGGATCCATTTTGTCATAGATTTGTTCTCAATAAGTGGGGTGGCGATGCACTCCTCAACCACCTCCTTCACATTCTCTTTGTTGTATGCAGAGCCAAACTGGATGTAATAGTGCTTTGCTGCCAGGTGGACATATTCATCCTCCTGAGAGATGAAATACATGTTAATTGGACACAGTTCACGCATATTGGTTTATTGTTGCTTTGGATTAGACATTGATATCATTTAACATGATACAACAGGAAAAGTGCTGCCCAAAATACTTATATTTACTACAAGGAAGTTATAGTAGATCCCAGCTCTGGCCTCTTTATGATTCTAGTACTGCTGGTATTTATGGTCTAATGAGCTATATGTAAACCTTAGGAACAGTAGGAAACAATAGAAGTTATAACAAGTGACTCCTTCACTTGTTTGCAGTTTTTCCTTAAGCCTGTGTTGCCATTTTTGCCACTTGGGGGCAGCAGAAACAAGCTGTAAAAACACAGTTTGCTAACATGGTGATAATATGGGAGTGATGTGTAGATAAGGAGCAATGTTAGCATGCATTTGGAGTTATGGTTCTATCCACCTCACAAACGTTAATCTAATATTCACTCTACTTTTAGTTCCATTTTGATCTCTCACCAACTCTTAATATAAAAATATGGACTATAACAGCCTTAGGTTTCAAAATACAAGCAAAATTGATTACTCATGAGTCATTACTCAGGCTGAGTTAAAGCTACTTCACAGTATAAAAAGGTTGGTAAAACAGTAAAGCAGTGCCAGTTTTGTGCATTAGGATTACAGTTATGATGAGTGTATGGCATACTTAGAAGTAAAGTGCTTCACAGCCAAGCCTCACCTTCTCGCTGGTGTACTCTCCTGACTTGATCCCCTTGATGACCTGCCTGTAGATTAGATCTGTGCCGATCGGGTCCACTGAGCAGTCATGCCAGGGTGTGAACAGTTCCTTGCGGATGGAGAGAGTCCAGGGGGTGTCCTTCTCCTCTTTGCCCTGCCTCTTCATCTCTTGCTCACACTGAGAGACTGCATCCAACACATGCCTCCCACAGCTGCCCAAAGACCACATCTGGAGATGAAAAGTCAATGGAGTTTTGATGTTCTATAATATTTTGTACTCTGCACCAGTTTAAAATAAATAAATAAATAAATAAAGAGCTCCAGATTTTTTTTTTTACTTTGTTATAAATTGTGTGAGTAAAGCTGACCTTATCATAGAGGCTGATGTATAGGGAGAATCCATAGGTGTCTTTGAGATTAGTCTCATCAGCCACAGCTTGACAGACTTCAGCAGATGTGGAGGCTGATTCCAGATGTACATTGATGGCACGGTCGTCCATTAGAGTCACAGACACATCTATGGGCTCCTTGGACTTGGCAGCCTGTCAGTGGAGGGGAGGAAGATGAGACTGGATTGAAATCAAGAAAACAATCCAATAATTTGGAACTTCATCGCTGACTAAAGAGCAATTCTGCTTATTTGTCACAATAGTTGCAAATCAGACTTGTAATGATCACAGAAAATCCAACAACAAACCTGGACAAGGAATTAATGTCGGGCTACAGACAATAATGTCACCATAAAAACAAAACATTACCAGAATTGAGCATTTTTACCTCCAGCTCTATCCAACAGGGCAACTCTTTTCTTTCTCCACTGGCTACTATACGACGCAGGCGCTCAGCACAATATGCTCCATAACCTCTTGGGCCTCTGCGGACGAAGCTCTCCAAATACTGTGAAGCAGAATAGAAAAGAACAGGGCAAACATGATGATAAGGACCTAAAAGCCCTATTTCATCGAGCAGGAAAGGTAATTAACAAGTGGAATAAAATTAGTGTGGGCCCCTATGAACGATTTAAAACTCAAAGCAAATCAAACAAAGAAATAAAATGGAGAGAAATAAACAAAACACCCATTTCGCCATTACACAGGATAGGTGTGTGTAACTTCTCTGTAATTCATCTAATCCAGTAAACAAAGAAACTGACATCAATGATTGAATAGTAGCAGGTCAGAGATTGTAATAGTAGCAGTTAACATTATTATTATTATTATTATTATTAAGTGCTTGGGAGGCAGAAATCTATACTGGCGCACAAATAAAATTATAGCAAAGTACTCTGGATATGTGCAGTATAAGTACAACCGGAACCTTTAAACCTAAATAGCTCCAGTTTTTATCCTGGAATTCATGGTTCTTTATAATCTCACTCTTATCTGATGTTTACCTACATTTTACGATGTTAATCTTGGGTTTTTCATCTTATATAATTTTACTACACTGAGCATATAAAATCACCAGGTGGGTGTTACCTACTGGGTGAAGTACCAGGGTGAAGTACCAGAAGGCATTTTCTCCAAATTCCACAAACAAACTTACAAGTTAGTTGGCTGTGTGGTGGAACAAACTGTTGCGTTACTGAATGACTTGCTGCAGACTGACCTTCATGAACAGGTCTGTCGGAGGGAAGATCCCAAGACAGATGGAGAGAAGGATCCAGCCTTGCATACGGCTCTTCTTGTTCTTGTTGTTCACCAGCTGCTTACAGATCTGGCAGTAAATCTCATCCCTACACAGGTAGAGGAACATGAAAGAAAGGCAAAACATGGCAAATAAGACAGATGCAGTATGAGAAGAAGTGGAAAATGAGCACAAAAAGATTTACAACCTGTATAAAATGTAGTTGAATATATTTACAAATTAAACTGCACTTACAAATACTGAATATCATGTAAATGTATTAAAGCTACAATTAAAATATTATCCATACGCAGTTTACATTTTCATCCCAGCTTAGATTTTTGCCAGTGTTTGTAATGTTTTTCATATCCCCACTGTAAACAGACATGTGCATCTCTGTTTTTCCTGTGTGAATAATAACTCCAGTTTTACCGTATGCCACGTCTCGACAGAGCGTATCCAATGATAATGTGCAGTTTTTCCAGGGATGAAAGCGGCCGATCCAGCATCGGACCTTCTCCAATCAAAATGTCCTCGTCTTCTGCCATGTTCTCCGGCTGGTTAAGACGACAACAACAACAATTAGCACACAAAACACACAGAGTGATAAATATCATAGTGACATTAGTGCCGACCTCCTCAGGAATAGCAGAGGCTCTTCTGTTTCCTCCTCCATGCTTTTTCTTGTTCTTCCTCAGTATTTTCTATTCAGAGAAGGCACAATAATTAGAGGGGAGATCAATGACTCGTGTTTTACTTTCAGGCTGATCTGAGGCTGTTTTCAGTAACACTTAATCAGTATATTTGGTTTGCCACTATAGAACTTGTTGTGCACAGGTAGCTTCTAACAGTTGATTATAATGTTAATTATAGTGATTATAACGCTACTCTGAATGGTTTCTACCTAGGTAAATGTAGTGTAAATATGTTTCATTCCTATCATTATTTTCCATGGAGTCACATCTAATGGTTCAGATGCTATGTCAGAGGCTTTTCCACTTTGTCTGGACTCAAATTTCTGTAGAAAAATTCACTTGATTTACACTTTATTATTTTTTAATGAAAATAGTGAAACAATGCACTGTCACAAAAGACTGGCTTTCTGCAATCAGAAATCTAAACTCATAATGTAAAGGATGAGTAAAGACTCATTACTTATATTGGCATCTTCCATTAATCCTGTGTGGCAGTGAAACGTAGTGTTACTCTTTCTGTAATATTCTGACTGCTTTACCTGGTCGAGTCCCACTAGGTTGCTCAGTCTCCTTCCCTGCCTGTGAGGCAGATGATGTGAGATGGTGCTGGATGCTTGAGATGTTACATCCACAGGTTTTGGTTCTGGTATGTCCTCCATGAACCGCAGAATAATCCACCATACAGTGAGACATGCCTGGAGGAGAAGGAGAGGAAAAGAAACTGAGTGTGAGATAGAAATGTTTGGATTTGACAGTAAGAAGAGAGCTGACTGTCTTTATCCTCTGGCCTCTTACCAGTGCATCACCCTCATCATCGTGGGGAAGTAGGGGCTGCCTGAGTCTATGGGTGATGTGCGTGTGAGTAGAGCTGCCCTGGAAGTGAAGGATGCTGAAGTTGTAGAGTGAAAACCTGTCACCGTCGTCATCAAACTCGTCATCATCTTCTTCCAGTGATGGGGTAGGGGTGGTCGAGGCTTTGGAAATGATTTCTGAATCCGGCCCTGAGGACTCAAAGGAGAGTCCCTCTGCTGGCTCTGGCGTGTTCTGCCTCTTTTTGACAGTCAAAATGGAGATCAGAGGTTAGTCCAGTAAATTAAAAATGTAAGATAAAATGTAGGACATTTTTTAATGTCAATTTATCAGCCAACCTCAACTTCGTCTAACTCTAATGCTTCCACCACTTCCACAGCAGGTGCAGGCTGGAGATCATACGAGTCCTCCTCTGAATCCTCCACAGTGACGGGCTCCGGCTCCTCGCCACTTTGCTGAAGTTCTTCCAGTCCCCGCTGAAGCGCCACGGCTATTTGCTCCAGGTTCTCTTTTTCCAAGCGCAAAGCTACAGCCTGTGATGTATTCAGATTCAGAATACGTCACCCTACACTTTTTTCCATCACATTCATTATTTCATAGTATTTCTAGTTTCAAGACTTTCATCACTTACATCTTTCTTCATCTTCGCAGCTTCTTTTCTGGCCAGGAATCCTCTGGTGTAAGCCTGCAGCAGCATGATAGCCTCTCTCTTCCGTTTCCAGCCCTTCCTTATCCGGTAGCTTCGTACCTACAGGTTATCAGCATTCATTAATTATTTTAGCCTTAATGCTTTTGTGATACAAATTGACCTTTTTGCTTCTCTATAATTACATCACACATTACATTAGAACAGGTGTAAAAGAAATTTAACATAAAAATGCTACTAAAATTGATTTCCATAAAAAAAAGCTAAAAAATTGTATTCAATATAAAATGCATTTGAAACACATATAATATTCTAAAAGTTCACTATTATCTGAAATACATTCCCCATGCATTGTAATACATCTAAAATAAACTTAAATTATACACTTTAAAATACATTAAAGTTTAGGGAGCAGAAAATTGTTACATTTAAAAAAAAAAAAATGTTGAAAAGCTATATATTAAATAACTAAAAAGCATTCCCAATACACTAATCAATGTAAAATCTATTAAACATATGTTACAATATCTACATTAACTTTTAACCTGGGACATCCAAAGATGAACAGACGCATGTTCTGTTAATTATGTTAAACTACAGTGTCTGGAGTACATGCCTGTGTCTGTATGGTGAGTGCTGCTGCTCGCTGTCTTTGGAACTGTAACTGGAGTTTTCGGCTGCGGATCTTTGATGCCAGCCGTTCATAGCCGTGCTTGAGCTGGTTGGAGCAAGAGAGGAAACAGAGGATAAAGTCACGGGACCTGAGATAAGTCTCTTGTTACATATATCAGGTTCATGCTCGTCACATTCTATAAAATGTTATTAAGCATCAGACCTTTCGTCTTTCTTTCCGTTCTCTGTAAGCTCTCCAGTGGTTCTGCAACACCACAGCTGCCTGTCGCTTCTTCAGAAAAGACTTTCTGGAAAAGAGATAAAAAGCAAAGTCTTTGAAGAATAAAAAGATTAAAACCACTCAGTTCATATGTCTTTTTCCATAACACCCTATTTGATTTTACAAAATGCCAATAAAATAACACTCTACAGCAACAGTAAAGTAATACAAAAACCTGCTGTTACAGGTTGAGATAATGTACACAAAGATAATACATTGCACCCATGGCCTCTTTAAATTGTCAGTTCACAATCTCGGTCTCATTTCCTCTTAATGCTACTCAGAAACAGCACCTGTCTTTGAGGCCCAGCATGACCCTCTGGATCACCACAGCTATCCTGCTGAGTTCTTGCTCCCTCAGTCGTTCCAGAGCGGTGTCATGGGCATCCTGAAGTAAACGAAGAGAAACAAATGAGCTTTTTTTTTTTGTCCAGGAAATCCTGGCAATCAAAAGCCATAATGTTCCAGGATTAAGTCACCTAGGTAACTTGGAGCAACTAAATCATAGTTAACTACAGCACAGAGCAATAACTGAACAGTGCACAAATCATGAAAGATGCTAGATGCTGTTCTAGTTCATATTACTGATACTTCTTCACCAGTGCCAGCTAGAAGTGTTCACTGTTAATCTGCGGTCATTTTCTGCTGCATCATTAAGAGAAGTTTGAATTATACATTTTCTGCACCTTCAGGAAAATCTTGGTCCTGCCTATTTTCCACTCGTCCTTCCCTTTAATCACTGTCTTGCAGATGGCATCACAACAGGAAGCAGCTGTCTCCTGGAGAGACAGTAAAGTATTTATCAGAGTGCTGAAGAGAGTCTAATGGCAGCTCAAATTCCTCCAGGTGAAAGACAGACAGAAGTTATTTATCCATCTGGCCATCATAGTGCCATCTATTGTAGCAATGACATTTTAAGTTTCACAAATATGACAGAGATTTTATGAAACCGGCAGTTAATGTCAGGTATAATCAACGGTAAAACATCACGACTAACAGTTTTGGGGTCACAGACAGTTGTCTTCAGAAGCACCCTGTATCGCTTCAGGAATTCCTCAAAGGTGTGGCGAATTGGGTATCCCAGATTTCGGATGTGGATGGTGTCCATCATGCCGGAGTACCTCAGCTGACGCATGCACAGCTCTCTGTCAAAGATCTAGAGGAGAGCAGATTAAAGTGGATGTGAATGTTCAGTCTATGTGGGTTTTGTCTTTTCACAGCAACAGCAAAACCACTGCTTCAGATGTGCCATTTCTCATTAGGCGTTAGATTTAGCTTAATCTGAGCAGCATGCTAACCTAACAATGTTAACATGCTGATGTTTAGCTGGCATAACGTTCACCCACTTAGTTTAACATGTTAGCATGCTAACATTTGATAGCACTGAATAGTAGAACTGAGACTGAAATGTCAGTTTTGCAAATATTTGGTCATAAACCAAAGAACTGGACAAATAGAAATGTTGACAAAATGGTGGTACTAGATGAGCTAAGGAATCACCAAAGGTAGTACAATTCATCCTGAGGGGAACATGAATGTGTATGACAATCATCTAATAGTTGCCGAGACATGTTACTGAAAATGTAAATCGAATGGTAGCAATTAAGGAAAAGACAGTGGATCATCCTCTAGGAACTATGATTGTCTCTTCAGTCAGGACCATTACAGAGCCACACTGCTAGCATGGCTAAAAAAAAAAGAAGCAATGATAGTGAAGGAAGCCTCCCAGTTATTGCCTCAACACTGTACTTTACACAGCACGTTAGGTTATATTTTCCAGGAAATTTGCTCAATTAGTTTATGACAAACCAGGAGGAGGTCATTGTTTATCCAGTGCAAAGGCAGATGGTGGAAGGCTGACTGGAAAATTCACTTTACTGTCTTCTAACAGAGACGGGGAAGGTTTAACCACAGCAAAGTTGTCATTATTTTGGGAAACAAGATTCAGTGGAAATGTCTTAATTTGCACGAGTGCACTTTTGCGTGAGATGGAGTTCCCCTCATCTTCTTTGTTTATGGTATATAACTGCTCCGTGATACATTCGTTTAAAGTTAACTACTGCTGTAGTCGCTCATGTGCTTCACCTCAGACAGCTTGTCATTGTTGGGTTTGAAACAGCGGATGAAGAAAGGCTGGCAGACGGACAACGCCTTCATGAGGGAGTCCAGAGACTGACGGAACTGACCGCTCAGCGTTGGCACTTGTTTACGTTTGTCATTCTGGACCTGCACAGATGACAGAGAGGAGACAAAAACCTCACCATGCACATTCAGCAACACAGTGACAACTCTGACACCAACGTCCTTAACAGTGCAAGTCCACTGTTTTCCAAAGGAGACTCCAAATAAGTCAGAAAATAAGGGTCAAAATCTACTGTAGAATTGCATCTTAAGATCTTTTCTGTATATATTTAAAAAAAAAAAAAAATCTGCAAATGAGGTGAGATCAGTTTGCTGTACTTGAAACAACTACATGTGTTTAATAGTATTTACATGTTATCTTACTTCAGAAAAGATACTGTATATGCAGCCATATGAAACTAAATGGCATGCTGATGAGATTATACTTTCATACCCGTAGAGAGCTCCTGGGTGTCATGAGGACCCTCATGTTTGTAACCTTCACCCCATTGGCTGAAAGCTCAGACTCAAATATCTGATGAAGCAGCTTATTTGTTGACATTTCAGCCATCTTGATTATGTCATAACTGACGGCGTCTCTGTTCTTTTCCAGGAACCCTTCACAAAAATAAATAAATAAATTACTCAGTATCTCACAGCAGAACATTTAGTCTTTAGCTTGACTAATTGTAATTTGTTTGTGTACCTTTGGAGTCATAGTAAACAAGGCCTGCAAAGTGCTGAATCCCAAAGTTTGTCTCATATTCGCTCTTTGAGGCGATGTAGGTCTTGTTCCCACTGTGCTGCTGGTTCATCTTGTTCAGCAAAGTGAAGTCTGAGCCCTGTAACCCACCAAATATAAATTAAAAGATTTTACAGCAAAAGGATCGAGTGACACTTATAAAGTCAAAACAGAAGGCCACCTTTGGAAAGTGGCTCTCCTCATCAATCAGGGCCAGGAGGTTGCAGGATTTCCCAGCCAGAAGATCCAGGATGTTCTGATTGTCACTGTAGTTGATGTTATTCCACACAATGTCCTCTTTCAGGTACTCCTCCTGCTCCAGCTTGAAGATGTGACCCACGAAGAACTGTTGGAGCTTCTCATTGGCAAAATTAATGCACAGCTGCTCAAAACTGTAAGAATGACACAATGATGGTTGTTCAGGTTTAAGTAGCTGTAGAGTTGTGAAACACTTATTGTGAGGGATGTGTGGAAAAAATAAATAAATAAATAAATATCTGCACCTGTTTGTGTTGAAGTTCTCAAAGCCAAAGATGTCAAGCAGGCCGATGGACAGGTAGGAAGCCTTGGTGCTCTTGGTCAGCTTCTTATAGATGACACTGTTGATTTTCCCAACAATCCATATGAACAGCTTGTTGTAGATAGCCTGGGAGTTGAGACATAGATCACAATTTATTAAGTTGTCTGAGCACAAGCAAAGGATCAAACTAAACGGGGGATATTAAGTGAAGTTTTAAATGAATGGTCGCTTTATATTCCTGGATCTCAGGCAAAAAAAAATTTTTTTAAATCACCTCATCCAGTTGAATGAGGATACTTCCTAATACTGTACAATACAGCATCCAACATTTACAAGGCAATGTTGGTCTAGGATCAGGATCCCATAAGGAAATACACAACATAATGATTTACCATCACTGACTTGGCGTCATTACCTTGACAAAGGCATCTCTACAGTCAGAGGCCTGTTCAGAGCTGAGGGGTTTGGTCACCCTCTCTCTGTTGGTCATAAAGGAGCGGTGGGTCAAATTCGTCGCCAGAGAAGATGCCTGCACCTGCAGAGAGCAGACACACAAAAAAACCAAAAACACTCAGTTATTTAATAATGATAAACACATAATCTCTTTATACTGGTGCATCTGAATAAATTAGAATATTGTGGAAAAGTCAATTCATTTCAATATTTCAAAATTAGAATATTAAATTAGACCAATAAAAAAGGATTTTTAATAGAGAAATGCCAGCCTTCATGTATATGCACTCAGTATTGGGGCTCTTTTTGCATGAATTACTGTATCAATGCACCGTGGCATTGAGGCGATCAGCCTGTGGCACTGCTGAGGTGTTACGAAAGCCCAGTGGCAGTTTGGCAGTGCGGGCAGGTGCCAAGACCTGCTAGATAATGAAATCAGCATCTCTATAAAGCTATTTAACAGAAGGAAGCATGAAGTGCTCCAACATTTCCTGGTAGACGGCTGCGTTCACTTTGGACTCTATAAAACACAGTGGACCAAGATCAGCAGATGACATGGCTCCCCAAATCATCACTGACTGTGGAAACTTCACACTGCCTCTCCAGTCTTCCTCCAGACCTTGATTTCCAAATGAAATGCAAATTTTACTTTCATCTGAAAAGAAGACTTTGGACCACTGAGCAACAGACCAGTTCTTTTCCTCCGACCTTTTGAGGCTTACCCTCCTTGTGGAGAGTGTCAATGACTGCCTTCTGCACAACTGTCAAGTCAGCAGACTTCCTCATGATAGTGGAGCCTACTGAACCAGACTGAGAGACCATTTAAAGCAGAGGAGTCCAAACTGTTCCACAAAGGGCCGTGTGGCTGCAGGTTTTTGTTCCAACCAAGCAGCAACACACCAGACGTGACTCATTTAATCACCTGATCTCAGTCTTCAGACAGTTGATTGGTCAAACCATGTGCTCTTGATTGGTTGGAACAAACACCTGCAGCCACACGGCCCTTTGAGGAGTGTGGACACCTCTGCTTTAAAGGCTCAGGAAACCTTTGCAGGTGAGTTAATTAGCTGATTAGAGTGATACACCTTGAGTCTACAATACTGAACATTCTAATTTACTGAGATACTGAATTTTGGGTTTTCTTGAGCTGTAAGCTGTAATAATCAAAATTAAAACAAATAAAAGCTTGAAACATTCACTTTGGGTGTAATGAATCTATAAAATATACAAGTTTCACTTTTTAAATTGAATTATTGAAATGAATTAACTTTTCCACAATATTCTAATTTATTGAAATGCACCTGTAGATAAGGAGACCCACCTCCAGCAGTGATGCTGCCATACTGAAATGTTCAGACTTGCTCACATCACTGGTTTCCAGGTTATCTTGAGTGGTGGCTGATGGGAAAACAAGATCAGATGCAAAAAAATAAGTTTATTTTGTTACAAAAGTCATTTTGAAGAATGAGCTGTGCATATTCAGTGAATCTAGATGTGTGGTAGAAAAGTACTGTACAATTTTGAGGTGCTTTATTTGAGACGATTTTTGAGACATGGAGCATTATCCTGCTGGAAGTATCCATTAGAAGATGGTAAACTGTGGCCATAAAGGGACGAACATGGTCAACTACAATACTCAAAGAGCCTGTGGCATTCAAATCACGATCAATTGGTATTAAAGCCCAAAGTGAGCCAAGAAAACATTTCCTCACTACGCCACCACCAGCCTGAACTGACAAGGCAGGTTGGCTCCATGGATTCATGCTATTGATGTCAAATTCTGACCCTGCCATCTGCAGTCTCAGCAGAAATCCAGATTCATCAGACGAGGCTAAGTTTTTCCAGTCTTCAGCTGTCCAGCTTTGGTGAGTCTGTGCCCACTGCAGCCTCACATTTCTGTTCTTGGCTGACACTGCACATCTGCCACATGATTGGCTGATTAGATAATTGCATGAATAAGCAGGTGCACATGTGTTCCCAATAAAGTGCTCAGTGAGTGTACGTCTACTCCACTACATCTACTTATTCCACTGCTGCAGCTCATTACTGTGTGTCTGCTTGGTTTCAGTATTCAATGATAAGTTAGGATTAGAGCATGGTTGTGTTATCCTCTTGAATGTGTACTGCTTCTGTTTTATCTAAATGTTTGTTCTCAGTCTCTTGACCTTAAACAAATTTAACGGATCAAGTTAACGGATTAACTTGACTTTACTGAAATAAAACATATGCGTATGCTCACCCTTGAAGCAGACGTTTCCCAGGTGTAGTATGGCTGCCAGCAGCTTGAGGATGTCCTGACACTGGTTCTCTGAGAAGGTCAGGATTTTCATAGCAGAACGAATGCGACTGTAGTCTTTGGCATCGTCCCTGCCTTCACACACGATGCAGTCACCCTACCACGCACAAGATGGAAGGTTCACATTATTTACAGTATGTGGACAATATGTACTTTGTTTGGTTAATGTGACAAAATGAGCTGCAGACAGGTCCTATAATACCTTAGTAAGGAATCTGTATTCTTTAGCATCTCCAAGCCTCAGAGTTTTCTTCTCCTCTGCTGTGATTCCTGACAGCATGCAATAAAAAATGTGGTAGTTTCGCTCCCCCAGGGCCTGAGGTTGTGATGTAAGAATTAATAAGCGTTATTGAAAATGAACACTGAGAAATGAGTTGGCGACATGAATACTCTGCTTTTTCTGTTTGCCAGTGAGAGCTTGCTGCCCCTGTTCACACTGATAGCACGTTTATGCAACGAGAACGAAAATAGATAGTGTACCAGGCTTTCATAAGTTTACAGTGTAGACTTTCCCTCTGGAGAGATAAGAACGAGGTTTGTTTGGACAGAACTGCCTGACCTGATGGCACACACGAGACTTCTCCAGAAGATACTGCTCTACGCGAGCACCCTCAATCACTCCGTCCTCATTGAAGAAGATCTCCAAATATTTCCCAAAGCGACTGGAGTTGTCGTTGCGGATTGTTTTAGCATTTCCAAAAGCTGAATTACACAGAACAGAGAAGTCTGAACACTTGACACAGATTATTTTTGGACATTTAAGAGCTTATTGTTATGTGTGTCATTGGGTGGTGTAGGCTCCTTTCTAAATGTGTTTGGTTATGTTTTAATGCTCAGATGAATATGAAATTTTACCTTCTAGTATTGGGTTGGACTCCAGGATTTGTTGTTCTATCCTCTGTTCAGAGAACTCCCCACTGACTGCCGCCAAGTACTGCAGGATCAGCTTAGTGCTCTCCGTCTTCCCTGCTCCTGACTCGCCACTGAGAAAAAAAAAAGTGATCAAAAAGTATTACCCAACAACATTTATTCTACTCAGGACTGTCTACAGTCAACAGTTAAGAGGCCATCGCGACCTTTTCACTGAGTTACTTATCCTGACCTGATGATGCAGCACTGGTTCTTTTGATGGCGTGTCATGTTAAAGTAGCACGCCTCGGCGATGGCAAAGATGTGTGGCGGGAGCTCCCCAAGCTTTCGACCATGGTACAACCTCACCTGAAGGACGACAGAACGCACACGTGAAACACATCACTGCAATTTTTAATAAAGAGATTCAACTTGTTCTTTGTGTTCTGTGATATACTTTTAATTCAAGTACTTGGCTGTTCAAAGTCTCACCTGGTCTTTTGAATATATCGGAAAATCCATATATGGGTTCACTGCAACCAGCACCGAGCCTGTGTAGGTCTACAAAGAAGACAGTTATGACATCCTTTGTGCCATACAGTAAATTTTGTTTTGATTTACTCTGGTTGTGAGCATTTGATGAAAAGAACACTTTGTTGTGTGATAGAGGGAAGAATGGAGTCCTCTAAATATCAGCAAGTGGATGCAAATGTATTGCAGTCAGTCAAAGTCAGTGAAAGTGAAAAGAGACCAACTTCTACAGCGAGACAAGGATCTAAAGCAGACCACAAAATCCACCATAAACTACTTCAAGAAACACAAGCAAAAGCTTGGTCAGGTCAGGTGACTGTGGGGTCACCTGACATGTGACAAGCTTTTTACATTTCAGGACTAATTACGTAGATCCTTACGTAGATGATTCCTTGCTTGTGTCGGAGCAGCAGGTTTCGGAGGAGGCCAGCCTCGGTCATGTCCCCCAGTTTGATCATGTCATCCACACCCTCCACTGATGTAGGATGCATGACCCTGAGAGAGGCTTCCTGCTCCTGGGACAGAGTCTGCTCCTATGAGAGGTTAGAGAAAGAGATAAAACTACACTTTTTACTTGTATCCCAGGCAGAAAATGTTTTTATGATGCTTGACGTGAAACAGCACTTCAACATCTTCATTCTGCTCTGTAACTAGCCAGCAGAGGATATTTACATTTCCCTCATCGTCCACCAGTAACCGCTGACCCGACGGTGTTACTTTGACCCTGGCTCCGATGGGTACCCCGATGACAGAGTCCACCCACACCCACTCCCCCTGAAAACAAATAACAGTAAATTTACTAAGAAATACACTAACATTTTTCGTTGTCCTTCAAAATACAGAATTTATGATGGGAATACCAGTTTACAATAATATCAGTTCCTTGAATGAATGGCTGCAGGAAATTGTGACATTAAGCACAAATGAGTGACGTAGCGCTTTCTGGTAAGCAATATTCTTATCATTAAAATCCATGCTTGTAACTCCAAGGTCAGTACTGAGGGACTTTACTTCAGCCTTACCTTTCTCAGCATCAGTAATTCTCAGCTTTTCCTCTGCCTAAACAAAGAAACACCTAAGATGAGTCTCCAAAAATAGCAAGTGAATGACAAATCACTTTCAGCTACACTTTTTGGTCACAAGCATGATAAACAACTTAGAATGAATGTTTTCTCTTTGTAGCGTTCATTACAGAGCTCACTGTTCTCAGTGCCATTTTTTGAGGCATTAATCAGTGACAATTACAAAGCATTTAATGTAACATAGGCAAAGCAATTAAAAGGTACACCTTACAATCCTTTTAACAGTGATCTTCATTAATCTTCCCACTTTTCTGACCTGCCGAAGAGCCGCCGCTTGTCTTGACGCCTTCTTGAGACTGTCTCAGTGTGAAGGAGTAGTTGTAGGAAGCAGTTCTCCTACAACTGACACACAGATTTTATGACACTTTGACTTTGAACCCACTGTGATATAAAAGAAGAGGAAGAGAAACAGATCACTTACACAGAGGTGAATATCTGTCTTGTCATACTGAGGTAGTCTTCCTGGCCATGTTGATCTGTTTGGACCTATTCCATCAATCTCGCAGTGCCATAGCTTGTATCTGTGTATACAGCAGTAGTGGACTACTGCCCTGATAGGGAAATCTTATGAGGCAATCTGATATAATTAACGTCAGTCCTGTTGTTCAAATATAATTCTGAAACTACTTTAGGGGATATCAGCACATCCATATATTGTTATTGAACAACACTTTATATAAATGGTTTTGATGCAGATTTAAAAGGTAAACCAGTGACTGTTAAAATGAATCCATATCCAGCCTTTGGACCCTGGCTGTCTCACAGATTTTCACTGCAATAAACATGTAAATATGAGATGAATAATCTTTTAAGCTGAGGGAGGACTGGATTTCTGGCACCAGGAGACTTTATCATTCCTGTGCGATTGTTATCAGTTACCACAGGGATTCCTTGGTTGTGGATCATTCAGATTTTCCACTGTCAGTATTTAACTTTACTGCCACTTTTTTTGCACTGTCAGGTTAAAAGTTGCACTTGAAACCGCAAGGGAAAGCTGCCTCTAAAGGGGCAAATGTGAGTTATCTGTACAACTATAAACTAAAAGTCATTAGGTTGTGTGGGTTTAAAGTCAGAGCAGAGCTGGCTGAGATGGGAGCCACTGCACTTTATTCACTGGTGTCAGTGTCTTCAGCACTGATAAGGAATTCCCTGCAAGACAGTCAAAGAGCAACAACAGCACAACATACAACAGCAGTCACTTCATGGGGGCTTTTGGAAGTGCTACGAAGTAATGTCCCAAAGAAAGTCAGGTCCACACTGTTCTATTGACTACATGTGGTGATCGTAAAATTTTCTTAATGCTTTATCTGTTTATGACGTTGGACACAAATATCAATTGTCTTTATTCACCAGTCTGATCTTTGACTTATTTATTGATGGCATCATGGAATCAAGGCCTCTTAAGATGATAACAGGAGGCAGTTTGTATTTTAAAGTGACTGTGCAACATTTCAAAGAAAAATATATCCCTTTCGTCTTATTATCAAATGAAATGTTGAATTTCTGAGCAATAAAACACACTTTGCTGGATTCAATACTCTCAAGGGTTTTACTGCGACAGCCCTAAGTGGTCTGGTATGACCAGTAGCTCATGGTGGCTATGGTTAGCTGAGAGTTAAAAAAAAAAAAAAAAAAATCAAACTATGAACACAACACTGACATATTATCACCTTTTAAGTTCATATGTCGAACTTATAAACATCAGATATGGAACATTAGCACTAAAATGCAGTTTCTGTGTCCACATGAAAAAAGTTTGAGAAGGTTTTATTTCACCTAGTGTTAGGTCAATGGGTGTGGAATATACAGAACACTGTGGTTTATAGAGGTAGAGCCATCAGCTGTGACTTAACTCTAAATCACAATCTAAAATATAATGCTAGACTGTGTTTATGGTCAATTAATTACCGACACTCCCTGGTAATAAGGTACCCAGAGATAATCTGTGTTGATTCACTCTATCAACTAAACAAGGGAGCGTACTGCCACAGTGTAATCCATGAGGAGTCATCAATGTGTCACCAACAGCAGGGTCACTCACTAACTTGTGTTTGAGTATAGACTGTGTTCCCCTCCTTATCTTCAGTGACTTTACCATCATTACCAAAATGTACCTGTCAAAACCAGTGCCCGGGGGAAAAAATGCACACAATTAGGAATTATTTCCCCAGTGGATTTCATGCTTGTATTTATTTAGAGATGAAGACAACTGTCTATTGCTCTGTGTAATGGTTTAGCAGAGAACAAATGCACTTTGATTACTGACCAGAATGAAAGTTACAGGTGACAGTACACTTTGCAAAAGATACACAGACGTTACTTAAATGTTTTTCAGACGTGAGACTGTTTTTTTTTTCCAACCCTAATCACAAAAACACATTTACAATTACAACTGTTTTCAACTACTAAACACTTGCAGGTTTAAAAATAAATTTAAAGCTCATGTCACATAGCTTAAGTCCATGTGAAACAAAATAACTTTAAAGCATTAGCTGGTCGTCTTTCAGAAATCCGCCTAACAAAAGGAATTTGATGTCCAACAACTGAACAAATAATTGTGCAGACGTAGCAGCTAAACTGTGTGACTACATGGCACCGTTCAATCAGAATCACAGTGTGTGACATCTAAAGAGGCACACCGACTCCTTTAAGCAAAGATCGGACACACATCCATTTTAAATTCGTGCAGCTTACCCGGAAATTTAGTCCTATCAAAAAAAAAAAAATCACAGTTGATATTAATGAGGTCCATAAAGTACCTGTGCTGCACAAATCAAGTTTGAGAATTAAAAATAAAAATAATTAAAACTACCAGTTGGAAGCACTCTAAGCTCACGAGCCAAAATAAAATTAATTAAGATCTTAAGGCCACCAACCATTTTCAGCAGCGATTCACATTCAAGTCATTCCCATGTTTTGTATTAAAAACAATAACAATGAGTTGATAACTGTTGAAGCTTTGGCCTCAATTGCACACCTCAGTTACTTCAGTTTAGACCAGAGTAAAATATAATATGGCCCTCATTTTAACAGACTGTGACATGAAAGTCACCTGAGGTGTCCGTTCACATGACTGACACCCCGCAAAAATCCCAAATAAAACTCTTCCTGTATAAAACACTATAAATACACACTCTGGCAATATAAAAAGTCATGGCTGACAACATGCCTGGTGTTATTTTGTTCCTATGCAAATGTTACTATACCTGTTCTGTCAATCTGATCTTTTGTGCTATTACTGCTACAAATTTACTATTTTACCCATGTGACATCACAACCACCGCAGCCAAACATAACCCAGGAAGTAAAGTTCAGTAGTGTGGTATAGTCTGTTGTTTGCTAACTGGTGTTAAACCGCAAATAGTTAAAAGTCTGTTTTCACACATTACACTGTGTACAACAATTACATCACATCAAAACTGACCTCATTAGGTCAATAAATTGACAGCAAAGTAAAACTCATTGCTGCCTTGGTTCTTCCACAGTCAGACCCGAGCCCACATAAAATTTGAAATCCTTACTGAGGTACATAAAAACTGAAGAGTCTGCCCATTAGGGTCTTCTTTTAGGCTTAAACAGATGTATTGCTTTTTACTACATTTTGTTTTAAACCACTTACTGTAAGTCCACACAGGTGATTTAGATGACAGCCAACCATTTTCCAAAGCACAGCATTACAGACCTTATTCCTGTAATGGATACATGTGGCAAGACTAGAAACGTTGAATTCTGTATATTATGGAAATTAATATAAACTAAAGAAAAGCTGGAGGAAAAGATGTTCACGTTCAAAAAAAAAAAATGAAACATTAAAATATACCTTGGAAAATGAGCAGCAGTCATGTATATGTGTGTGTGGGGGTCATTTGCAGTAAGTGGGCTGAAACATGAAAAGCATGGAGGGGTCCTTCAAGCTGAGACTGAAACTCAGCAGGAATTGCAAATGAAATCGGACTCTGATCTGACCGGTGACGTCCTAGCTTACCACAGTAACAGTGCTTCTAAGCTACATGTCAAATCGACACAAAAGAAAATGTGCAATTCAAACTTCCATTTAAGTGTTTGAGCAGCCCAGGGCATAGTACAGTGTTTATGATCCACTGTCGTCAGGCCTCTTGAGAACCGCGCTGTATTTCATTGGTGCACTGTCGGCTTTGAGCTGCACGTCCACCAAGGTGAAGATGGAGATGACCTGTACAGGAAACAACAAATGATGAATATTGCAATCACAATGTCTGACAAACTGCTTGGTCTAAGACACTTTCTAACCATGCTGAGAATTAGAAAACACAGCTAGCTAGCTAACTCCAAGTTAGCAACCTTGTTTTCTCCTGTGTTTAATGTTTTCATAAATTTTGGCTGAGAACAATCAAACAAAAGTCTAATACTTCAGAGGATACAGCACTAACATGAACAGTTTGGTAACTCTCTGTCCCTCATTACTTTTATATTATATTATCAAACCAGTGATTAAAGAATTCACTCATTTGATATTACTGTTACAGAGATAACATTCTCTGTATCTTTTGTGTACTATGAAACCTTAAATCTCTTTCTTTCTTTCATTTTAATGTATATTAAATAACCTTTAACGACCTACTGGCAGGTCAGACCATAATAAAAGAATTTTCCGTGTTAGTGGTTCTCACCTGCTCTACTGGAGGTTTCTCTGAGTCCTCTGGTGTCCAGACCAGAGTCAGCTCAGATTTCTTCCCCACCTTACGATGGTGAAATGAGTCCAGGCCCGCGACAGACTGAAGGTGGAGACAAATGGTTTCAAACGGTTTCAGATGAAACTGTCACTTGACCTATCACTGTGGCGCTGACTCGTTGGACGGTTTTGTTTTTGTACTGTCAGACCATCACTCTCTGGACTGTCTCATTTCTCTCTCTCTTCAATGAGCTTTTTTTTTTTTCCTTTCTTGTGAATAAAAGTGAACTTGCATTTGATGAATGACTGAACTGAACTGACTATCTACACAGTCAAATGAATATCTCTAATTATGCCAGTTGTATAATAAAGGAGCAAACAGACTTTTAAAGAGTGTTTCAGAACATAAAAGGTAATATCTAAAAATAAAATACAATAAAATGTATGCACATATGTTGATATAAAGTTGAAAGTACTGATTTCTATAACTTTAGTTTAGTGCATCTGAAAAACTGAAAACACTAGTCTGCTCAGCTTAGTTTTATAGAAACCATTAAACCGTTCCCTGTGAGTTGCAGCTGACCTTGCAGTAGATCCGTTTCTGCACTCCGTAGCGGAGAACCAGCACATCAAAGGACTGATCCAACACCCCCATCACCATGGCCTCAGAGTCCAGGGGGCCACACTCCTGTGGAGAACAGACCAACCTTAGCTAACAGTTTATTACATTTAGGCATCTAGCTGAACTACTGAACATGTTTTCTTTTGAGGAGGATACTAGATAAACTCTAACTCCATGATTGCCCAGGGTCAGGGCCACAGTGGGCTGGCAAAATTACTCTTCCACAGAATAATATGAAATTGAGGAACTGGGGTGAAGAGAACTAATAACTTTTACAGAAAATATAAAACACTTCCTCACACTTTGAGATAAACATCTGAGGAGCGGAAAAACCACCAGCAGCTGCACAGAATTTACCTTCTATTTCCTAACTATGAAAGGAAACCCTACCAAAAACAGACAGAACAGAAATTATAAAGACTACAAAACAAAAGATGAACTAAACCCACATGTTAATCCCAACTTTCGTGAGCAATTTATTTACGTTGTGGTTGATTAGATAGGTACCTGATGTAAAAGCTATGTATTTTGTTAAAATCAATATACTGTGGATACAGCAAAAAAGGTTTTCACTGGTCCCACTTGTTGACAGCATGGTGTCATTTTATTACCCACCTTTACAAACACTCCAAAGAAGAGCTCAGAGCTGAGCTCCTGGACTCTCTTTGACATCGTCTTCTTGTCATTGCAATGTGATGCCTGTTTTGCCACTTCTTCAGTCGACAGCCCTAAGTGAGGCCCACACTCTGTATGCAAACATAGATGGACAGACATGAAGATAATGAGTATGAGCCACAAAAACAAACAAACACACAAATAATTCACATATATTATTGACAAAGACACACACAGCAGGAGCAGAGAGAGGCAGGAAGTCCAGAAACAATGGCAGAGGCAACAGGACAAACAATACGTCAACTCAGCGTCAGGTCTGAGGCTGCTTTGTTCTTTTCTGCATTTCTCTTCTACGTCAACAACCAGATATGTCCTGCTACACAACTGAAGCACTGTCCGTACCAAACAATACATTCTGTTATTTGTCTAAGTGTGTGTGTCTGAGAGAGCCTTTTTGTGAAGAAGGTACACACTCAGGGAAGAAGCCAGCAGCCGGTGCACAATGATGTCAGCGTAGCGTCTGATGGGTGATGTGAAGTGTGTGTAGAGAGGAACGTTGAGGGCGTAGTGTTTAAAAAGCTGCTCCTCCTTCAGAGCACCTGAGCAGAAGTACAGTGCCATCTGGGAAAAACCAATAACTCAGATTAATTACAGAAACTGATCCGATATATTCATGGTATATCATCTGGAAATTAAATATATTAAGTTATTGTTACTATAAGTTAATTGTTATACTCTTTTTGCATGTGTATTCAACACAAGGTTGTTAAATGGATTAAAGTTCAAAAAGAAAAACATGAAATGCAGCATATTTTATCCTGAATACGGAAGATGCCTTTCAGCCGTGGCTTCAATGCTCTAACCTGCATGGGTCTGGAGCACATGTGGGTGAGGACTTCTTTCCTGGCACTGGAGTACTCATCATCTCCGAGAGTGGTATTGAGACTCTTCTGCATGTTGGAGAAACAAATAAAAAATAAAAGAATAATTCAATCATTAATGCTTTTGGTTATTCTTTTACATAATATTCAGTAAGGGACTCAAAGGTTCTGTCTGTTACTGATTGAGCTTCAGATACACACTGATATGCCTGGGAGAGGGAAACACTCACATGCACACGCAATAAAAGCCTTACAGCAGAAAAGCTCCACTAAAATCTTAACTGGTAATCAGTGCTGCATTTTTTCCCCACCCTTTCATTGTCCAATCACATAAAAGCAAACATTAGGAGAAACTGCTCAAACTGTCTCAAAAAGTGACAAATAGACAATTTAATTTGTAGAGCAGCAGAGAGAACACAAACTCTTTGGCCTTGTACTGTTTCCATTCAGGACAAAACATGTTTTCTAACCGTTTCTGAGAGATTAGACATCAGGCTACATCTGCATGAAAGAATACTGACATGCAAAGCTCCTGCAGAGGACAGGTCAATGTCAATGCCCAACTGGTCACACAGCTCCTGCAGCTCATCCGCCATCTTGGCTTTTGGTGGAGGGTGGCGTCTGAGCAAGGCCAGCTCAGGGAATTTGCGGTAGATGTGGTGGGCAGTGGCAATGTTAGCCAGCAGCATGAACTCCTCCACCAACCTAGACAGCAGAGTTATGAGTTAAAGGAGGACTGATGTTTACGCATTCCATTCAAAAAATACATTTCACCAAACATTACACATCTGCCTTGTAAAATACATGTGTGAGGGGAAACAGACACAGATGCATGTGAGGAGGGTTTGTTACTCACTTGTTACTGTCTCTGTACTGGTAAACATAGCAGCCTTGGGGCATCATGCTCTCTTTGTCCAGGGTGAAAGACAATTTCAACTGAAACAAAAAAAAAGAAAAAAGAAATTTGTTAAATCTGTTCCAGATAGATTTTCAGTTATCTTTCATAACTGTGTGCTCTCATTTTGAAATAAAGCAAACATGAGGAGTGTCAAAACCATCAGCAGCTACTCAGAATTTACCATGTCCTATTTCTTAACTATGAAAGGAGACCCTACCAAAAACAGATTAACAGAGATTATAAAGGCTACAAAACAAAAGATGAACTAAACTGACAATTACAAATCCCATCTAGTCTGTGTTGCATCATTATAATAACGTACACCGACAGACAATTAATTGAGATTAATTGAGAGATTAAATCTGGATTACTACTAGTTCAACAACATCTAATGCATTTTATTAATGTCTACTTGACAGTTTTTCTGGTTACATTCTTCCAATAACAGTCAAATTACACAGATTTTGTTATTACAGATTTTGAATTTATTCCTTTTCTCTTTTTTCTTTGTAGCAGCTCAAACTAAATTCTGAAACTCTGAAAGTTTATGATACAAATTATGAAATTCATTTCCCACACAAGAACCTGCACTGAAACCTCAAATGCATTAATAATCATACTCTCTTTCCAACGTAGGATAATACAGTCAACCACCAGGCATGCAGGACTAACCTGGTCTAGTCTGAGGGCTCCGCCTGAGAAGCGCTGAGCTCTGAGGTTCTTGGCAATAGAGTGCAGGTTGAGCACAGCCTGGTGGATCTCATCAATCGGGTAAACAGGGTCCACGGGTGGCAGCTCCTCAGCTGAGAACATCTTCTCAGGGGCCTCGATCATGCTCTGAGCGTGGTCGTAAGACAACTTCACACAGGAGCGGATCACTGAGCGGCCAAACCATTCACTCAGAATCTGTGGGGTGGACAAGTGAAGAGGAACCAATGAGACGAATCAGGGACAAGAAAAAAACAAATGAATAACTAAGACACCAAAAGCTTGAAAATTCAATTTCAACTTAATCATCCACGTTTCACCCCTCTAAACCTGTGCAACTCTAACAGGTCCATCAATTGTAAATGATCCTACCTTCCCCTCGGGGGTGATTTTCCAAATGACAGAGAAAGTGAGTCTGTCGGTGAGAGGGTTGAGACTGCACAGCTCCTCACAGAGCAGCCTGGGTAACATGGGGATCACCTGGAAAATGACAATACATACAAACACAATGAGTGCTAAAAACAAAATATGAAAGATGTAATAGTTATTGAGCCACAACAGAGAAATCTGCAGTCACATCAGTCAAATGACACACTGACAGATGATTGTGGACTGCTGCGTAGCACATGTGCAAAAACATCTGGAAACTCAAAACGCAACTACATCTGCGGGGTCAACGAGTAGTTTGAAATATGATACCATATGAAACAGCTAATTATTTTTGAAAACAAGTGTTAGCGAGTACTCACCTTCTGAACAAGGTACACACTAGTCGCCCTTTGGCTGGCGATGGCATCCAGAGCGTTGTTCTCCTCCACAAAATAACTCACGTCAGCAATGTGGACTCCCACCTCAAAGTTTCCTGTGTTAAAAACATCAAATGAAGACATCCTATAAACAAAACCTCCCAAAACACACAATCCTTCATTATGAGCATAAACCATCAAGTCTTCATCATTATCACTGAGCGTCAAACATCATTTTACCATCTGGGAGCTGTTTACAGGACAGGGCATCGTCCAGGTCTCTGGCTGTCGCAGGGTCAATCGTGAAGATACACTCCTTCCTACAAGTGATAAAGCAGTTTGTCACTCATATGAAGTCTTGCTGACATTGGATGGCAAAGCTTGAAATGATCACTAGTCCAATTATACTGTATAGATATTGAATATTCATAGGTAAAGGTGGATCAGGTTCATATATAATGTTCCCTCTCGAAAACAAAGAAAAAAACAGAACTATGAGGGGTTTTCACAGTCCTACCTCAGGTCTCTCCTTTTCTTCATCTCCTCAGGTGGGATGGTCCAGGGCAGGTTCTTGGGGAGGCAGTCTAACACCTCATCTGAGAACTCAGAAAAATCCACATCGTACTCTATCAGGATGCCCTCTGTCTCTGGCTCGATTTCTCCAGCTTGACCCAGGGTCTTTGCCAGTCGGCTGGGTTAAAATAGTTAGACACAATCAGGATGGTTGTCAGACCAGAGTGACACCGTTTACTGTATTGTGTATCTATACACACCCTTCTGCGAAGTTGCTGTCAGCCGCCCAGTCGGTGATGCGACAGATGAACAAGGTGTTGGTGTAGTCGCCTGGACGGGAACTGAAGTCTTCGGGACAGTCGGCCAGGGGAATGTTAATCCGTGGCACCCGGTGGTCCACGGGGGAGAACATGGCAAAGGGCTTGTCTGGTAGGAATTTCAGGAAGCCTGTCACAGCTCTTGAGTGTTTTTTCTCAACAATGTACACCACCTGACAGACGAACGCAGAGGATGAGGAAAGTATAGTGAGGAATTCAGTTCAGTCAGCACAGTAGCATCAAAACTGATGAATCATTTCAGTAACATGTTTGGGTTTTTCCGACAAAATCTCTAAAAAATATGCTGTGCCCAAGAAACATAAGGTAAAAACACTGCTGAAGAAAAAGTGAAATAACAAGCAGAGCTACTGTGGTATTAGAAAGCAGACTCTAGTTTCTGAGGTTGTTTTTCATGATTTAGTTTTACAGAGGGAAACTTGTTAGGTGACAGGTTAAGCATTCAGTGGAGTTTACAGAAAAATGACAGCCTCATGTTGAGCAGGGAAGTCCTGCATTAGTGTGGTTATTTCAGTCTGGGGCGAGTTTTAAAAAGTCAGTGGAAGGAAAGGACTGAGGGAGAAAAAGAGTAACACAGAGGCAGGAAGCTCACTTTAGCAGTCTTTTGGACTATTTCACCATTGGACCGTGGGATTGAGGGGTCTTCCAGAAGTCCCCCTGTATCAGATGAAAGGAAAAATAAATACAGATCAGCTGAACTATTGTTTTTGAGGACCGTCTGTGCATTGACATGCTCTTCAGAATAGTAAATCTATATTCAAACCCAGTGTTTACTGACAATTACCAGAATCAGCAGAGGTATTATAATGGGATACCACAGTTTCTGTATTAATTATAATTTGCAGAGGCTGTTACATTCACTGCTACTTCACAGTACCTATGTCTGTGATCGTGATATTCTGACATTTGCTGTTGAGTTCATCCTGGTCACTACACTGGTCCTCCACCATAACATCAGGCCTCGGGGTGCCCTCTGTCTTCTTCTGCATTTGTTGCGCCATGTGTTCTCTCTGGGTCTCTGACTCACTGGCACCCTCACAGTCAGTATCTGACCTCACAACCTGGTCAGACACAAACATACATCACCTGTTTATCAGTCAACACTGGTGTGTTTTAATGTCCTATTGAAAAAGGCTAAAACAGACCCTGGAATAGAGAGTAAACTTGTGCCAAAGTTTAAGACACAGAGCTTGCAAACTAAAAGTACAATGTGTAAAGATAGGTGAGTGTAGTTTACCTTCCACTGCTCCTGAGGTAGGACTTGCACCACCACAATGTCTCCATTCAGCGCTCTGTTGCGAGCTACAATCCCATCCAGAAATATGTCCCGCGTGTCATTCTGCAAACATTCAAACAATGGTTTGTCTCTTGCTTTTCTAAATTCAGATGCAAACCTTTCAAGATGGATGTTAAGGTACCGGCTAATAGAATGAAATCACATGCCAAGTTACATTCTTTATGTAGACATGCTACAGGATAGCTACCAGGTGTTGTATAGAACTTCACAGACAGGTTAGACAGCAAAATATGATGTGTCAAGTTTGTTAGCAGGACAAGACACCTGAAAATAAGTTACGTTAACTCACAGGAGATGGGATGAAAGCTTCATGGTACTTCTTAGGGTTGATTCTTAATTGTCCCTGCAGAGAAAATTGCAGAATTTTAAAATGAACTTGAGTCTGACCCCAAGGCTGGATTACCAGATGGTAAAACAGGTACTGTTACTGTGTACCTGAATGAGCTCTCCTCTTTTAAGGCCTCTGGAAACCTCCTCTGACATCATGTAGGATTCAAACACTTGTTTCCTTGATCCTCTGCTTCCTTTGTTCTTACTTTTATCAGCAGAAGAAATGGTAGATGAAGCTGAAAAAGAAATAACTCTGTTATTTAATCCTTCCTTATACATCACATGCAGAAAACTGGACAATTAAATGTACCTACACTGAGAATTAACATCTCAAAAAACTAACCTACAATTTACCTCTGGGCTGCTGCGGTTTTTTGTCTTTGCTATGAGGAGACTTGGGCCTTGACATCAAAGTGTCAACCCCAGTCCTCTCCCTGCTTCTCTCCTCTTCTGGGTGCTTTGGCAAATTCTTTTTCTTCGACTTCTTCATCTTCTCTTGTTCCTGTCCACTTGTACTGGCTTTCTTTGGAGACTGGGGAAGTCCAACAAAAGACTTGGTCTCTTTTGAGGCAACATCTCTATTTGAGTCCTTGTTTTTCTTCTGCTGCTTCTGGTGTTTGGTTGAGTCATTAGGTGTTAAAGAGCTGAGCTCCTCCCCAGACTCGATGTCTCCGTCATGGCTGGTGGTGGTGTCCCTTCTCTGTCCCCAACGCTGCCTGTCACACACACCTTGCTTCCTGTCACAGTCCTGCTGAGCATTATGACCGCTTAGTTTCTCCATGTACAAAGACAGTGAACTGTCTTCATCTTTACTTTTCAAGGAAGAGGGGGAGAAGTCACTGGAATCAGAGAAATCATTAGGCACTTGTTCCCTTTTTCGTTCTGGTATGTTCAGCCTGTCACTCTGGGCGTTCAGAAGTGTGCTGGGCTCATTTCCTTCCCTTTGACGTGACAAGTCCTTTGCATATTGTTCTAGATACAAACTGAACTTGGCGCTGCGGTGCTGGCTGAGAAGTCTGGCATAAGCATCTTTCTGAGGAGGAGTGCTTGACTGATTCTGGCTGCGCCTCTGCTCTCGATTCGGGTTGGCCTTCTTTGACTGCCGAGGAGAATCCATATGGCAATCCTTAAAGATACTGTCTCTGAAAATGAGCAAAGATCATCCTCTGTGAGTGCTGCCGTTCGAGGCAGAGTCCATAAATATAACTTTCAGACAATGCAGTTTTAATTAAGAATCAAAGCTTACAATTCAATGGTCTCAGAATATACAGAACAGAGGAAGTCATTACCTGAATTAGGTGAAAAAGAAAGCAGCTCTGCCGCAGTTGACTTGTTGCTAACTAGTCCACTCATCTTACATCATATAAGTTACTGATCATTTCAAACGTAAACATGACTGGAAGTTGAACGAGTTAACGTTAGCTAAAATTACATCACACGACATAATGATTATACGGGAGAAAAACGGCGGTATAATCCCATTGTCATCGGATTTAAAGTCTTTACATGTTCAAACATACCCTTGCTAGCAGCCAGCAGCTAACTAACGTCCGTTACCAAATATTAGCATCAGCTAGCAAATCGCAAGAGTGTGTGTTTCACGTTAAGTAACTACTTGTCCGTCAGACAGACCACCAACCTGACCGCGATAAACCACTCGACATACATACGGACAGGCTATCAAACTTCAAATTTTCAGCATTACCTTATTCACTCCGGTGAAAGCTCTGTTACTTCGCTGTCGTTCAGGGTAAAACGTTATCTGTTCTATTAGCTTCCTCTTCTTCTTCTCCTTCTGTGTTTCCGGCAGACGGGATGCCCTGCGGCACATTGCTGCCTCCCACAGGTTGGGATTAGATTGCAGTTTGGTGCTGGATTCAGTTACTGCTTTCACAATCCTCGACTGATTCCATCTTCATATTTACGCATCTTTGCTTAATCCCATCCCAACTCACATAGTCCCAATCTCAGACAAGTCGTAACAACCGGGTGTCTTCTCTCTCTTTCCTTAAATAACAATGTTCTTTCTTTACACTGTTTTTTTTTTTATAGCAAAGTCTTTCTGCCACACAGCTGTTATGATTCTCTTGATAATGTATTTATACTCCTGTAGCCCAGTGAGTACTCTCACATTTCTTCAGTGCCTGTTTAGCTGATTTGTCAGCTGCCTCATTCCCTTCCACCCCCACATGGGCTGACACCCTGAGAAAACCTCCAGCCTGTTCAGTCCCAATTAACATAATCAACAGCTCCACCACAAGGCCTGACCGGCCTCAGTGCTGGCATAGCTTGCATCCCCTAAGCGTCATCAGAGCTGAAGCCCAATCTCAACATATGCCTGCTTGCCTCAGCTTCACCTCCTCAATCCACCACAATACCCATTTCACAGCCATTAATTCTGTTGTAAAGAACAAAACCTCCAATAAACCCATTTGTATTTCATAATTTCCAAATCTGGAATATAAAATGTAAATCCTGATTTTCCAGTTTTGGGTTGCTTGCCCCCATCTGTAGAAATATGGAGACGACGTTCCCAGTTTTTCTTTAGCCTTTCCCTTACTATGTCACCATAAGCAGTACAACCAAATGTTCTTACTGTTTCTGAGACTCTGAAGGTTATTTCTGGAGTTGGTAAAATCCATGGCCTGTCCCAGCCCCAACTTTTCCATCTCTTTATCTGTCTTGAAAATGAAACACTCATTCAATTTTGCCCCGTCCCTTCCCTAACAATTTCCAAAAGTAATTTTACCAAGTTCTCCCCTTGGTGTCGACTTAGTTTAATTATGTGGTGCTTTGGCAGATTTGATCACCAAAATCCCACTGGAGTTTCTCCCAATTCTCCAAGTAAAGCTGGAACTGGTGTGGTACGGAAGACTTCATCACGTTCCTGACCTTCACTCTCAACCTTTGGTCTCTGTCAGGTATTTTCTCAATGCTCTGTAGGCACAGTTCCTGTCTCTGTCTGCTTTATCACATGCTTTATTCCACCATGGGACACTTACTATCTTTTTAGCATTTTTCTTTATAGGCATGCATTCATATGTATTACGCAATACCTGTTATGTGTGTGGTCAGATGTCCACCGACACAGAATTTTGAGTGACTAATAAAGCCAAATGGAACACAGTAAAGTTATTACAGGTGCTGTCATCATTCCTGTGCTCACTGTGCGTTGGAGCAGCTCTCGTCTGTTGAAACATTGAAATGACCTGGATGATTAGGGGCCCACAAGCAACCTTTAGAGGGCAGCAACAACCAAATGTTTCATTCATTTGACTGTACAGTGGCACACTGCTGTGTGTGACAGTTGTGCAAACATGCTGATGGGAAGGGCAGAAAGAAAGTAAACCAAATGTTCAGTCAGACAGAAATGTGTGTGTGTCTACAGTATCTGGGTGTGTGTGTATAATTTTACAGGACGAGTATAGTTCTTAGGTACCTAGCCTGATAGATATCTACCTTTACTGGAGATTCTCTTGTTTCTCTTGACAGGCTGATTTCACACCTGTCTGTTCACGCTTGCTTCACTTGCATAGTACAAGACAACTCATGAAGGCTCTTCCAAGTGCACACACATACACACGTTCCTCAGCGAAAATTCCCAGAGGGCAGTGGGAGTGCTTTTCGTGACAACACAGGCTATGTGTTATGTGTTCGGTCAGATGTGGCATTCAGACATCTGAGGGTATAATTTAGGTGAGGTTGTCATGTCTCACCTTGAGAGAGGCCGAGACTTTCCTGCAGCGCTTGTGCACACATATGTGCGTGCGCTCACACACACACACACACTCACGGTTGCCCTCAGTAGGGGATGTGTTAAGTTATTTAAGAGCTTTGCATGACAAAGGAGAGTATATATTATGTCTTAGCTTTATTTATGATTAAGGGGGAGGAAGATTCTGTTAAACTGCATGTCTTTGGGTTGTGGCAGGAAACTGGAAGAAACCCACACTGACACTGGAGAACACAAACACAAACTCCACACCACCACAGCAAAGAGCCACAATGGTGAGATTCTGTTCCACCACACACTCAGACTAATTCTGAACACTGTGCTGATATTTGCAGGTGATGAAATAGATTTTTTCTTTCACCAGCATCAGTTGATAAACTGTCTTTCCTTTGGCAGACTGTACCTTGGGGAAATTAACACAGTTACAGTTTTCAGCTGCCTTTTTCATCTTCATCTGGCAACTGCAGTTGATCTGGCAGCCAGAACATTGGCATTTAACAGAGAGACTGTTTTTAGTATGGGGAAAAGGAGGTCTGTGCACTAAAGTTAACAGGAATATTATTTTGAAGCTTATACCATTTCCTTACTTGATGGCCTGATTCTAGTTCACCACACCACAAAACTGGCTTATTTGCTTCAGAATTTGTTCTGATGAGCAACAGAACTTGAGCTATTTTCATCAAACAAGCTGGTAACCTATGTTTCAGTGTGTTTACTGTACTTCCAGCATCTATACAGCAACCAAAGTCTGAAAATATATAACACTGACAGTTTTGACGCCTCTGACACCTTTTACAGGTACATCAGCACATTAGATGGAGAGATGTGGCTGCAAGTGAATATCAGAAGATGTTGTTATGACAGTAACCTGCATCTGTGAAATGATCACCACAATGTACACTTATAAATATTCTACTCTTGTACTAGTATGATATTGAGCATGACTCGATATAATGTGGAGAACATTTTAAGCTTCTTGCTTCACGTCAATAAACGCAGTGTTTTCCTCGGGGCAAAAACACAAACTTGTAAAAAGATGATTATTGGTGTCTTTCCAGTTCCTCTCAAGTTAGTGTTTGTCTGTAGATTTTCAGTAAAAAAAAAAACAAAAAAACAAAAAAAATTCACAACATTGTAAATTTTCCTAAGGTAAAACATCCATTGAGCCTTTAGTAACCTTCACTTTGACAGCAACTTTCAACTTTACTTCTTTTAGTTCAAATGCAGCTTCCTGCATGGGCACCGTAGCAGAGCTCACTCCTGCGAGTTGGGGAAAAAAAAAAACATCAGAGGAAATACCCTTTTGCTCACAGGACTTTTTTCCTTCCCTTGCTCTCTTCCGAGGTAATCTAAAGGAACCTCTGGGAGAACAGAGAGCGTGGGTGAAAGAACGGCTGGTGCAGCAGCCTCTACCACTGTTGCGGTTGTGCAGACCCAAGTTGTAAAGCATGCAGATGAAGCAGCAAATAACTATCAAATATTCATCAGGCTAGCAGTGCAGCTTGTAAAAGAAGATGAAACAGAGGGGGCAGGAGCAGTCACTTTGTACAGTCTCTCATCTTCCCTCTGATTCTCCCTCTCGACTTGGTTCTCCCTCTTTTCCTCTTCCATTCAAATTCACCATCTCCACCACATGCACACCTTTTCTGATGGGACCTGGAGGTTGCTTTGGGTTTTTTTTTTATATGAATGTACAAAATTAATGAAAGGGTTGATAGACGTATACAGGATTTACAACTTTTTTTGTCAGTGGTTATCCAGCTGTCTGTCTGTCTTTTGCATCATTACATATCCAAATATGATGCTGATGTGAGTGTGTGAGTGTAAATGTGTGTGAATGGTGTGTACTGCAGCTTCAGTTATAGATACTGCAGGACCAGGCTACCTTCCTCACCACTGGCTGCAGAGAGCAGCGGGCAGATTGGGGAGATCTCTGTGGTCGTCACCTTCCACTGCCATGGCAACGGCCTGCGAGTCACCCCGGGCGAGCTGCACACGCTGCAACGCCCATTTACAGTCTGGGGCTGACTCGTAGTCAGCGCTGGAGAATGTCAGAGTAAAGCAAGATGGACACACACACACACAAATGTAAAACTGTGTCAATGTACATAACCTTATAACGTAAACTTCATTTTTACTGTACGGTCAACAGTATGTGGACAACACTGTCCACATCTCTCTGTGTACCACTGCTTTGGGGGTGTTTTGTGTGTTTGGCATCTTAGTTCCTATTAATGAAATTGGACAGTAGACAAACAGTAGACAAAACTTTGCTTCAGGCTTTGCCAGGTTTCAGAATCCTCCGAAACGTCTTCCCTGTCCCTGTCCTCTGTCCTCATAAGTGAATGGCCTTCATCACCAACATCACTACCCTCACTTTTCTTCCAAAAGTATGTGGACACACCAGGTCCACACGTGTACTTATGGTCATGGGTTGTTTTTATGATTTGGACCTTTAGTGTGAGGGAACTTGACTGGCCTGCACATCTGGGAGTAACATCACCTATAGGAGTAATGTTCCCGTGTCCACACACTTTTGGCCATAAAGCAATGCAATACAGCACACATAGATCTTCCACATGTTTGTGTCTTTTTGTCCTCTCATTCACACTGTTATCTTTTACCCTGTTTTATTTTTAGATCCAGTCTAATTGCCGGGCTGCTCCTCCATCCTCATCACTGAAACCTCTCCACCACCACCCTCGCATTTCTTCCTACGGGCGCTACTGTCAGCACCGGACAGCTCCAGTCGTTCCCACGCTCCGCCCACCTCCGACAGACAGGCAGTGAGAAACAACCACACGCGTTGGTGGGCGACACTTCAAGTGGCCTATTAGGGTTTTTACTGGGAGGGACGCAACTTCAGGAACAATTTGCTACGTTCCTCGTCATCCTACTCCTCTCACATGGATTTCTCCTCCGAGGAGGAGTAAAAAAAAAAAAAAAAGAAACAGACCCTGAGCACTCGGTTACAGCGTCGCTGCATGTGAATGGATTGCAGACTGATGGGGAGCCAGTGCTGTTTGCTCACGAGTTAGGACACCGGACAGCTGTTTGGATCAGATGGTGACATTGTAAAAACGGAGAAGAAGAAGAAGGGAGAAAGTCTGTTCCTTCTGGCGCGGACAAAAGAGGCACTGGATGAGAGGTGCAAATCCTTTATCGCTTTCAGCTTGATCATAGCTATGAAATGTGCTTCTTAAAGTGTCTCATCCCGTGAAACACAGAGAGCGTGGCTTTGGTTATGCTCGCCACACTTTGCCAAGTGCCCGCGGTGTCTTCTCCGAGCCTGTGAAAAGGAACCATGGCTCTCCTGGTCGTCCCGCTTCTTCTGCAAACAGGGCTCGTTCTGGGATCAAACTACGGTTATGTGGAGTGGTCTGATAATGACAGGGACGATAAGAACCCACCGGTCTTCAGCACCCAAAACATCAACAGGGAGCCGCCCCATCACCCGACCTATTACTCGGTACCATCCACCGAGCGCACGGTGGTGGCGCACAAAATTGAAGAGGACCTGCCGAGGGTGGTGACCGCTTTCCTGCACAGCGGGGACTCCTCGGCGCTGAGGCAGGTCAACTGTTCGCGGAGGTACGAGCTGAGTAGCCTGCGAGGCGGCCTGCACGTCGCCTCCCACTATTCCCTGCACAGCATCCTGGACACCGTAGCGCACGCCACAAACTTCCTGAACATGATCCTGCAGGCCAACAGGTCCCGGGAGCAAACTCTGCGCAGGGACATCCACTGGTACCACGCGCTGGTGCAGAGCATCCTCGAGGGGGACCCCAAAATCCACAGGGCGGTGGTGACCTTCCACGCGGACGCGCCGACTCCGGGGCCCCACGTTTTCCTCCAGGCGACGAGAACCGAGAAAGAGGTGGTGCTGCAGGACTTGTCCAGCTCTGCGCACCGTCACCTGAGGAGCAGGGGCCCGGAGTCCGACTGGTTTAATGAGTTTAGGGACGGGAGGAGACCACACTTGCACAGGAGAGTCCCGGAAGCATCGGGCGCCAAGAGTGGAAGTTACCTTCTGGACAAAAACCAGATCAAGTGGTCTGCACCGTACCTGGAGTGTGAACACGGGGCGTTTGTGCCCTATTGGCTGCTCACCCTGTCTGCTGGCTTCTATGGACTGAAGAATAACTCTGCACCGGAGTTCAGGTGAGAGGAAGAGTGTGTTTGAAAGAAAGGGCGACAGAGAAAGAGGCACTTTGTTTCTGTTTTCATAACACAGACATAAAGTACTCATTTGATTCCATTATTTTTAGTCTATAAACCTGAAAACTTTCCAAAGGGAGATAAAATCCATTATTTCTGCCTTTTAAAATCAATATACAGTCATTAACAAAGCCAGCAATCAGCCACAGCTATTATAAGTACCCGCAGTGATTGACAATAATACACTCTGAGACTTAATGTAAATATGGATCCTGCTCAAATGAAGCCTTGATGCCAGAAACAGATGGTGTAAAAGCTGCTTCACAGACACAGGTAGACCTTCCTCATTTGATATGCTCGCCTGTCAAAGCACAGCTGTGCGTCTCCACTGCTGTATCCTCCAATCTAATGAACACTGCAGGCTTTACACGTTGTCTGACATAAGCTGGCTTTATTGTGTGTGTGTGTGTGTGTGTGTGTGTGTGTGTGTGTGTGTGTGTGTGTATGAGTGTACAGCAGCCAGATGCATAAAAACACCCAGGGATCTCATATTTCAAGGCCCCAGTCCAAGAGTGTCTGGAAAGAATCAATTAAATCATGAATAAACAATGAAAGATCGACAACTGCAATATGAAGCCACTCTGAATTTCAGGTGCACTTATCTCCTAACATCAGTCTAAGTAGAGGTGTATCACACAAGATGTGCAGTTCAGTACTATGAGGTAGCTCCTTCAGTAAATCTTCAGGAATTCTCCGAAAACCGAGGTTTGTCCTTGACACAAAGCTCTTTTTTTGTTTTGTTTTTTGAGCCAAACAAACAAAAAATTTTACTTACACTTAAAATCCAACTTTACGACAATCAGTGCATGAATAGGACAAACTGAATGGACTGAACCAACATTTTATGTGGAAGAACTGACACAAATGTTGCTCAGTGGTTTATAGGCAGCGGTGGTCGTGCACTTGCAGGCAATTTGGGCCTCGAGCTGGCAAGCATCCACATGGCTGACGTGTCCCTAAGCAAAGTGCTGCATCACTACCTGCACTGTAGGGACAGTCAGAGCATCAGTATATCTTCCTGTGATGAAGAAGATGACTGTGGAGTTACCACAGAATCAGTTTAATCAAAATTATCTTAGTTTTCAATTTTAGCTTACATGGGAATACAACACATTTTCTTTTCAACAGCTCAAGAGTGAAGTGTCTCTCTTATACTGTGCAGTATCAATCTGCTGTAACAACTCAGACAATCTGTCTGTGATGTTCTGTTCATCTCCAAAAAGGAACTCCGTGCCTGTCTGGGATATTGCCTGTCTGAAACCATCAACATGCCGCAATGAAGATGTTAAACCAGTTGATAGAAATGGCAGCTCTGCCTGTGTCAGTTGCCTAAGGCGTCTGATATTGTTAAGCGTCATTAAATTAATTCAGTGAACGAATTCATAATTAATCAATCGGCATGTCAAGCTCAGCCGAGAGAGTTTTGAGTGAGTGTTAAAAGAGTAGTGACATTTTACAAGTGACTGAGTCGTGACAGTTAGAAGGCTACTTCCATATGTGTATTAAATCCCATTTGAAATTCCATAAGAAAATAAAAGAGGACAGGAAAACTGCGAAGAAACTTCAGTAATATAAGACATGCTTCTGTTGAGTGAATCATTAACTAAATATCTAAAGGGTGAGAGAACCGAGGTTGTCTAATTTGCTGTCTTCACAAGGGACATCTTGTGTATTAGAATGTAAAGCAATGCAGTTTTTTTTCCTGAGCTTTCAGTCATATCACATGGTTTTCATCAGTGGTTTGCTCAGTTGTTAGTGAGATGGATCCACAGTGGTTTTAGTAGCTGTTAAGCTGTTAATTAAGCATGAAATTTCTTTCATCATTCTTGTAGTTTAACAAATCATAAACTGTGCCCACTTACTAAGTTTTTGGAGCTTTCACAGAACATTATGTGAAAAAAAAGATCGAGCAAGTGGACCTTGAGTTGGCATTGTTTTGTCAAATTACCAAATTCTAATTTCCACGATCAAATATTAACTTTCACGCTTCAAGTAATGTTTGGCACTTGGTTGTGAAGTCAGCAGAGGGAGCCAAGGGAGAAGTTAGGAGGGAACATGTGAAGTAAAGTGGTTATTTAAAACCAGCATGTCCTGTAGAAACATTCACTCTCTTCCTGAGTATTAAGGTCGGCTGCAACCACACAACCAGATGCATGGTGTTCTCCCCTCACTCTAACTCTCTGTAATATGAGTTGTGGTCTGCAACTTTTCTGCAGGTTCCTCCACTCATCTCACGCCTGTGATGACACTTCTAAAAATAGAAGGTCGGTTGGCTCTGGATAGAAAAGCGTAAGCTGGTGTAGATGATAGAATCAGTTCCACCATGTTGTCCTCCTCTTACCCCAGAGCAACCTCTTCCTCATCTGCCCCCTCCATCCCCCCTTCTTACCATCCTTACAGGCCGGATTTAGAGGAGCAAGTGCTAGGTGTTTTTATAAGGTGTTTTATAAACACTAATGGCCTTCAAATGTAAATGATAGTTGCAGATTTCAGGCAGAATCATGAGGTCAGGAAGGAGAGTGAGACTGACATGAGGCACAGCAGGATACCGCTCATGTTCAGTGGTATGGCTACACTGGTCCAATGAAATAATGCCTCGCATCATATAGATGTCCTTCAAGATTTATTTCTCTCTCTCTCTCTCTTTCGCTCGTCAGCAGACTCCATGAAAACTACAAGAACATAAAGGACATAAAAGGTTTAAAGCATACATCTGTCTTTGTAAAGTGTAAAAGCTAGTGTCCACTGATAAATAGGCCCAAAACATGTTAGCACAGCAGAAACGTGACAAATGAATCAAATAACAAAAAAAAAAACCCTGCAAATGCATCACATTGTCCATGTAAAGGCACAATATAAAACAATATTAAACAAATGAAAGGCAGTTTATCATGTGTGCCTCTTGGACCACATGAAGAATAGGCTTGTTTTGGGACCATAAAGCTTTACTCTGCATCCATGTTGGTTCCTACTCATAATATCACAGCCATGCTTTTATTAAACTCTGGTCATATGACCCGTTACACATTACATTAAAATAAAACCTTACATAAAAGAGCGCTTTTAAATCAGCGTTACCTTTTAAACAACTTATTTAGGCCGAACACAAAATAATTTTGAATCTATGACCAAAAAACATAAAATAAACTCAATGAAATGTGTCTGAGACAGTTGCAAGTGCTGTTAAGGGATTTGATTATTTCTGTTTGCCAGGATACAGCAGGTGTGAGGCTGGCTTCAAAGATGCAACAAGTTCCATTTTAAAATCTGGAGTACAATAATGAGACATCACAGCAGTTACAAAAAACAAATGACACCATCACTCTGAAGATTCAGCCACCACCAGCCTCATATTTGAGTTGGATTATACAGGAACAGCACAAATAGCAGCAGAATATTTATAAGAACAGGTAAAGCCGGTGCTACAGAGCTTTGTACTGGATCAGTGAATGAAAAGCTAACATGCTTACCTTGTTCTGTATAGAACCACAGCTCGTCTCTGTCAGAAAACAATAGGTGAAAAGTTATGATGAATACTGCTACGTTTTAGCATGATCTTAAAGATTATCAACACCTGACTAAAAATATCACTGAGTGTCTGTGGTTCTCAGATCCCACATCAATCACATCTCTCTGCTATTTCTACTGCTTGTAGTCTCTACCAAGCCTTGACCTGTAAACAGAGAGTGGAGCAGACACACACACACTCTGTCACTTACAGGTATCAACAATAACAATCCCTCTATTTTTTGTCTGGTGGTGTACTTGAGGACCAAATCCTCTGCCATGGTTGTTTGTTCCCCTTCCCAGCAGGCAGATGGAGGTAACGGGTGTCAGGATCATCCACCAAACCTTGAAGAAGAGAGAAACTGTGAGTGCACAGTTTGTACAGTGATGGAGGAAATGGGCAGGACTGGGTAAATCAAAGGAGACTAAACCTGCTTCAAGTGTTTGTGAAAGACAGAGTCATATATATAGAAGTCGGGTTTGGCTCTGCACAGTAGATTATATGGCAAAGCTGAAGTAAACTCAGCTCCACTGGTTTAAGTCCCAGGCAGTTTTCCTCTAATGCTGTATTGCAGTCACATTCTTGAAAAGTATTTAACCTTGCTCACTTCACAGTTTGGACCTGTGATGGCTCACTGCTGCACAGGCTAACAGTCTCCACATATTGACCTTAAAACTGCACCAACATCCCTCTGAGATGTTTGGGTCCATAAGCAGAAAAATAAATGTAAGGATTTTTAGGCTAGAAAGGTAAATAAATAAATATGGGACATAATAAACTGCAAACACTGTCAGTCTTGCTTATTCCTCTGAGCCACAGAGCTCTGCCGTTGACTAAAAACTATTATAGTCACATAAATGTGCTTCACTGTTTCAGTGGGTAACATATTCCTTCATTACTATGAACATGGATACTGTGGTTTATTTTGATTCAGTCCCACACACACACCATCCTACTGCTGTGCTCGGCAGAGCATCCAATGTGTATTAACGCGCGGTGAAATTGTCCCCAATAAATGCACCATTTATTTTATGTTAGCAAACTCAGACTGTGTCCAGCTGTTTTGGGAAATTACAGTATATAGCCTTTTTTTAAAAATGACAATATATATTTATGACCCAATTAAAAAGACTCATGGCTTCAGAAAGTGTTACGATCAATAGGAGAACATTAATACAGGACAGTGACTCAGAGATGGAACAGAACAAAGGAGAAGATTTATTGCTTGGTCAAAGCAGAACGAAGGTGAAAGGTGAATGAGGAGTCTGGCAGGTGAATGCAAACAGAAGCTGGTGGATGGCGAGGCAGGGCTTAGTGGAGGGTGAAGGCAGATCGGTGAGTGGGGTTAGAGGACGGACCGACACGCAGGGAGATGAACACTGGGAAGCAGGCAGGTGAGGCGTGGGGCTGAGGAAAGCTGAAGATCAGTGATTTGCAGGCGTGGCAGTGTAGTGAGCAGGCAGAGAGACAAGCAGGTAAGCTGGCAGGCATGTGGTAATCCTGGAGCACAAGGAAACAAGGATAATGCCTGAGAACTCATGGCATTATCCTTGTTTCTCAGGTTCCAACTCTAAGGAACCTGAGCACGTGACACCAAACTGACTGAACACGATGGTCTGGTAAAGAGAGGAAGAAGAACCGGGGTAGATTTACTGCTGGGCTGATGAGTAGGAAGAGAAAGAGGGAGGGAGGAACACCACACCCACAGCACAGGCACTCAGACACAGAGAGAGACAGGCAGGGGAGAAGAGGAGACACTGGGGGGGAACACCAGAAACACGAGGAATAAACAGGAGTCACAGCTGAGACCGTGACAGAAAGAGTAACTAGACTTGGGACTGACAGGCTGTCAGTCAGAGAGTATTCAGAGACAGACTAACTCATTGTAAGTTTTTTTTTTTTATTTTTTTTTTTAAGGATTCTTTGACAATGACAAAAAAAATGTGGAATATTGCTGATGTTATCTTTTAAAACTGCAATAAGTGAGAGACAGAGACATTAACAGCGGTTGTGACACATGTCCATCTCCACTTACACCATTAAATATTGTCTGGTGAGGACTTTAATAAATTATTTTTTGTTAAATGTTATTCTCTTCTGGGAAGAAGACTAAGGAGAAAGCTTGAGGTGGCTTGACATTGTATGGTGTCCCATTGTGACCAAAACCACACAATCGTTATTCTCAGAGAATCTCACTGGTTTTTTTTTTGTTGTTGTTGTTGTTGTTTTTTTTTTCAGAAGTAGCATAACTTTAATCTGCAAGTATTTGTGAACATTTCAACCTTGATTCTGTTTCTGTTTCTTTTACCTTTGTCTCCCTCTCTTTCCTCATTATTCACCTCCGTCACTCTTAATTTCTTTCCCACTTTCAATCTATTTGATTCATTCCTCTCTATTACCACCCTTCTTTTCCCTGCGTCTTCCACCCTTGACCTTACTTCCCCTGAGCGTCACTCTTCCTGTTCTCTTCAATTTTCCTCTCTTTCATTCTGGCCTTCTCTGCCTCTGCTGCTCCTCGTGCTTCCTCGTCCCTGTTACGCTGATTTGCTTACTGTTTTTTCACCTTTTCTCCTCTTTTTCCTCTCTCACTTGTGTCACTTCTTCAACATTACTGTCCCTCCTTTGCCTGTCTTTGCATTTGTCTTGTCTTTCACCTCCCTTCCTCTTTATTTCACTTCTCTTATATTCCCATGAAATTATATTATTTTTTTCTACCTCCTTATCATTTATCACAATCTACTGACTCTGCAACCCTCCACCCCTTTAAACTGCTCATCACTTCCATTATTTTATCTCACACTATTTTCATGCCCTCCACTCTTTACTCCTTCCTTATCCTCCTCCCTCTTTTTCATTCCCTCCTGTTTTCCTCCCTCTTTAATCCCTTCTTTCCCTCTGACAGGGGTGTTGTTCGTGTGGATGTGAACCTGCAGGATGTGGACATTGACCAGTGCTCCAACAGTGGCTGGTTCGCTGGGACTCACCGCTGTAATCTCACCAGTATGGAAGTGAGTCTGCTCTACAGTACGGTTGTCTTCACCACAGTCATCGTCAATTAGAAATAATTGGAAATTTATCTCATTTATTTGTCTTTCTCATTTTATCTCATTTTCTCCAACAACCACTTCAAAGTGTCCTTGATCTGCTCACTCACTCTAAGGCTGTCTGGTTTAGAGAATCACCCAATTGAATAGGATTCCTCCTCTGCGCACCATGAATATCTGCACCAAATTTCATGACAATCCATCCAGTAGTTGTTGAGACATTGCACTTTGGACCAGTAGAATTACTGTTGTTGTCATCATTTCATGGTGAAATGTCTGAGAATGCAAAACCCTAGACTGTTGTCCCCTGTCTGTGGACTTCATAAGGGGGACATGTAGCAGCTCCTGCATTCCAAAATGGCTGCTGGTGCACACACTACATCTCCCAGAATGCTTTACCACTCAGACAGGTGTAGGTGCTTAAGCCACCTAATTACAGCAGACCTGAGGGACTTGAGGAGAGAACAAAGGGAGCAGAGGATCAGAGAGCATGGGCTGGAAGGAGCTTAGGACTGTGGACTTTGAAGAGAATGTGCACTCAGGAAAGTACTCTATACATCTGAGACCTTTTCATGTGACACTGATAAAAAGGGGCCAACAGCCATGTTTTGTGAAAGAGTATTTGGGGCTTCTGTTACATGTTTGAGGAAGTTTTTTTTTCCCTCCAGGTTGTTTTTAGTTTAATTGGACTTTATAATTTAGGAAAAATACTTAAGTTACCTGTTGTTACCCTGATTTCAGAAGAATAAACCTTACCCTTCTTTTGAGCCTTTTATCTTTGCCTGTTTTTGCAGTTTAGAATTTGCACTGCCCCACCCTAGTATGCCCTGGTGACCTCTCATGACATTAGTGTGTGTATGCGTCTTCTTCATGGTATAGTGTACCTCTGTGACTGACATGATGGACCTGGCAGCAGGTATACATCCTGTTTTGTCACGTTCCAGGGTGACGGAGAGACGGAGAGCAAGGAGATGGTTCTGTGTTTGTGTCTGTCAGAGCTTCTGTGTGCTGTCGGCGTGTGTGTGTGTGCCCTCCCATCGTTGTGTGTGGGCTTGATGTGTGTTCACTGCGTTGCTCATGTCAGTGCCAATGCATTAGTTTTATGTGATGCATTGTAGGAGGCCTCTCTAACTCCAGCAGGCGAGAGTGGCTGCTCAGGTTTGCATGGCATGTCGCTCGCCATATGATGTATAATAAATGCAGTGTAATGGATTGCAGCAAGATGTGGTGAATAATTGACCATGCTCTTTGTCTGTGTGTGCCCCCCCACCCTCGGTCTGTCATGGTGGTGGGTGGGGGACTATAGAAGGAGACACAGGAGGTCTCCATGTTTGTCTTGATCTGTTGTATTGCTTCCTCTGTATTATACTATTTTCATGAGAAGCTCTCTCATGGCTGCTGTCTGATTAAAATCTGAATGTTGCCGCTGATTGTTCTGTTCTTCTGTTCAGATCTGTGTTGGTAGTGTGTGCAGATGGTGTGTGTGTGTGTGCTGTCTTTCTATTATCATCACAGAGGTGGGCAGAGACAGCCTTTTAGTTACCATGGCTGTTACAATCTGTCCATCTTTGACCACTTTGATGAAAATGCTCTGGATTATCCTGTGTGTGTATTCTGTGTTTGTGCTTTTAATAGGCATGTTTGTGTATCTATAGGTTGTTTTTTTCCCTCTGTGCTAACTTAACCATATTTGGCTGAGCAGTAGTCAATGATTCAGTGCCACCTTGCATCAACAGTGTTCTTTCTTTGTTTAAAATGGAGGAAGCTGGATTTAAAATGAGAGAAACGCCAAAGGATTGAAACTTTGTTTTTATTAGAAATGTTTTGATAGAGGTCAAATACAGATCATGAAACTCTATGCATTTGTAACAATGTCAGCAATCTTGTTCCTCTATGGATTATTTTGTAGAGTAATGGAAGCATAAGTTGGAGCAGACTGCTCGTAGTATTCAGTTAGACATACAGCAGCTGATCCCTGTCTTTGGGCGGACAGTCTCAGGGTTTTAACCTAAGGGCAGTTCAAGGAAGGTTACATCTTCTTTGTGCATGCAGGATATATTTGAGTTTTTGGATTATAAAGCTATAAGACAAGACAGCTGTGCAAAATGGTAACATCAGCATGCTAACATGCTCACAACGACAATGCTAACACCCTCGTGATTAGCATGTGTAACATTTGATGTGGTCACTAGCTAGTGGTTAGAGAAAATAACTGGAGTGTACCAAATTACATGGAAATACATCTTGTATTTTTTTTTTTTTTTTTTTTTTTTTTTTTTTTTTTCTCGTTTCCCCCTGAACAAAAGGGGGGGACGGGGGAGGGGGGCCAAAAAAAAAAAAAACCCCAAAAAAAAAACACCCCTCCAGGAGGGG
>JBBMJY010000006.1:5683397-5711045 GCA_037833715.1 Toxotes lorentzi
TGGGGGGGTTGCCAGTGAGGGGGTGGAAGAAAAAAAAGGAAGGGGAACAAGTAGACAGGAAGGAACCTTTTTTTTTTTTTTTTTTTTTTTTTTTTTTTTTTTTTTTTTTTTTTTTTTAATATTTCACTCTGAGCCGAAATGGTGGACCTGGTAATGTGGCTAAAACACATAAAAACCCTCGAAGTACAACATTATTTCAGTGAGGGGAGAAAAAAAAAAAAGATTCTGTCCCCTTTGACTTACAGGGATGTTTAGCTTCTGTAATGTCTCCATGCTGGAGGTAAGTTAATGTACTGCAAATATAATTAAGCAGCAAACTTTATAGCATGGTTTAAATACTAAGAGGAAAAGCAAGCAGCTTTGAGTTAATGTTTTTATATATACTAGTTTAAATATGTTTAATTAAAGTATACTGTTAGCGTGTCTGTATCACATTGCTGTATAAATTTAGACTGTGCTTTAAATTTTGGATCTGAACTCTTAAGTGTTTTGTTTCTTTTTCCCCTGTCAAGTAGTATTTTTGTGCTGTTTCCCTCTGTGCTTCACTCTTTTCATTTCCTTTCCCAGCTTGTTGCTACTTGATATCAGTGGTGTATTGCCGTTGCTCAGCCAGTCCATTACCCGTGCTTTGGTGTAGTTCTTTTGGGATTTGCCTCAATTTTTTTGTTCAATTGTGAAGTCTGAAGACAGTGCAGCCAAAAGCTTCTAAGAAAAATGATATGGTTACTAAAACAGTAAGTCAGTATATCACATGCTATGCTACAGTTAAATAAGGCTTTATTGGAAATAATGAAAGGTTTTTTTTTTGTTGTTTTTTTTTTAAGATTATCACTCACCAAGCAGGAAAAAAATTCTTTTTTGCTCCAATGTTCCCATTAAAAAACAGTTTGTTTCTGAATCTCACTTAATACAATTTTTGGGAAATGGGTTGTGGAAAGTCACTGTGAGGCTCATTGCTTTCCCCATCCAGTACAAACACAACCCCGAGGCTCTGTCTCAGAGAGAAAGATAATAACAAGACGGTCTCTAGTAATGTGACGGAGCACCATGTGTTCTGCAGAGTGAGCAGGGAGTATTACCACAACAGCTCCGTTCTCATTGTTACTCTGATGTAATGGTTCAGTCATTTTGTAGCAGAACAACTTTTAACTCTCTGCAGTTTTTCTACTCTGGCTATTCGTTATTACGCAGAACAGTTTCTAGCAACGTATTCTTCTCCAGAGGCATGAAACCTGTTTGGTACTGCCTGGCAATTTATCTCTCAAACTACAACTGCATTTACCTTGACAACAAGGGATGTATTTTGTATTTCCTGGGTTGCCTTGCTTTGGAACAACACAGCAACCTATAAACACAAAATTATTTGCACGCAGTTGCTTATTTATGTTCAGCAGCCATGTAACATAATGTTGACACATCATAAATGCAAATCCAATATTTACTCTCCATCTAGTTGTGATTTGGTCTCTGCCAGCCACTGAGAAAATGTGTATTTCTTTAGTTTGCAGATAGCTAATGTTAGTTGCTAACTTTGCCTGCCTGTCCTTTGCTGGGCAGGTGGTGTACAGTCTCCAAACCTCCAAATTTTTCTGGCACTAGCAAAATTTGAAGTTTAAGCAAAAGTCTTTGTTGGTGCAAAGTTCTTGTCTTAAATGAATGCATAATGAGGTAAAAATAATCATGTTTGAATGTACAAATAACACTGAGGTTACACAAAACTTGCCAACATGTTTAAATGTCTTCATTTGTTAAATACAGAAGTGCATGATTGCCCCTGATCTTACTTATGATGAACAAACTTATGGTAAAATGAGAAACTTTTGTTGCTGTTGCTGATCTTCCAGTGCTACCAACACTGACTTTGGCATAAAAGATGCTAAAACGCTCTATAGAGCTGAGGGCACATGCAGAGTTGGGTGATAAGTCTCTGAGAGATTTCATAGACTATTTGCTCCATCGTTAATATAAAACATACTGATTAATCTTTGTCACTAAGTTGAATGTAGGTTATCAGAAAAACAAATTTGGGTATCAAACCAAGTTAGCTGGTTTCAATGGGGAATGTGCACAAAGCAACCCTTTAACTATGACTTATGGTTTAGATTTTGCTGTGTAGGGTTGTTCGGCTCTGAAGAGCTTCTTCTTCTTCTTTGTTTTTTTTTCTGGCCTGCCCAGATACAGCGAGGCTGTGGAGGAAGGTAGGATGTGTCACCATGAACCAAATACAAGACTTCATGCATTATGGATAGTCAGTCGTAGGGGAAGCATCTTACATAAGGAGCCACTGCTTATATAATTAGATGAGGGTTTGAGAATGATTAGTGTGGGTGATTGTGACTGGATTAATCTGAGTAGGGTTTTGTATATATATATATTTTTTTTACTCTTTGTGTGTGCTTTTTAAATGTGAGTAGGCATCAGTGTGTGTGTGTCTGTGTCTGTGTCTGTGTCTGTGTGTGTGTGTGTGTGTTGTTTTTCTCTTCCCGGTCCTGTGAAACGTGCCGCTGGAGATAAAGGGCTTCAAAGGCAGAGCTCTGCTAATGAGTGTAAACTGCTGTGACAGCCAAGTAGGGTTACCCCCTCTGTCTCTCCTCTTGCTTTCTCTGCTCAATCAGCCACACTTCCTCTTCTCCTTCTTTTCCACACTCTCTGTTTCCATGGCTATTCACCCTCTCCCAAATTTCCCTCCATCCTCTTTATCTTTGGCTCTTACCCCTCCTCATCTCTCTTCTACTCTTGCCTTCCATTCCTTTCACACCCTTACTCCTTATCTCTTTTTTTTTTCCTTGAAGCCAATTAACTCCTCTGAAGAAGGACAAGCCAGAAATTATCCCTCCATCTGTCAACATGTCATTCTCTGCTTTTGCCAACCTAACACATTAAATCATATGAAGTGGCCAAGTCCCAAATGAGGAAAAACTTGCCACCTTCTTCTACTGCTTTATATGCTGCAGCAACGTCCTCCTCTGTGCAAATTGGTGACCTGGCTTGTTCTTATTGCAGCTTCTTCCAGTGTACACACCTAATTTGTGGATTTACCTTTATGTAGACAGGAGTGGCATAATGTGACAAAGAAAAAGCAGCAATACCATTATTTCTGGCTGCAGCTTAGCTGCTATTTTACCAAGATGTGTGAGTCCCTCTCATCTGAAAAATTAATTACCTGGACACGTGGCCCTTCCCTGTCCTGCAGGAAACCAGGCTGGCTCTGTCGGCTGTATGGGGTAAAAAAGGGACAAATATAAATATTTCTTATTGCCTTAGTGTGTGTCTTATGCAGTCCTTATCGTCTCTGGCACATTGCAGGGGATTTAAGCTTCAAAAGTCTTAGAGTCAGTCACCATATATAGAAGGAAAGGGATACCCAGCTGAATAAGACATTGTGTACAATGTTAGCCGGATATTCAGGTGGAAGGAATATCCCGGATTGGAGTTTATTCTAAGATATGTCAAACTGTATTTGTCAGGAAAGCAGACACTCACAAGATCTGTTTTTACCTGCCTTATCTGTAACAGGTAAAAAGAGGTGACTTGAGGGGCAGCGGAGACAGAAAATAACCTGTGTTTTCCTGTTTCACTCTCCTCTTTCTGTTTAGTTCTGCCAGAGGCTCTCTGTCTCTCCTCAGGGGAGTTTGAAGTTCTACAGCTAAAGCTGGGTGGAAGACAAAGCGCATCTGTAGACCAGTTGGTAATGCATGTATGTGTTTAAGTATTTTTCTTTCCTTAACATCAAAGAGACCATTAGTGTTTATATTTGAAGCTCTGTTTAAAAAAAAAAAAAAAAAGTTCAAACTGAGGTAAATAAGCCCTCAATTTAATGAAGCAAGCTTTACTGTACAGCTGTGAAAATGTGAGGGGCTCTCTGTACATTAATTCAATATTCAGAAACATTTTTCCCGGCAGTGGGCTGCAGGGAACATACACAACAGAGCATGAAATCACAGGCATGTCCAACACCGTATCATCAAGGCCTGAAGCCTTCTTCAATGATCCTGTGCACCTCCATTACTGTAACTGAGGGGTTTCTCTCCAAATGGGCCAACTCTTGCAAAACATGTATGTCACTGCAAGGTGTTCTGTGTGAAAGCATCTAGCGCTGGTACGTTATTCATTGTTCCACTGGTCCTTTTATGCATTGCTCAGTCTGTTTAGTTCTTCTTCCATTGTTGACAGTTACAAATGCAGGATAATTTGTGGGGGAGAAACCTATTTTGGATACAGATCTAAAGAAAGCTGATTAGCAGCTTTGCTCACATTATTCACCATAATAATTTTACTGCCATTGTCAATATGAAAAAAAAAGGATAATACATAGTTATTTCTCAAGTGTTTAATATAGCCTAGTCTAGTCAACACCGGTGCAGTGACCGTGAACACTTCATATTTTTCAATAGCCTTCCAGTCAAAACATTCAGTGGATAGGTGGGCAAATATCTCACCTGGAGACCCTTTTAAGTCTCAGTAAATCACTGAGAATTTACAGGCTCAGATGCTGACAATAAGGGTAATCTTATTGGTTATCAGATGTTTTTGAAACCAAAATACTGTTAATAATTGATAATTGTGTTCTTATTCATAGAACACAAGATGTTATTGATTTGAAGTGCGACACTGCGACACTGCTTCATGAACAATCAGGAAAACTTGTTTCAGAGATTCAAGTGGGATGTGTGTGTGTGTGTGTGTGTGTATAATTTGAATGACGTTTTTAACATCTGAAATTGAAACAACAAAAACTTTAATGGGGACTTGCACAAATTTGACACAAGATCAGTTCATTAGTTATTGGCAGTACCTATAAACTGTGTCATTTCTACTAGACCTGATTTTCCACAGAAGGCTTTGGGGCATGACGTTTGAAAGAGATGGCTAATGGCATGGTGCTATCAAGCTGAATTATGGGTAGAGTGGGATCCAGTGGTTTTGGACTCTTTGTTCCCTGTCAGACATATGGCCACAGTGAGCTCCCTCATTTCCTCTCTATCTGTGACAACATGGTCCTCACCCCGAGTTAAGTTAATCTTGGCTCGCTCTTCTCAGCTCTATGCCAGGTCTTTTTTTTTTTTTTTTTTTTTTTCTTTCTTTCAGTGTTCCAGATTTTCTTTTACCTGGAGGTGTCTTTCTCATGGCAACCTCTGGGACGTGATATCTCTCTCCTAGAAACACACGGCTCAGCCATCAGTCATCTCTTCTTTATTTTGGTCATAATGTCCTCGTCTTTGGTTTTTCTGGTGATCTTCTTAGGCCAGATGATGCATGTATCCGTTGTACTATGGCCTATGAGTCCTGTTCAAATGAGCTTCAGTTTCCTACATGGATTCACAACCATACCATACTGTAGATGGACCTTTTGTTTTTAAGCTGTATTGCTTCAACATCCAGATGATGCAGAGTTGGGAAAACACACTCTTGGCTTTCCCCAAATTGTGCCTTTTATGTTCGTGTGTGTCCTGCTGTCCTTGCTGATGAGGTTAATAACACCATTTATTAAAACTGGTGCTGGAGGTCTTGTATTGTGTAGTTTTGGAGTATTTTTGGAGCTTGTCCCAAAGCAAGAATTGAAACATAGGCTATCCCCTCTTCTGCTGTCTCATGTTCGACCACTCCTTTTGACACCTGTCTCCTGCAAGACCCAGACCTATGAGAGACTACTAAATTCCAACAAAATGTCTAATAAATATATTAAATTATAGGAGTACCTCTTGAATTCCTGCTTTCTGGAAAATCCTTTACTCTGGAGCCTTACTGTTACTTAGCCCAAACAATGTATCATTACATGTATTGCCAATAAAAACACAATATTTAGAATTGTTTTTTTTTTTTTTTTTTAAACAAAACTGTAGATATCCCTCCTCTTCTCTGCAGTATATTCTGGCAAGTCCAACATATTTCTTTGATCTTTAATTAGGCTGATGATGCATGCACGATAGCATGAAATGAGGAAGGGGAGCGGAAGGACAAGGATGCATATAGGATGGAGAGGAGGACGAAACAGGGAGGGAGGGATGAGGAGTGACAGCAGAGAGGAACAGTCGTCAGGGAGGATTCATCCTCCATGGAGAAACACCATTCACTCTCTAATCTGCTGCCTGCAGCTCAGCAGCTGCCACGGCAAAATGTAGGAGCCTGTCAAGGAGGCAGCAGCAGTTGGATCTTAATTGAGTGAGGCCTCCCACTCGAGTCCACATAGGGAGCATGGGACCACCCACCCAGTCTGTGTGAGGGAACTGAGGGTTCGTCTCATAAGTCTTAAAATGCCAAGTGAGACTTCCATTTCACTCCAGACATATTTCCTAAGGCTGCGCCTTAGGAACCAATCAGTGGTAACATTTTGAACATTTCGTCCCCTTAAGAAAATGGAATATAAATCACAGCCCTGAATTTCTGAATTTACAATCTCATCACCTCTGTTCCCTCACCTAATGCCTTTAAGGATGCAGGGAAACTAACAGCAGCACTCAGCTCACCCCTCCTGGTGACTCCCTTCCTAGTCACAGCACTGTAACCGCAACAAGCCACCAATCAATAACCAGCTATACGTCTCAGTTTTTGCTTTTTACATTGATTGATGAACTGAATTCCAGACAGGCTTAAGACCAAGGTCTCGTCTCGTCTCCTCAATCTTCCTCTGTTTCAGTGGCTGGTAGTCTTGTGAAACAGCAGCAGGCAGATTCCCTGCCCAGGGGACAGAGTGATTGTAATGCTTTTAGGGTTTAATGCTTTCAGTGTATTTATAGATCTCTGAGGGATGCAGAGTGCTCTCTCTCTCTCTCTCTCTGTCTGTCTTTCTCTCTTGCCAACTTCCATCTTGGTGTCATGTTCACAGCTTTTTTTTATCAAATTACACGGTGAGAAAACTGAAACAGGTGCCACAGGCTGCAGTCCAAACATGAGTTACAGATAATTCATTTTTAGGTTGAAGTCGCTTCAGTCTGCTGAGGAATTGTTTTCATGTGCATGTGAAGTATGTTTTACACTTTGCAGGATGGTATCAAGTGATACATGTTCTGCTGGGGTTTGTGCTAAAACCTGGGATTTTGTGCTTGTTAGGCAGATCAACAGGCAGGTTTTACGTTTTGATTGTTTTGTTATTATAGTATTTGTATAGTTTAAAGGACAGCTCCACTCATTTTACACAAAAGTCAGTAATGTCATATACTACTGCAAGTTGTATAAGGCCCTTTGTGCACAAAACCTGATAAACTGGAAGTGTGGGGTCAGAAAGACATTAGCCCACCTGCCCGTTCCTCATCGATGCCTGAGACTAACGACTCAAGGCTGCATTGGCTGCTACAAACATATGGACTTTTCATTGCAGAACAATTGAAACATATAGTGACGTTTAAGATTTTTTTCACTCTCTTGGAATCAAAGAACAACAATTTCTTCTTTACAAAGAGAAATCCATCCTAGAAAGTGGAGTGTGACTCAGATCACACACATCATAAGGTTATACAGCTTGATGGCTTGCTAGCTTACAAATGCTCACAAATGCTTGATTGAAAGCTGTAAGTTTACCTTCCTAGAGCCCAGTTTTTGTACTGCCACAAAGCCAACAAGAAACAGAAAAATGGGGTAGTTGTACAGGATTGTACAGGACAGACACTGGCATCATTGCCACAGTGTCACGATACAGGGAGACACATGGCAGTTAGTCTTATTTTCAGGGGCATTTTCTTTCCCTTGTGCCCAGTTTCAGAAAAAATGTGAGAGAGGCAGAGTTAGTTAAATATCATAAGACCATGGCTATAACAGATAAATCATCAACTGATCAGCAGCTTTGTTAAAGAATTCAAGGCCATCTTTTCCCTTAAAATTGCATTTTACTCAAGAATCAGATCTCAGCTCTGTTATAAAACATCCTTCCCCCAGGGTACCCTCCTTTTAAAATAGTTTTTTTTTTTTCCTCCATGATTGACAAGGCAACCTTGAACCCTGTTAGCCAAGTGTTATTTAAATTTAAAAAAAAAAGAAAAAAAATTAATTAATTAAAAGCCCCCACTGCATCCAAAATAAGGTGCAATTATAAAATACTTTCTGACTTTCAGTCTGTGGTCTGATGAAGGTGATCCATCAAACTGGGACAAGTCAAACGACTGTTTCATAGCCCTTTCAAAGGGGCTGAGGAGAAACGAGGCTGGCCTTGGTACTGTTAAACTCCCTGCCTTTTGTGTGTGTGTGTGTACGTGTGTGTGTGTATGTTGCTGCGTGAATGTCGCTGGGAAAAGCAGCAGTGGTGATAGATGACATGGAGCAGTGCTCGCAAGGCAGTTCAGAGGTGCTGGGTGACATTAATCCAGTTTTGATGCCTCATGCCAGTCTCATGCATGACATACATGGTTCCTGTGTTACACTCATGGGATCTGTACTTGAACTGGTTCAGAGAGATGTATGAGTACAGGAGAGCACAGGTAGGTTAGTTTTAAAAAAACAAAAAACAACTTTGTGTGGTTGTGTTTACGTGTGTTATATTCCACAGTGACTTGTCAAACATGTTAAATTTCGTTTCCCTTTCCTCTAATATAGAGATGTAATCAGTGAGAATGTTCAAACCAAACATGTTCAGGTGTTTATTTTACACTCTTTACGTGCTGTGCTCTGACATGCACTTGGGAACCAGAAAGTGCTTGTGCTGTTACAGGCAGGTTTAATATATGCAGCAATTCTGATGCACAGAGCCCAATAAAGGCCTAAAATAAGCATCATGTTTCATCCTTGCCCACCTCAGTGTCCCTGGGTATGCCTTATCTTAATAAGTCTCCACTTCCTTTGGAGTAAGCAGAAAGTAAGTTCATAACAAATGCTGGTGGTGTATGTTTGTGCTGAACTGGAGTGAGTGCGGGTGATTGCGTAGTTATGGTCTGAAAGTTCTTCAGTTAGCCTTATTTGTGTTATTCATGTATGTAGCTGTGTATCCATCTGTCTGTCTGTCTTTGTCTCATCTGTTCTGCTCAGCAGATGTTGAAAGCTTCAAAGTTGGACACACTGTATTCAGAGACCCCAGGGGAGGCTGAGTCCTCAACTCTCCACCTGCTCCTCCAGACAGGTCGAAACATCCTGACCGAGCAGGTTCATTTTAGTTTTGGAGGATTTAAAAAAAAAAAAAAAAAAAAAAAAGAAAGAAATGAGCTCAAATCACTGCCCCTTCTTGTGTAGTAGACTCATCACCAGATAAAGAAGAAATAAACATGCATACATGGATTTACTCCAGCAGTAGATGAGCTCGCTGTGGCTCAGTTCTGGTTGATTGCTAGGTTTTTAATTCTTTTCTTCTTTACAAATTGTGATTTAACTGATGAGAGAACTTGCATTCAAATTATCTGTTTTGATAAAAATTCTTAATACTGTTGTAAGATTTACTAACTTGAAGCTGCATGTTGGTTTTTCTAGCAGCAGCACATATTTGCTGTGATTTTCCTCACATATCTGCTCTTGCTTTCTGGTTCTTCAAGGTGTGAGGGGAAAACTCCAGATTTGGTCTTTTCTATTCAAGACTTCCTGAGGAGAGAAAGTCACCATATGCTATGTGAGATTTTAATTAAATTGTGCAAATATAATGAATGTGCTCCCCAGTCTATTTTTAGCCATGGCCCTGGGGCTCACAGTATCAGTCCTTTGGTCCAGACTGACATTAATGACTTTTGAATGAATTGCATTTGAATGTTGTACAGATATTCATTGTCCCCAGAGGATGAATCCTACTGATCTTTATGATCCCCTAACTTTTCCTCTGTTGCCACTATGTGCAGTTCTGCTGTGTGTTTAGTGCTAACAATAATAATTATAATAATCATAATATAATGCGCATGTTGGTCATTGTGAGTATGTTAGCATGCTGATATTAGCATTTAGCTCAAAGACTCACTGTGCCTAAATGTAGGGTACACAGAGATGATAATACGGCTGGTAAACTAGGTATACTTTACATTAAAAACTTCAGGTTGAAGTCACAGAGCAGTTAAAATAATTCTGAATTGCTGTAAATAGATTTGAGGAAATGCTACTATAGCTGAGGTCTTGGAAGCCTGCGGTGCTGTATTGCTTGGTACTCGGTGCTGCTACAGTCATGGAAATGCACCAGATATTTCAACAAATTTTCCTCGTATGTCGACTCTTGCTTTGTGGTTCTTCACGGTGTGCAGAATTTGTTTCCTACAAACAGACATAATGTACAGTACTCCACAGTGGCTGTATATGAGTGCACAACATTATCAGGGACATTGAATCATTCTTATGAAGGTTGCTGGTGACATTTGTTCAGGTAAAGACCATTATCCTTGGATAATGGTCTTTACCACATAAAGAGGATGGAAAAAAAAAAGGAGGCCGAAGCATCTGAGAAGGGTTTTAAAGTATTTATACAAAAAGTCTGAAGCACACAAAAATGTTACAGATATCTCGTACTTTCTGTTTATGCTCGTATTTTCTCTCCTGGTTTATGGTTGTTAAATTTTTTATAGGTAAACCCAAAATAGCTGTAAGGATCCCCGGCTGACACAGTTCACATTTCGGGGCAGTACCTGCAAACTTCAGTTAGTCAATACAAAAAGAAAAAAAAAAAGGTAAACTGTGAAAAGGTGTGACACTCACATTCTTTCTTCCAAAAAAGTGGAAATGTGTTTCATAACTCCCAGGCCTGCCTGTCTTCACTGGTGCAACACTGAAGCAATGATTTACTGCATCTGTTTACTCTGTCAGCCGTTTGCACTTAAGTTGAGACGTACAGCCAGTCCCTCCTGCTGCTGCTTCCCAGTTTAGAGATTTGGGGCTGCTTGTCAGCTTTGAAAATCAACTATCTGTGCAGAAGTTCAGCCGGCAGCTTTAGCATGCTGAGCTCTTCCACTTAAAAAAAAGAAAGAAAAGATAAAGACACAAAAATATATATTAACCAAAATGACATGTTGTCGAAGGAAAGTACCAGTGAAGTACCAAACTCAGAGAAGTTTTACTGTACACAGGATTTATATTCTTAATATTCACAGCCGTTATCTGCTCTAAGCTGAAATAAACTTTACTCCAAAGCCTGGCTCTGCAGGAAATGATTTGCAAAATATAACTTCTACATGGCAGAAGCAGAGATTTGACAGAACTGATGATGTGGGGACATTTTGTGGTGAAGATCAGATCGCCAATATTTTCTCTGCTGCAGCAGAAAAAAATGTGTTTTTGCATAATTCCTAAAAACACAACCTTACTTTACTTTTAAACGAATATTTTGACATTTTAGGAGATGCACTCATTTGCTTTCTTGCTGAAAGTAAGATGAGAAGCTCATTTCCCTAAATCGTTCTCTTGTGTGGTAAGAATACAGTCAGGAGGCAATTAGCTTAGCATGAACAGTGGAAGCAGGGTTAGGGTTAGCACCTCTAAAGCTCAGTAATTAGAGATGTTTGCACTGTGGAGAGAACCAGACTGCTTCTAGACGTTAAGCTGCTGCTGCTCTTCCTCAGACCTGTCTGTGGGATGGTTGAGTAGCTCCCCCTACACCTGTCCAATGTGGGTATATCAAACCAACAATTCAATATTCATTTCCACTTCATACTGTGTGTCCATTTGGGAACAACTATAAAAACTTTGGATTTCTAGTACAATCTGGGGTTATGCTAAATTAAGCTAATTGCCTACTGGTTCTCAATTACCATGCACACAACATGAGATTGGTAATTTAATTTAATTTAAAAACAGTGAATTTCACTTTGTTGATGCCTACACAAACAGAAATGTAAAATCGATTAGATATATTAACCAGCTGAGATGCATTACTGCGCTTCAGAGGTGCAGCAGATAGGTGTGTTTCTAATAGCCTCCTGGCTCTAGTTCCATACATAGACCTACCTCTCAGCAGGAAGGCAAATAAGCATATTTCCCAGAATGTGGAATTATTCCCTAAAAATGTGTTGTGCTTTGAGTAATATCAGAAAAATAGACTTTATCAGTGACTGTCACAGATTCAGAAAGTATAAATATATCCCTGCTGTTCTCCACAGCAGCCGTCCCAGAGGATACTGTTTTTACTGTAAGCATGCAATGTAATGCACTATTTATGAACATTCATGTCAAATTTATTGCAGCTGTATTTCAGTACAAGGACGTGTGTGTCGGTACTGGTGCCTGTGTGTGCGTGTCGTCGGGTGCGTTTTAGCTCCAGATGGTCCATAAGCCCGCGTAGCTCCCACAGTTATCAACGCAAGCTGGAATTGTGCAGGCGCACTTAAATTCTGCAAACAACCTTTAATTCTTAATTTAGATATTAATTACTTTCCCTGTTACTTGGCAAAGCCCTGTGATTTCCCCTGACACCAGGCATGTTTATAATTGGGGCATCTGCTGCTTCACGCTGCAGAGGACCATGTAGACGATGTAGGAGGCTCAATAACATGATTGAAACAAGTTCATTAACTGAGACCAAACTCTGCAGTGGGCCTGTGAAGGAGCGTAATCATATGCCGGCAGTGAAAACACATAGGAACTGCATTTTATTAAGTAAGTGATATCTGTTTTAACTGCTGGGACCCTGGATAATATTCATGTTCTTTGATTTCAGTAATAGATGAAGAGTCTGTGAAACACTGCAGCCTGAGTGCAGTCCTTTGCATTATAAATGTTACAGGATTCTCTGATGGTTAGCTGTACTAATCCCACTGTTGGATGCAATGAATCATCCCGAGCTTGACAATAACTTCCTACAAAATGCAAATATTTGCAAGCTCCAACACTTAATAGCACTCACTTACTCAATATGCATGCTGAAGCGTATTGTGGAGCCAGAAATGTTTAGTTAATGTCGATGTATTCTGGTTGTTTTTTGTTTGTGAGCGACATATTTGGCTTTCTTTATTATTGTTATTATGAAGGCTCAGGTGACACCTCCAAATATTTGATTTGCTATGATAAACAACCAAATTTTACAATTTTAAAAATGAGAACCAGTGAATTTGGCATTTTTACTTGAACATTTACTTAAAGCTATATAAGCAATATTCAACTTCTGGAAATCATGAGACTCAACAGTAAACCACTCAGCTCCTCTCTCTCTGTTGCTCCGTTACGCTCCGCTCAGCCCTTCACCTACATCCTCATCGTGTTCGCTGTCTCAGCTGATGCCGGGGTCGGAGCTTGCTGACCTGTGAGTCAGCCATACCGCCATCTCCCAGCAGCTAATACTGGCTTGAATCCTCTGTGTGAGAAGAGTAGTAGACCAGAGGTGTGTTCACGTACTGACTGACAGCTGTGAGCTCCGTCTCCTGACTTTGGCCCACATGTCTGTGATGCTATCTACTATAAACTTATTTGGTATCATCATGGTGAATGTCTGCTCAGCAAATATGTGACTGTATACGAGAGAAACTAATTATCTGATTATGTTTCTGTCAGATTTTGTTATTGCTGTGTCCTGATAATTCATTCTGATATATTATCATTTTACTTCCACTTGCTTTTGGATTCAAGAAGCACAGAGTTACACTGGCTGAGTCACCGTGTTGGCCGATCATCCTCCTCCATGCTGTTGTTTCACATGCACGTCATTTCCTCTACAGCTTCTCACTTTTGCCTCCATGCAGCTACCTCCTGTGATGTTCTTGTTGATTACAACCAGAATAGCTGAAGAGAAATTTCGATTTTATTATTAATCTCCACCTGTCTGTCTCTGCCCTTTTTGTCTCCCAGTGCACTCCCATCGTTGGCCATGGATTTGTGTTGGACAAGTACAAGTGCCAGTGCAGGAGAGGATTCTACCATCCGCGCCGAGTGGCGCTCAATGGCTTTAAAAGTAGGTTACAAATCCCTCTGTGATATAAAAATACATATTGCAGTGAGCTGTCAGATCAAAACTTTGAATCTTTCAAAAGCAAGCTTTGAGGTTTTATAAAAAATAAAAAAATAAAAATAAACAACCTCTTTTTTTTTTTTTCCCAGTCGACAGACACATATTTTGTTTGAAATTCTTTTTATGTCTTTGAAGGGGTATCCTGGGGCTTCCGAGGTTACAAAACCTAATACATTAGTCAAAGGGTTTTGACTGTTCTTAGTGTGGAGCTGTCCACTGTGTTTCTATTCTGAGCTCAATGGGAGCCACAGGTACCATCTGACTCACACATCTGTTGGATTGTAATTTGGCTGTGTATTCAGAGAACATATATATTAGCAGAATAATCTTAAATAATGATGTAGTCACGCCCCTCCGAGGCGACCCATAGGAGCGTCTCATGAAATATGGCGGCAGGCGTACCTGACCTTTTGTTGTCATGGTAACAATATAAGCACATCGTTAAGCTTATGGAAGTTAGGCGTGACTGTCTCAATGAATAATTTCTGCTAAAATCAAGACATGTGCACACAACTTTGCTTTGGACCTTTCTTCCTTTCACCCTTGTGAATTTCAAGTATACCCATAACTTTACCTCCCTGCTCGTGCTCTGGATTTGAATGACTGTATTCTGACACCTTGACTCAAAGCGCTGCAGTGTCCTCAGGCAGAAAGCTTGGCCCTCATGAGCGAGATAATCAGGCAACTGCGGTGGTTTTCATCTCTGACTCCAACAATACAGCGCCCCAGGGGGGACGATATGCTAAGCTGGAGCTTTATTGTAATGCAGCGTGATGAGGCCTGTAGTCAAACGGCTCAGTCTGTGAAGAGACTCATCTTCCAAACCCCATGCAGACCCTGTCATTAAAAATCACTGCGGCTCACATTGGGTCGCGGTAGCTGGCGACCCTCCTGGAACCTGTCTGTTATTCTTCATGCATTTCCTGAAAACAGACCAGACTGGAAACAGATTGTCTATTGTTCCCTAGCAACAGGCCAAAAGGACAGATATCAAAGGGGAGAAAAGATGGAGAGAAAGAGAGGAAAAAACAAAAAACAAAAAACAGCCTGTAATAACAAATGGATTATTTGGAAATGTGCAGTCAAACCTCATGAAGCATGATTTTAATGACACAATGTACGTTTTACTGGTGATCTCAGACATTTTACCTGGATAGGTGTGATTATCACTTAACTTGACAGACAGTTGTCAGTTGTGTGATGGGTGGGAGGAGGTGCCTTCATGTAAGAACTGACCCCAAACAGGGAAGTGTGGAATTACTGTGGTCGTGTGGCCTCACACCAGATGTGTGAAACTGAGTCGAGAAACTTATTTTTTTCCTTCTCTCTTTCTCCTCTTTCCTTCTATCTTCTCTCCAATCTTTGTGACAATGACCCTCAGAAGTCAAATAAAAACACTGATGCTGCCTGAAACAGAGCGGTTTTGACACACAATCACACAGAGGGCTAACAACATCCTGGCACCGCTTAAACTCACATTGTGAATGTGAGTGAATGCATGAATGCCAGAGAAGACAGACTAGATACACAATGAATGAGATCAATACAATGCTCTGCCTCTGAAGTCACAGGGATTTACAGAAAAAGACAAGAGACACTCAGAGGAGGGATCATGAGTCATTTTGGTGGAAAAATAAAACTACTTTGTGCCATTTCTTACATCACTGACTCATGAATACCTGAAATTCATCAATATGTCTATAAAGTGATCAGAGGATTTACATGTTTATCAAGCATCAGTTTCTAGAGGAGCTGCATAGTGTCTGTGTGGTGAAAACGTTGGATTTAGACTGCAGATCGATCCAAATCCTGCTGCAGCGGACACGTCGCAGAATGACGAAATTATATCTCTGTCATCGTCTGTTTCTTTATATGTGACATTTAGTGTGAGGCCACACGCTCACAGTTTAATTTTAGGTTTTGAAGGTGCTTCCTTAATAAGAAATGCATCCTGTCATGCTACAGGCAAACACTCTCAAATGGAAAATGTCATCTAGGGAGAGGTTTGACATCCATGTTTGCCACATGCTGGAATAACAACAGTTAAGCAGACTGGAAAAATAAAGAGAGCAGTGTCACAATATTTTATCCTCCTCTCCTTCATTATTCCCTCATCTACTTAATTAAAGGCTGTATTCTTGTAATTATCACTCCCCAGGCTTTGTGATTTATTGAATTGATGATTTCTACTCCTTCAAATTGATTAACTGAGCATTTAATGAGAAGTCAGTGTGTGACAGCTAAATGCAAATTAATTACAGCGATAATCTTTGAAAACACTACAGTAAATCAGATCTGTGTTCCAAGTTGTGACTATATACACATTTTTCAATTTTTTATACCCACACTTTGATACCTGACTGTCATCTAAAGTGCTCTCATGTCCTCAGGTAAGGAGCAGGGCTCTCACAGAGACGAGACCTCTGACGTGTCAAGCAAATGCCTGCCGTGCCGTGAGGGTTGCCCCTACTGCCGGGATGACACGCCCTGTCTGGTGCAGGAGGACAGCGCTCTGCGGCTCGCTGTGGCCTCCTTCCAGGGTCTGTGTATGGTGCTGGACCTGGCCAGCATGGTGGTGGTCTACCACTTCAGGAGGAACAAGGTGAGGTGGGGGTCAGGGGTCACTGTGGAGTTGTGTTGGATGCAGAATGCACAAATTTGACACAACCTAATCCTGAGGAGTACAACTGAGCCTGTGAGAATAGTTACATGACGTCTTACGTGGCTCTGGAGGAGCCATCAGAGCTGAACTGAGCCAGGGTTTGGAGGCTACAATTTATAGACACAAATTCTGTATTTGAACTTTGGGGTGGGGAGTTTGAAAGACTGAGTCTCTACCAGGTAAAGGGGGACCAGAAGTACGATCATATTAGATTTTAGCAGTGGTGGAGCAAGTACTGAAGCTTAGTACTTAAGTAAAAGTACAAATATCCCACAAGACATTTACTCAAGTGAAAGTGGAAGTACTACATCAAGAATCTTACTTAAGTAAAAGTACTAAGTACTTACTTTTAAATTTACTTTAAAGTATTTTTTAAAGTTAAAGTATTGACACAATGGGTTGTCTCTTTTTTAAAAAGTACTTTATTGATCCCTCCTTGGGGAAATTACTCTCTGTATTTTACCCACGCACAAGCCGTACAGCCATGGTCGCAGAGGCAGGGGAGGCGTGTCTCCTTCAACACCACAGTATCCGTTTTTTTGCGCTTGGTCGAGGGATCGAACCCACGACCCTCAGATGTCCAGACCCTCTGATTTATGCCTCTGCATATGTCACTGCTCACAAGCAACTATACAATACCTGCTTAAGTATGGCCAAAGATGGCTGTCTAATTCTGGGCTCAGGCTCAGCCGACGTTGGCTCTGGGTCCATGTTGATGTTGCATGTCGTTTCTTCTCGCCGGAATCAGGCCAGTCCACTAGCTCGTGCTGCTACCAAATGGCAACCTGCCATCATTGGAGGTAATTTAAGCATGTGTTTTCTGTTTCGCCGCGTTGTCCTGGCTGGCTCTGGTGGACTTGCAGTCCCCCTTTCTTCAGCTTTGACCTTGCATGTGTGTACAGTTAAAAGAAACACTAATGGGCTGTGTATGGAAACACAAAGGTTGTTATTCCCTCCTGTTTGTACTATATGTCGCTGCCAGACTACCTGTGTTTGCTCTGCTAAGGATGTTTATACCCCATGTTATAAAGAGCCAGTGTTGCATTATGGGAAATGTAGGAGCTAAAAGTCACAAAATCAAGTCAAGTTTGGCTATCATTTTTAAAAACCAGTCTCTAAAGAGTCCCCGTACTGATGGAAGCACAGTATCAAATCCTCAGAGCGCTCTTTGAATTGCTTAACTAACAGTAGCTGCAAATGTCAGTGTCTCAAAAAATATGTAAACCACTTTTGAATGGAAGCAGATGAAAGGTCAGGGGTCAAGGAATTTTCTAAAATCACATTGCCAAAAGTCCTTATAGACAACCAAAGATCCAACTTATTTAACCAAACGTTTTTAGAGATGGAGGTAAACAGTGCCCTAAGACACTGGCTCACACAGTAAATGGAAGTACATTTAGATAACTGCCCCAGATTAAGCAGGTCTGTTTCATACAGTCCTATAAAAGGCTCTGAGTTTTACACTGCACTCAATTTCACTGTTTAACTCTGGGGAGTAGCAAGTCTGTTATTAACATTAAATTAACATTTATTAGCTTCAAATCCTCATATCAAAATTCAAGCCACCTCATAATACATTCATTTTACAAATGATACCTTCACTGATGAGAGCCAAGTTAAAAACATTTCATTTCTTTAATGCGTATGGACTTAATTAAGATCTACCACACTTTTATCTGATCCCTTCCTGAATCCTCACACATTTAAGGCAAAGTTGTTGCATAATACACACCCTGCAAATAGAATAAAGTGACATAAATATGAGATCCTTGCGGTGTATAATTACAACTGTTCCTGAGGCAAAGTAGAGTTGAATCTTTCCCTGTGTGCTATTTATAGACATTTATGTTGTTGCCTCAGAATCTCCCACATTTTCTCAGTTCACAAGAAATGTCCCTGGAGCCCTTGGAATTTACATAAAAAAAATCTTCCAGGAGGTAATTTGGGTAATTAAATCAAACGCAGAAAAGTGCTGTCGTCACTCATATTTTTTGTTTTTGTGGTACGGCTAAACATTAAAAAAACTGATATTCAGCTTCCATAGTTGGACTGGCCATCAGGAACACGGGGACATATTCCTGTGGGCTGCTGCATCAGTGAGGCCAGTGGATTGTCTAAAGAAAAATGTGTGCACTGTGTGTGTTTCATCCCTCACCAACCCAACTCAACAACCCTAACCCCCAATGTTACCCATGTAAACTCTTCTTTGTGACTTAAAAAGACGTATAAATTTGTTATTTGTATTTTGCCATAGCCCCCCCTCCGTATAAGTCATGTGTACCCTCCTCCTGTCACTGCCTGACTGATTGACTGATGGTTTGTTTGCTGTTTCTCTTTCCTCATTAACAGAGCATCCGCACATCTGGTCTCATTCTGCTGGAAGCCATCTTGTTTGGGGCTTTACTGCTCTACTTCCCAGTAAGTCTCTGTTCTGGTTTTACACATTGTAGCACCCACAGTTCACTCAGTCAGTTTGTTGCTCCTTCACTTTTTGATTTTTCAAATTAAAGTTATGATCCCTAAGGTTTCACTCCTGTTTCACACAAAGAAGAAAACAACACACGAGCCGTGAACCTGAGCCACCATGAACCTCACAAACTGTCCTTCTTGACATTACTTCTGCCTTCTACACACAAGCTCCAGGTTTCTAATCATTGTACCGACTTGAACCTCAGACAGCGCAAATCACCTCTTAAACTAAATGTGTCTTGCTTAAGTGTTTTATAAGTGTCCGTGGTCCATCTAAACTATTATGTCTGTAAACTCCCTGAAGGCCTGAGGCTGCCTGTTCCATCATAATCCGATCTATAAAGTTACTGCTGTTTTCATTCCATGAACTTTACCTCCCAGCAAACACGTTTCAGGGCAAAGTGATGTATTCAAATCCACATTTAATACTGAGAACACAGTTTGGGCTCATCCCCAAAAGTTTGTCACAACAGATGTAGAACTGATCCTCTCTGGTCTGACACATTAGGATTCATTTTATTCAGTTTTCATATGATCTTTGCCAGACTTCATTTATGTTGAAATTACTGCAGTTCACATGCTGACAGGCAGTGATTGAGACATTACTTGACTTAACATTGTAAGAAAAGGAGTCAGTACATCCTAAATTTAATATTAAATCTCATTGTCAGATTTTTCACCTCCTTTTACTTCTAACCAGTGCACATACAATGTTTCTTGCAATTGTGCTCTAAAGAGTCCCTTAAAATGTGATTATTTGGTTCCTTCATATGTGTCTTTATAAGCTTGAAAAGCTCTGTGATTACAGATATTGTCCTTTCATTCTTCTCCTTCTTTTTAACAGCTGAGTAACTGATGATCCTTCCCCTATATGTGATGTTAAATACGTCCCATACCGTCTGAATGGATGATCCTGAATCCATATTTAAAGTGAAATGCCTCTTTATTTTGGCCCTTGTTGAGGAGATTATTTTTTTTGTCTTGTGATTGTGAGTGATTTATTTAATCTCCATTGTCTCATTCATCTGCGCCGACAAAGGCACGGATGAATGAGACAATGCTTCCTCTCAGACTTGCGTTATGTCATAAAATTACAGAGTAATTTACGAGGGCAAATCTTCAGGAATGTTGAACGCTAAGAGCTTCAGCACGCCATCTTGTCAGTTCAGTGGTTTAAAATGAAGCAGTAGCAGTGAGAAATGTCAGGTTTACAAAACAAAAATTACAATAAAAATAATTAAATTAGCCTGAACTGCAATGTTCAGTGACACAGATGCCTTTTTTCCCCTCTTGTCTTTGCACCACGTTTTGTGCTTGTTTAAATGTTAAATATTGCACCATTGGCCCACTGAAATTTAATCCCTACTGTTCACTTGTACGTGGATGTGTTGACAGTAAAGTTCTCTTGAGTTTTTGGTGAATCCCTTTGTTTATTTGAAGGTAATTTGAAAGTCAGAACTATTACTTAGTGAGGAAATTACTGAATGTAAACTCATTAAATAGTTATTGCAGAAAAATGTCGGCCATATATAAAAAAGTATAAAAAAAAAAAGGTCATAAATGTCTTAAAGAAAATAACTATTAAAAGTTAAAGGGATTGCTGTTGTCTGTGTTCATAAAAGAATACTTTACTATGTAAACAAGGCAACAAGCCCTGCCTACTACTTTTTCAGTTGCAGCTCGATGTTATTGTACTGTACTTCTGATCATTGTCTGGACAATAAGAGAGAGTTGGACATCACAGTTTGTGTGCATGTACAGTAGGCCTACGACTTTGTCTTATGTGTGTGTGTGTGTGTGCCTTTGCCAGCCTTTGTGTTGTCTCAATGTGTGAGCGGGTTTATGTGGGTGGATGCCAGTGTGCATTGTATTTGTGTGTATCTTCACTTGTGCACACAGCCCACAGTGCACCTGGAGTGCCGAGTCAGAAGCCCATCTTTAGCAGGGAAACAGATGGAAGAAACCTGAGCACTATGAAACAAGGAGATCTGATGTAACTGGGGAATTCACTCCCTTCAAATACTTGCACAGACTGCCAACAGTGAGACACCGCTCTCCTCAAACACAAAGTCTGATGGCTGGACACTAGCCATTTTGAAACAGGAAAAAAAACAAAACAAAACAAAAAAAAACCCAATCTGTTGAGAAGAAAGAGCTTCAGAGCGCTCGACTGACTCTTGGGATAAAGGTTTTTGTTCTTATTCTTAAGTTACTGGAGTGTTACCATAAGAACGACATTTGCATTGGAATGGAAAGCCTGGTAGTTTTGTTGCAGCAGATAGAGGGCTGCAGGTATTGTGGGCTTATCCTTCTGTGACTACACCTTGGGTATAATTCTTCTGTGATGCTCAAATTGGCTTTGATTTTGTGTCTGTCCATCCACCCTCTTCCCCCATTCACCACAAGGAGATCTCAAATACCAAAAATAGCTCCAAAATATCCTTCCACTCTTATGCTCACATGCACTTGAATACACTCTTGCGTCTCCTTTTCCCTTCGCTCTGCTGTTTCTCAGTGTTTTTTTTTCTACGTTTCTTAGTACCGTTCCTGCCTGTCTCTACCTTCCCCTCCCCCCCCCGCCCATGTTTTTCTTTCATTACCTCCTCTGCACATTCTCTCTCCATCTCACCTTTGTCTGTCTCCTCTCCTGCAGTCTTAACGTTTGTTGCTTCTGCCGTTTTTCTTTCTTTTTTCTCCTTTTTTTTTTTTTGCTGCCACCACAAGCCTCCTCAGCTACTGTAAGCTCAATGCAGCTGCTCCTCTCTGATGCTCAATGCATTTTTAAACAGTCCATCAAGTTCTAGCACAACTTGCTTTAAAAATACATCTGCTGATTAATTGATGGAGGAGGCATGAGAGGTTGGATGCAAACCAGGAGGGCTACCTTCTCTTCTGAGTGATAGAGGCATGTGCCTTTTTATTGCGTAGTCCCCTGTGACTTTGTAGTCCACATGTGTAGCACTGCAGAAAGGGGTGACACGGTTTGCGTCGGCCCATCTCAGTATATGGAGTGTGTTTAAGTGGATTTATAGCTTCACATTTTCCTGCGATTGCGTGCATGTGCATTTGTGCATGGATACGCATTTCTGCGTTTGTTTATGTGAGTGTAAGAACTAGCGTGGCCTACTTATACCTCTTATTTGCAGGGGTGATTTATGATTTTGTGTTGTGTAGACCAGAGAGCTGGAAGGCTGGATGTCTGCTCAGCAGGCAGAGAGATGAAGGTGTCAGGCAGGAAGCTAATCTTGACCAGGGTTAGCATGAGAGTGAGACATGAGGCAGAGGACAAAAGGAGGATAGACACTGAAACAGGGAGAGTTTGCAAGAAAAAAAAAAACTGCGTCTGGTGAAATGCGGCATTTGACTTGTCCTTGTTCCTTCTCTATATCTCTGATCTACAGTATCATTTGATTTAGCACCATGATTTACAATCACCTGTTTCACAGGAGCACAGAGGAGGAATATTGTAATTACATAAATTAAACTATTGAGATAAATAGAACTGTTAGGTCTCTTTATTAAATGTAAATAAATCAGGATCAAACCAGTTCTTTTACATTTCTAAATGCAACAGCAACAACAAAAACATAATGCTTAAAGCTGCTCTAATCAGTGTTTTTATATAATAGACTCAGAAAATTATTTATAATAAATCATTCGTGGTAGCAAAAGCACAGAGACACAAAGACTAAACATGGCAAAGACTAAAAGGTAAAATGCCATTGTTGTTTATAGCTAAATCAATTAATGCAGATACAAAAAAAAAGTACTGTTTGATATTTTAGGAAATACTCTATTGTTCCAGTTACAGTGCAGGTTTGTCAAGTACAGTCTGTGGACACAGGTATCGACAGAGGTCTCTATGGGTACTAAGCGTGGTAACCTCAGCGGATGACTCCGGATCCAAGAACTAGTTCCAGCGGGTAGCTTAACAACCAAAAAAAAAAAAAAAAACAGTTATTGTAATAAACAATATGAGTCATGTCAGGGCTGTCTTTCCCAAAATCACTGCACTGTTGAAAATGTGTCTTTGTTTGAAATATGGAGGGATTAACTTTTGGTAGCAATTTCTTTTCAGAATTGATTCATAAAATTAAACTTTTTTTTTTTTTTTTTTTAAATACATACCTGTCTGTCTTCCACATACCAACTAATTTATCACATCCTGAGCTGCGACAGTGTCTCAAAGCCAGTAGTGGAGCATTAAAAAGTAACAGCTATAATTCCTGTTCTTGGGTTTAAAATGGACTTGGCTCCCCGCTCTCTCATGACCGGCATACCAATGACCGACTTTAGCACTGCAAGGTTTTGATGAGGATTGTGGATGGAAAGAAAGTGTTGCTGCTGCTGCACTCCGTGCTTTGACTCTGTGTGTCACATCCTTAATCAGGAGGTGAGAAAAATGTCTGCATACCAGAGCCGAACACAGAGTGGACAGACTGAACACGGAGATATTATGACAGTTTAATTGTGCACACTTTTTGACAGAATGGCTGAAACACATCTTGCCAGTTTTGGGACTTTGTTAGAACAAACATGGCAGAATTGTGCTGATTAAAAGCAAAGTAACAAGCTTTGGATTAGTTCACAGCTCATGTTCCTGTGATATTTGTTCAATGCGCCTTCACCATGTGTCATCTTGAGACATTATTTTAATTGTAACCTCCTGAATAGCTCTTTGAGATTTAATATTTTTTGTAATTTGATCATTCGGTCTTTGTGCCATACTCGTAACACAAAGTGATCGCTTTCATTCCCACACTAGTTTTGCTTTTCTTTTAACACATCTCACAGCCAGACTCTTACAGCCTCAGGGTTTGCTGGTTGTTTAGTTGAGTTTGCCACAGATGTTCTGCTTCGTTTCTGAGGAAAATAGGTTACAGGTGCTGTTTCTTAAGCTTAATTGCGCTGAACAGTGCCTCTTGAATGCCAAGGCAGCGTAAGAGGTGGGATAAATCACTGGCTGTACTCCTCAGGGATGCGTTTACACTGCATCTGTAACTAACTGTAACAACCTCCCACAGCTGGACACTATTTACTGTGATATACAGTATATTATGGATCAGAGTCAAGATGCCCCTTCATAGATCCAGGGGATCCATAGCATCCATCTATTTAGTAATTAAACCCTTATCCTGTGCAGGTCATGGAGAGTTTGGTCCTTTCCCAGCACATATTAAGTAAGAAGAACACATACAGAGAGCGCATGCAAGAAATGGGTGAAAAAAAAAAAAACATAATGCAGGTGAAGCCATCCCACAAACACACTGGTACACTGTGTATTCAGGCAGCTGCTCACAGCTACAGAGCACAGGTGCTGGTTACTGATCTATGTGCACCTGTAGTTATCTAATCATGTATGTATATGATACATCCATCCATGTGTCTGTTAATTTCTAAACTTTATAAAGGTGTGGATAAAGTGAGTGCCTGCCCTCTTAATTGCAATTTTAATATAATACAGGTTCAAATGTGTATTAAAGGAGGTATTGGCCATCCTAATTGTCCCTCCTGTCAGCACTGGCTGCAAAGAGATTCAAATTTTGAAGCAATTTCAGTGAACATCCACAGTCCACATCCATCATTCTGTGTAAAAATTACTTCTAAAGTTCAGCTGAAGTTCTTATGAGATTTCAGCAGTCTGAGTCAAATCAAGATTCCAAACTTACAGTCTTTTGATGCCAGTTTCTTCACCGAGGCTCAGCAAGGAAACGCTGTCCATGGAAGCAGAAAGAGGAAATTTCATACTAAAAAGACTTTCATTTTGAAAAGGAGCCATTTGACAGGTCTAATTCACTTCAGATAAACCTTGTAATGTATTTTTGTGCATTTTGTGTTTCTCTGTGTGGCTCGCTGTGTAAACAAGCAGAATGAAGTTTATGCGGTGATGATATATGTCAAGTTGTGTTTACGGCTTGATACGTTGCCCCCAGGTGGCAAAAACAATCAAATATAGCAATGACAATGACATGGTAACAACAACGACTGTTAGATAATAAGCTTGTACCCATCACCACTTCTTTTGAAAGCCTTAACCTTTCTGTTTATCTGAATTTTTAAAAAAAGTTTCTGAATTCTCACTAGAACTAGTGGCTTCTGACTTAAATTGGGCTTTCAACTGGAGTTAAAGCTGTAACCATCAGTTAAAACTTGAGTATACTCTGATTTACACAGCAAGCCTCAGGAAGGAGTCATGCTTAAACAGTATGGGGGTGGTGTATCCGCTGGGTGAGTGAAGCAGGTATTCTTTGCTTCAGTGGAAATGAGCTCAGAGTCAGTGCACTCTATCTTCAGCTTCACCCAGGTCACTGGAGGTTTGACATGTGGCGTCTCGCTGAGATACACACTGATGAAACAAGACGCAGCTGCAGGAGACGTGCAAATGGAAGCTCTGATCTTAATGTGAGACCCGTCTCCTCAGCCTCATCTTTAGCAGTAATACGTGCAAGTAAACCTCACACCAAGCAGAAACTGATATGCTGACAATTTATCAGCCACTTGCAAATTCTCTCAGGCAGAGAGTCAGGAGTGAAAACCTCATCAGCACATGTGCACAGAAACACATGTTCGTGTTCATACAAGTGCAAATAAAAATCAACATGCTAATGCACAAACTCAGATTTTTCACACATACGCACATATGGGAAACGAGATTGTTAAATATCACCACTGAGATATGGAGGCTAGCCCTTCAAACTCTCATTTCTAATGTGTTCTGGCAGCTGACATATGAACAACATACAGCTAAGAGACGTCAGCGGGAGCTGTGGAGGCGTGAGATATCTGTGTGGCCAAGTCTGCCTCCAGCTCTGGTTCTCACATGCTGCAGACTCACCTCATTTTCATTTCTGGTTCCTTCTGTGTGAATAGGAGAGGGTGTGATTCACCGCTTACAAAAGTATAACATAATCAATATGTCTGTGTGTGTGTGTGTGTGTGTGTGTGAACACTAACACACTGCTGTGCCACTCTGCAGGTGATGATCCTGTACTTCCACCCCAGTGTGTTTCGATGTATCCTCCTGAGGTGGGTTCGCCTCCTGGGTTTCGCCATCATGTACGGCACCATCGTCCTCAAACTGTACAGGTACCAGAAACTGAAACGCCTAAAAGCACTGGAAACAAAAGATTGGTTACGATCTCATGAGAGAAACTGACATTTTCTTCACGTTGTATCCTCTTTCCTCCTTATTCCTCTCTCTAGAAAACTAAGGTGAAAGCAACAAACTTAAAATCAAAACTAGGCCAGCCTCTCCTCTCCTCTCCCTCTCTCCTCACCTCACTTCATCTTATTTTGTTTCCTCTCCTCTTCTCTCTTCCTTTCCTTTCCTTGTCTCCTTTCCTCTCCTCTCCTTGTCTCCCTTGCCTTTCTCCCTCTGCTCTCCTCTCCTCCTTTCTCCTCTCTTCTTTCCTATCTCCTCTGTCCTCTTTCCTGTCTCCTCTCCTGTCCTCATATTTGCCTTGCCCTATGAATTAGCCTTTCTCAGTCTCAATAATTCAGCTTCCTCTCAGACGACACACTTGTGAGCACACACACACACACACATACAGATATGCATGCAGTCTTGCCAATAAGCAAATTTAAATTTCACATCAGGTCTGGTATGTCATCGTCTGCTGGCTGAAGTATCTATTCAGACACACACACACTCACTTCGTGCTCTTCAGCTCTGAGCGAAGTGTTGGTGAGATGGGAGAAGGGGGTCAAAGGCCGGCCAAAGTGTTCCCTTGGCAAAATTACCAATTTGATTTTTTTCCCGAGCTCGCTCGGTGTGAAGTGTGCTCTGGGGCAAGCTCTTACAGCCTGGTCCCACTGAATATATCAGAGATGAGATAGATTTGTCACAGTGTGGTCGAGAGAAGGCAGATGAGCACAGTAGACAGAGAACAGGCTACTTCTCTTTCTGTCTGCTGCTCATGGTATCTTTCCCCCCATAAAGCTCTTCGTCTCTAGCATCAGGGCACTTTATGCTACTGCAAAGTCTCTGGTCAATGTGCTGCAGTTTTAATTCCCTTTACAGAGGCACTGCTGTCACTGTTCATGCAGTGAAGACCATATATACTCTGCAAATTATACATAAACTGCCTCTGCATGGATTTACAATATGTTAAGAATCGCCCTTGTCCAACTTCCTCCAGCTGAAGAACTTAAAAAAAATAACACCCATAAGAAAATTTAAATTTCTCTTCATATTGTAAAAACCTAAAATGCCTATGTTCTGCTCTCAGACAAACCTCTGCCCTTTATTTCTTCCTGCAGCACAAGAGATGTCCCACCACGAATTAACCCAGACGTACTTAATGAACATGAATAAACTGAAATCACAGCGTCTCTTCTGCCTGCTCCGTTTAATTCAAGTGGGCATGTCTCCCAGGGTGTTGAAGGTGTTCCTGTCCCACACGGCTCAGAGGACGCCTTACATGACCAGCTGGCGCGTTGTGCGGCTGCTGGCAGTAATTCTGCTGGTGGTGCTGTGGTTCCTGGTGGCCTGGACCTCTGCCGTGTGCCAGAACCCTGAGCTGAGTCAGGCCCTGATCGCTGCAGGCCTCACCCCGGAGGGACTACAGTTCAGCATGTGTCTGCTGGACCGATGGGACTACATGATGGCTGTCGGTAAGTGTGTGTGTGTGTGTGTGTGTGTGTGTGTGTGTGTGTGTGTGTGTGTGTGTGTGTGTGTGTGTGTGTGTGT
>JBBMJY010000006.1:5711145-5729289 GCA_037833715.1 Toxotes lorentzi
GTGTGTGTGTGTGTGTGTGTGTGTGTGTGTGTGTGTGTGTGTGTGTGTGTGTGTGTGTGTGTGTGTGTGTACATGTGGCCACTGAAGAAAATTTTGGTGCCACTTACATCTTAACTGTAATGAGCTTTTGGGCTTATAACTACAGTCTGGGCTGCTTGGGTCAGGCAGGTTTAAGATTAAATGTAGTTTGGAGACTTTACTTCTAGAAAAAACCACGAGCAGGGAGCGGTGGAAAAACTGTTTGTCAACACTAATGGAACATTAGTGAAATCAGCTCATTCATTCATTCATTTATTCATTCATCATATTCTGTGAGCGAGTTTACCATTTAGAGAACAACTCAAAGGTACCCTGTAGAGTTTGTGATCACTGGTGGAGCTGATGTGTTGCACATTTCTGCCAGTGGTTTCACATTATCCCTCACATCAGTGTTAACAAGTGAACAAACACAGCAATGCCAACAAGGGCAGTGGAGAAGACTGTGTTTTGCTGTGAAACACCAAACGTAAACATAGCTTTTGTTTGTTTATCAGAAAACTGTGTTTCACCACCGTCTCTGGTTGAAAGTTTGAGTTTGAATTTTAAAGTGTGGTCAGATGTGTGCTCTGTTAGACCTATAACCACACTCGATGATTATGATGATGATGTGTACTAACACACCCTGAAGTACACTTCCACTTTACTTCAGCAAAGTCAGAAGTTAAAGCAGTGCAGGTAGGCTTGTAAAAGCCAGATTGCCAGGTGATGTTAAATTATTCTTGCTTTCTTTTGAAACATACATCTTGTTTTGATATGACACATAGTCCCTGGAGTCATTTAAGTGTAATTTGGACACTCATTAATGTAGACTACATGAAATTGTATAGAAAGTAAGAAAATACTCCTGACAGATTCTCTTGTTAAAGTTTTTTTTTTGCAGCCTTTTCTCTTGGGACTTTGTGGCATCTCTGAAAACAAGTTTGTAAGGAAAAATGCTTTAAAGTCCAGAGGGAGGCTCCCATACCGGCGTGCTGAAAAGGTAAACAGTCCGCTACGGTTCAGAAACTGATGGACACAGTAAGGCAAAAAGACTCTGTCCCAGCTCGCAGAATTGAGTTTCAATAGTGAGACTGCACCACGGGGTATTCATCTATTGTGGGCAGTGCAGTCTCCTCCTATGCTTTATAGGAGCTGATGGTACCGACAGCAAATGATTTGCACAAAAATAGAGGGGACTATTTAAAGTTGTTAAACTGCATGTTGAAATTTCTGGCGAGTCTTAAGCACAATGCATCTATTGTTCATGTCAGACAGAAATAAACAGGTACAGACCAGAGGAATCTTCACCGTTGTGTGTGTGTGTGTGATAAACTCCTCTGCATTGACGTGCATCTTGTTGGAGATAAACAGAGCTATCTCTCTATGCAAGCCATAAAATACTGACTGTTCTAAACTTGTCAAATGTATTTTTATGGTTTATTTTCACTTTAGTTTTTGGCCTTTCTTTTTAATCTCGTCTATGAAGCACTTTCGGCTGCATCTTTGCATGAAAGTTGCTATACGAATAAAGTTATTATTAATGTGTTTTTAAGGGTCTGTTTATGTAGTGTTCTAACATCAAAGTAGCATTTTGAGAAAAAGCCCTCCGCTCTGAACTCTGAATTTTGAAGAATTTCAATTGTCCTTTGTTTGATTTAACTTTCCCCACACAGATTAATGAATAGTACTACATGTTAGGGTAACAATGGAAGGCTCTAATAAACAAGATGGAGTGCCCCTCTCCTACAGTAACTAGAGCTGCCATCAGCCTGAAAGCAGAATACCTCAAGAGGGTGCACGGTATCCTGAAATGTCTCAGCACTTTACCACAAGCATGTCTCCAAGGACTTTCCAGAGGATGAGCCTATCACATTTTAACTAGGTGATAATATATCACATAATAAAATAGTGTAATGTAGTATGGAACATTGTAAAACATATGGAAGCTAATCTAAGCATAATAGCAGGCTATTCACCACAGTCTGTAGGATTTGTTATCTAAACTGTGAAAGTGAAATGAAGGGCTTTACTGAAATGTTTGTCAATGTCTCTCTTGTATTGTTGCTAATAAATTACTAATTTACCTTTAGTGTCCATACTCTGCTCTGCTTCATATCCTAACCTTTTATATTCTACTCTCACCAGTTAGAGCCCCCCCCAACCCCACCGCCTCCCTTTGTTTCACATTTATACATAGATCATACATTATTTATATTTCTTGTCAATCCACAAATAAAATGTGAACCAGATTCTGAGAATTTTTTTTTATTGAGTCACCCCTAACATCAGCCTTTTTAAACCTCTGTTAGCAGCCCCTAAAGGACTGTACAAAAATTACTTGCATTGCGGGGGTGGCTGAACCTTAATTCTGACTTGACATGCAGCATTATTAATATTTGCTTTAGACCCTTGGCCTTGAATGAGCATCAAAGCCCTGCCTAATATCTCACCTCAACCCCAATTTCAAACTTGTGTTTGAAATATTGAAATACGTAGCCCAAGTTGCACATCAGGAGTGGAATCAGCAGCTGCCAGATGTGCCAAAAGTGAGTGACTAACACCTACGTATACTGTTTCTTTTTTAACTGACATTATGGTTCTACTTTTGTGAGGTGAAATATGAGGCCCCAATTTAGAGATGTGATTGTTGTCTTCTAAATACATTAAAACTCACCATTGTGGTCCATGGTGCACACAAAAGGCATTTTTGGACAAAACTATCATACAACAAACCCATTAGAAAAGAGAAAAATAGACAGCACAACCCTTTCCTGACTCCATCTCGCTGATTAGTAATTTTCTTACAGTCCCTCAAATGACCAGAATTTATTGCACTGACCAGCTAACAAGTATGAAGACTGACTGGATTATTAAGGAGTATCCTCCAAGTGCCCCTCAAGACCCAGATGGCCTTGTGTGTGTGCGTTACCGTCACTTCCTAATGACAGATTCTTGGTGCAGGAGGCAGTGATGGGCACCTCACTGAAGCCAGTCTGACAGCAGGGAAGACTAATCCTGTTTGGGAGGAAGGGAAGGATGGATCCCTGAGAAATGCTTGGTTTGGTTCTCAAAACTGATAGACATGCAGACACAGAGAGGGAGAGAGAGAGACAGAAGTGGCAGGGAGAAAAGAGAGAGGAGCCTGTGAAGTATGAAGCTTGTAGGGATGTGGGCAATGATGCAATGAGAGTTTTCCACCAGCTGAGGAGAGGGGGAACTTGAGAGGAAGAGAGCTGGTGAAGGGAGGACAGCTAAGGACACTCAGGAGATGGGACAGAAGAACAGAACCATCTTCAGACAAAGTGTGTGTATGTGTGTGTGAAACACATACACACACTTTAAATGGAAAGAAACTCGGAAAAGCACAACAATTCATCTGTTTGTGTTTCTGCATCTGCGTGCGTCGGTGTGCATTTGTGTGTGCATACTAGACAAGATAGGAAATGAAGGAGTCCCGCTGTTTGCTCTGACAGCCAGTGGGAACACACTGGTATGCTGAAGCTGCAGTGAAGGACAGGAAGCACCCTGCAAAGGATTTTTAACAATGCACAAGCCGCGCTGCATGTCATGTTTGCGAAAATTAATCTAATTGCTTTTCAGTGTTTTTGCTTGTTTTGCCATAATACCAACAAGGGAACACGTCTGTCTAAAAATGAATAAATCATCCTATTTTGTCCTGAAACGCAAGGCGAAAGAGAGCTGATGTAAAACAGTATTAATCTGAATCCGCAATTAATCCGTATTAGTTGGAATTGTTATCCCTTTCCCTCTTACTAGCAGCTCTGCATGCATCCCGATTCAAAGGCTAAGTACCATGTAATTAGTGATGATTTATAGACTAGGCCTATTCATGAATATTAATGGTCTATAATCACAATGAAGACTTTATGGACTCATAAACCTACGCAGTCCTTGGCACAGTTCTTGGTGCTATTTGGGGCCTGCAAACAAAACAACAAGCTTGTGTAGATGGTATCAGAGGAAAACCTCTGACTTTGTGAGCCTCACTTGGAATTATACTTAGTAAATTCTAACTAAAATGATGTTTTACTGTGTGCAAACATTATTTTTCCTACTAGCAGTAAAAGAAGCATCACTGTTTTGTTCTACACCAGAGAGCAGCAAGTATAAGATGGATTAGACTGGTACAAGACATCATTTTAACTCCAAAAAGCAGCAATCCTAAAGGAATCCTCTTCATCATATCCAAAATAATTGCTATTGATTTTTGCAACTGATGTTCTTTAAAATTTCATTACACTGACAATTTAGATGATAATGAGCTGTCTGTGCACATACACTGCTGTGTATATTTTGTAATATGTTGATAACCATGAAGTCACCCGGGGTTTTAAATGGAGCTTCCCTGTAAATTGCTGTGGGGCTGTGTGACCTTAGTGAGTTTAGACGGCAGCAGGGGTATGTCAACAAGGTGCAAAGGAAGCCGCTCCTTCACGTGGGGGAAACACTTCAAACAAGGGGGAAAATTTGCCGTATTAGGAACTGGTAAGTTTGAAGTTGCATTATTGCAGTCAACACTGTCAGTGTCTCGTGTCAAAGCAGGGTTAATGTGTTAATGTGAGGTGAGTAACAGTATAACAGCAGCGAAGTTAAACAGACCAGGTCTCAAAGGAATAGTTCAAGTATTTTGAGAAAAACATTTTAGGATTTTGTTTCTGAGAGTGAAATGAGACAATTGATTTGAGTGTAAACATGAAGAAAGAGTTAGAGAAAAAATGTATGTACAAACACGCTCACTATTCATTATACAAGCTCACTATTTAACACATTGTGTCTCATTAGTGTAATCCATACACAAACAGAAATAAAAATACATTTGAGTTCTAGGGGGAATTCAAAAGTCTTTTCATTATAGTCTGGTTGCTCAGTGTGGTATCATTGTGTCTCTGGAGACCTACAGTAAAATCTGCGTTTACTGTCTGATGAAACCCACCCCCCAAAACCTCAGTTTTGCATTTTTACATTTCCGTAAGCTTTAGAGATGCTGGAATTTATTTTTATTTAATTTATTTTAAATAAACTTTGGACAGAGCCAGGCTGCCTGTTTACTCCTGCTTTAAGCTAAGCACCATGGTGTCAGTTGTTTCATCTAACGCTTTGAAAGAAGGCAAATGTGTCTTTTTGCCCAAAATGTTGAGCCATTACCTAAACAAGGGTGAGCTGGTATATTGTTCGGTCAAAATACAAATTCTACCTACACAGGAGGCATTTTATGCTAAATAATCTTATTTTCTGTGCAGGAAATACAGACTTACTTGAAGAAAATGGAAAAAAAAAAATGTAAAGACAATAACAATTTAAAATCAGGTGATGTCCTCTTAGCATCTCTGTGACCTTTTCGTTGTTCTTTTGTTGCCCAGCGGAGTTCCTCTTCCTGCTGTGGGGCGTATACCTCTGCTATGCCGTCCGCACCGTGCCCTCGGCTTTCCATGAGCCACGTTACATGGCTGTGGCCATCTACAATGAGCTCCTCATATCGGCCATCTTCCACATCATCAGGTGAGTAAGGAGAATGGGATGGAACAGGCATGAGTGGGCACAAACAGTGAGAGGAAGCAGTGTGGTCAGAAGTGAATGGCTAAATGATGTCCTCTTGCATGCTGACTGAGAGAGAGAGAAATGAAAGGGGAAGATACAGAGAGTGGGACATAAAAGAGCCATGACACAGAGCTAAGACTGTACAACAATGCACTATCTGCACACTTTGACTTGATGAACATCTCTGTGTCAGTAATGAACTGGTCCGAATAAAAGCGAGGGGCTTAGGCGACTTTATCCCGTCTTGCAGCACAAACAGTTCAGTCCTAATCACAGGAACATTTGCCTGTTAGCATGGGCATTACAAGTGTTGAACATGTCAGATGAAAGGCAGAGAGTTCACCCACCCTCTTCATCAGGGAAATGAGGAGTGTCAGCAGAGCGCAGGGTGCCAGTTGAAAGACGCTGAATAAAAAATATCTTCCCTATAGGCAGAGACACAGCATAGATCTGCTGCGCCACAGCCCAAAATAAACTCTCTGTGCCGTGTAACTGTCTGTCTCTCACAGAGGTGGAAAGCAACTGCTCTAGTTGCAGCGTTGCATTCAATTAAGCAACATTTTGAGTATTTTAAAGGGGATTTTTAATTTAATAATTGTGATTTATTATCTTGAAAATGCCTTTGAGTAAGTATGAGACAAAATAAATCCAGAAGTTACCCAAACCTCAGGCTCATAATGGCTCATTGGGTTATTTACTGGATTCCAATTCGTATGGCCTGTCCTTTAAAGCTGCACTAATCAATATTTTTATAATAACAATAGAAATAATGTGTAATGGGGCAGGGTTCACATGTAATCATAAAATCACAGATAATCATCACCCCACTCGAAAGAGCATTTTGGCATCTTTTGGCTCACTGACTTTTGGTCCACGGTTTTACTACTTACACTGTGTTCACTCTGCGGTTTTCAGGAGGGAAAAAAAAACCTGTGACAAACCTGTTATACATTCCCATCACCAAACTGCAGACAGACAAAGTTAGCGACTAGCTGGAGAACATAGCGGTGCGTTTAGCAGCTAGAGCCAAAAATTTCCCTCAGGAGGAGACCAACACAGAGCTGAAAAGAAAGTGACTGTTGGACTTACATTCATCAGCTGGCCAGAATCCTACAACACATCTTACAATAAATGTAGGGATTGTTTTGAAAAATAAAACTGTGGGAGGTTTGGGGGAAAAAAAGCATTACTGCCCCACTCGTAAATAAATGATTGAATCATTATTTTGAACTGCAAAGTCAGATTTGACCTGTTAAATTTTGACTCGCAACTATAAGCATTCTTGTGTGCCACTTGGGAGCTCAGACTGTATCTCAAACAAGTTGTTTTTATGTGCCTTTTCACTATCTGAGTTGAAAAGGAAAAGACAGTGATTAAAGAATGCAAGTAGTAATAGTCAAACCTTTACAGGACTCCTAAACCACTGAGTACTTTGTCAGTCCTATTGTAGAAGGAATAAAACTGGTCAGGTGATTTTTATAGAACGTCTGCAGGAGCCTCGGGCAAAAAATTCCATTTGTCACACTTCCTCCGATAAAACTGTTCCTGATTGAATATTCTTTCATTTGGGCAGCGGTCTATTGTGCGCTGTGGGACAAAAAAAAAAGAAAAGATCATATCCTTTTAATCTGTTAAGAAACTGAAAAGTCCGGTGGGTACACGTTCATCACTGGTGTGAAACTGTTATAAATCAAGCTGTTCTTACTTGCTGGGGAATAAAGCATTTTTTTTGGTGAGCTGACAGAGTCAGCCTGCTGCTGCGGTCCAGAGATAAGGCTGGACTTGTGCGAGATGCGATGTTTGTGTGGTGGGGTAGGGATGATGAGACACACTATGTTTTGGGGAGTCTGATATGAATTATGAATGTGAATGTGATGTGAGTAAAAGGACCAAGGACCTCTGAGCCACCTTGGTGGAGCTCTGATAAATGACAGAATACGACTCACACTATCTTAGGTCTTACTCTGAACACACACTGAAGTTTTCTGTGCTGCCACAGAAAATCTTTTCACACACTTTGCACAAAACAGCTTGATACCTCCTAAATAATTGCATCGATTAATCTGTCATAATGCCTGACTTTGATTGGCTGTGGAAAATTGGTGCCAAAATGCAGCTACTTGTTAGAGCCCATTTAGGTTTTTGTGTACTTTTCACATTCTCCAGCATTAATTGGAGCGATTACTTGTTCTGGTGCCCGTGAACACAATACCAGCCATGATTTAAAATAGCTACAATAATAGTGATGATGAAGTGAAGTGTTTAAAAGAAACCACGGGCTACCAAAATTGCTGCTGTGAGCTTTGACATAGATTCTGCACGTCTGAATTGAGGCAGTGGTGACAGAAATGGGACACGATTCCTTTGTATGAAATTATTTGACTTGTTTTGCTGATGGTGACAGCTGCAGTAGTAGCATTAACAGGAGTAAAATCAATTTTGAAGTCGGAAGGGCAGGCAGACAAGGGCAGACATTAGACATCCAAGGACTGAAATGTTTAGTCCTGGTGACTGGAGATGTTAGGATAGAAGAAGAACAATATGAGAAATCTCAGTGATGGGATACATTTGACATGTTACCACCTGAGACACAGGAACACATTATGGTGTCATTTGAAACCTCTGATAAACACTCTCATTTTTCCAGTTTTTATTGAAATTTCAACAATTCAAGTCCAGTGAGTAATCTTAAATGGTATGAAGGTAAACAGTAAACTCTCCTAGGTTAAAAGAAAAGTTTGGGTCATCAAAACCTGGGAAATATTGTAAAATTTCCTGCAGCAATGGAAGTAAATCAAGCCTTCAAAGTTAATGCAAACAACTCCTACTGCCCTAACTTTTGTTTATGACTATCTGCACAAAGACAGTGTAGAAACAAACTGTGTTACTACACCTTTGGATGTATTATTAGGACTATACTGCAGACAGTAGGACTGTGTATTGTTCTCAGAATGGTGAAGAAATGGCAACTAACAAATAAGACAGACTGGTTGATCTGGGTTGGGCTTCATCCTACAGCAAGATAATGGCCCAAAACATTAGAGAAAAAGAACTAGATGCTGGCTTCACATGATAAAGACCAGCAAGGTCTCCAGACTTAAACCCCATGGAGCTGGTTGGAAATTAACTGGACAGAAGGTGAAAGCAAGAGCAACACATTTGTGGGAACTTCTGTTAACAGGGTTGGGACAAACTTTCCAAACAATGTTGCTGACACAAAATATTACGTTAGAAATGGAGATGGTTAAGCTAATGTTGTTGGGCTTCAGTTTACAGACTATGTGAATGCCACACAGTGAGTACATGTTCTACATTGAGGCTTTGATTTAGAAAGTCTTCACCACACAAGAGAGCTGTGGGGTTTTTTTTCCTGGGAACACTGAGAAGTGACATATCGCAGTGTTATACTGTAGATGGGACTGTAACATTTTGTATCACTGAGGAGGAGACAAAAGAGAATTACAGAAAATAAGACTAAAAAGTGGACAGCCATGCTGGCAGCTCTTTCAGGCTGTATTTACGCACCATGATGCCTAAATGCTAATGTCAACATGCTAACATGTTCGCAACAACAATGCTAACGTGTAACGAGTACAACATTCTCGTTACCTTGTCCAGCATTTTAGTTTTGTGTTTTAGCATGCTAACAGTTGCTAATTAGCAATAAACAGAAAAAAACATCTTGTGTTGAACAATATTATCTGCTAGCATGGCTAAAAACATGTCTTGCATTGTCAGTTGTTCATTTTGGTAGCTACCTGAGGCTCTACAATATAAAGCATTCAAAATGTACCTTGCCTCAGCAATAAGCAGCACTAGCCTCAAAACCAAGTTTAGGTGAGCACATTTTTCATAACCTCTACAAATTGCTTCTCAGAAGGAGGGAACTGGTTCCAATAAATTGCTACTTTTATAATTTCCATACAGTTTTGCTTTTATGCCTCTGTTCACAGGTAGTTTTTTTTTTTTTTTTTTGTTTTGTTTTTTTTAAGTGGTGATCGCCTCGGTGGTTGTGGTACATTTAAGTCTGTGTGTGTGTATGTGTGACTGAGCATGTTTCACAGACAACAAGTCTCTCACTTCAACTATCTTTCAAATACTCTCATCTGCCCTGTTGATGTTTTCCTGCAGGTTCTCCCTGGTGCCGGGACTACACCCTGACTGGATGCTCATGTTGTTCTTTGCTCACACTCATCTGACTGTGACTGTGACTCTGGGCCTGCTGCTTGTTCCAAAGGTAGCACTTTGTACCTGGAGCTCATGAACAATGTCTGATATTACTTTACTGGGTTATTTAGAGGACAAATAACAGAAGCAAATTCTATCGCTCTACCGCCAAACTCTAAATGTGAGCGAGTGTCCGTGGGTTGGAAATCACACAAAGGAGGGTGTTTTAGAGAGGTCAAATGAGTACATCTGAGAGAAAGAGGTTATTATTTTTTATTCTGTGGGTAATAGCAAAAATGTTAATATATTCATTAGGCCCAAAATAGATTTTAGCTTGCATTTAGGTACAAATATTATTCCTATAGTTCAGATATCTACAATACCTGATTATAAAACTAATCTATAAAAGAGAGCAGCTTACATAGAAAGTGCTGCATGGGTGGGATTAATGCAAAAATCATATCAATCTTTTCAAGTACAAGTATTAGAAAATCCTGCAGTTTTAATAGAAGTTGTATTGAGCGCAGAGAGATTGCCATTATGGCTACTGCTGTACTGTATCTCAGTTCATTAATCATCTTAACTTCATTTGATATTAGCGATCTGGAACACTCACAGACATACACAGCCACATTTGCTACCATTACCTTAAACTCATTCAAACTGCGTTAGTGGTTATTTTAATCTGGCTAAGCACTCCCGCGGGTGTCTTTATGTGCAATCTCTGAAGTCTGATGGAAAACATTTAATTCTCCTGCTGTGTGAGAAATGCAATACACCATGAGTGTCTCCGTTCTTTCATTCTTTCTTAATTGGGCTCCTCAGAAGTGCAAGTCTGTTGAGTACATTGGGATAATTAAGCATAATGGGAGGATGCAAATCTCACTGAGCGTCTGTTCCTGATTATGAGCTAAATATTTGGTCTCTTTTTGTTCCTATATTTATTGTTCAAGCAATACTAAAAAAAAATTGGCCATGGAAAGGAAGTCCAAGTCTTTCTTCTCAATTTATTGTGTTATTGTAAAAATGTAACCTAATCTCACCTTTTGTTTCTGTACATGGAAATCCAAGTCAGTTTACCATAGCTGACCGTTTGCTGGAAAGCAACTTTCTGATTACATAAAATCTGTCAGTAAATATTTTGCTGCAGGAAAAAGCCGTTCACCTCCAGCCCACCTTAAATGAGTTCTTTAGTCAGCATATTCATTCTGTGATCATTCTGTCCAATAAATCTCATCAGAGGCATCCTATAAGCCAGAGATCATTTTTCTTGAGAAACTACATTTCCAGTTTTGTATCTTTTTCTCAGCCGTCCTGCAGTCAGAGATGTCATTCTTTAACCTTACTCTCCATCTGTCTTAGTTCCTGTCCAAAGGGACTCAGGCCAGAGATGATATTGCCACAGAGGCTTATGAGGAGGAGTTGGACATGGGAAGATCTGGCTCTTACCTCAACAACAGCATCACCTCAGCCTGGAGCGAGCACAGCCTGGACCCTGAGGATATCCGGGTGAAGTAGCATTCAGAATCATGACGAGATATTAAATCTGGTTCAGTCCAAATATGCTTTCTTTATTCCTGCTTTTCCCTGATAATTGTCCAAAGACAAATTTATAGTCTTCTTCCTTTTTCAGGATGAGTTGAAGAAGCTGTATGCCCAACTGGAAGTCTATAAGCGTAAGAAGATGCTTGCCAATAACCCTCATCTCCAAAAGAAGCGCAACTCCAAGAAAGGCCTGGGCCGCTCCCTGATGAAACGAATAACAGAGATCCCAGAGACGATGCACATACACCGCCAGTGTAGTCGTGAGGACGGCAGCGAACACGGCAGCAACCGCAGCACCTTGAAGAGAAACCCGTTTGAACCGAGTCATCACGGTACATCACCTGGTTCCACTTGTTTAATTCAGGGGGGTGATAGCAGAACTATGGAAAATATTTTTGTAAAATGAATGCTCCATTTAAAAATATTAAGGAAAAAAAACTCTTGTTGGCCCTGGTCTGGTGGTGCTAGACAAGAATTCAGGGGCTTACTCAAGGGGAATGTCAATGTCTGTACAAAACTGAATAGAAATCTGTCCGATAGTTGTTGAGATATTTCAGTCTGACACTACTGCCCACTGCTAACATGGCTAAAACTAAACAAACTAGTAAACTATACATGTATGTTTTAAAATAAGAAGAAAATAAGTCATGTTAGTAATCTACCTCACTTGTGCTAGTCTGTTGATTGTTCTTCCTTCAGGCAAACCTCGGGATGACTCCCTGAAGAACAAAGTCATTGGCCTGAAGAAGTCACTCAGCTATGACCACGTTTGTGACCAGGAAGAGGAAACTGGAAGCCAAACTGGCTCGACTGGAGGAGACAAAATGACTCCCGTTGGAGGCAGCGGAGATGGATCGCTTCTGGGTTCCCTCATTGGCCGGAGACATGCCAAGAAGCAGCTAGAACCAGCTGCAACCCCACCAAGGCTGGAAGCAGCAGAGTCCACCGAGTCTGTTCCACTGTTCTGGAAATCAGCCAGCGCTCACAACTTAACCCATGAGAAGAAACCGGTTCACCTGCGGACCTCCATCATGCAGAAGTCTCTGAGTGTGATCGCCAGCGCCAAGGAGAAAATGCCAGGGCTTACCAACAAGACGCAAAGCGTGGAGGACGCCAGTAAGAAGGGTCTGAAGGGACAGGAGGGGAGGATGCTTTCTGAGGTGGATGAGACACCTGAGCACTATCCAAAAATGATCATCAGCCAGTCGGTAGAGTACTCCAAGACACCAATGAAGATGGGCATCATGAAGCAACAGGTGATTTTTACAAATTTACCTTCCAAGTGCAAATTGATTGATGCATTTGTGTGTTTTTTAGCTCTAGTGCTGAAATGTTTAGTAGATTAATCAATTAGTCCATCGACAAAACGTCTTTTCAACAGCAAGACATCTATTACCATTGTAGTGTTTCTGGTTGTGGCCCCTCCCTCAGCACAAGAACCCCTCTGAGAGGGAAACTTGTGTGGTGGATGATATCACATGTGACAACTGGAGGGACTACAATGGCAAAATACCTAAAACCATCCTTGAACAGAGACAGGGGTTATGTTTACCCCTCATATATGACCACCTCATACCACATGACCATGAAAGGTCAAGATAAAATTACTAAGTGGATCATTACATTTTGTAGAGTAAACAACTAAGAAAAAATGATTTGATAATGAAAATAATTGTTAGCTGTGCCACATTTAGCTCTCATTTGATTAATACATGCAATGATTGATTTAATAGGTAGTTGTTATGTCTTATTTTATGACGACTGGCTGTATCTGCTGAGGACTGTGTGATATGGTCAGAAGTGCCATAATAAGTGAGTTATTGAACCCTGAGGTGAGACTGTTTTGCAAACAGTTTTCTTACTGCTTCATTGTAACAGGTAAGCGGTAGCCAGCCGTCCATTTGCTCTGAGATCGGGAGGAACCTATATGACGTGTCCGAGGTTTGCCCCTGGGAACTGGAAGAACCTCAGATGCCCTCTGAAGCAAAAACCCAGAAACATGTTTCCATCGCTCCTGGAGAAACCACCAGCGGCCGGAGAGGCAGCAGCAGCTCTGGAATCACCAAAGGCAGCCGGTCCCAGCAGAGGCAGAAAACAGGGCAGTCCCCTTCGAACAGGCGCCGCTCCAAAGATAAAGGAGAAAGAGAGGAAGCGAGGGAAACGCGGAAATCTCGCCCACCCAGGTCACCGCTGCCTCTCAAGCCGGATGTGTGCCCCTGGGAGTTTGATGAGCAACCCATGCTGGGAGGAGATTCAGATTCCATCTCCCCAGATAGGATCAGGCGTAAGAAAAGCGTCACACCCACTGATGGGAAACCCAAGGGGCTCCACTCAGACCACTCCAAGTCCACAGGGAGCCTTTTACAGCCTCCTTCACTGATGATCGAGATCTGCCCGTGGGATTACACCGGCCCACCTTCACCTAAGCAGGAGAAGACCTGCAACAGCCCCACCACACACAAGAAGAAACGGAAAGGCTCCTGCTCATCCAACCACAAGGCAGAGAAGGAGAAAGGTAGGGAGAAAAGCAGAGAAAGGCGGAGCTCCTCCAGCAAGCCGCCGTCAGAGAGGAGACGGGTTAGCCAGTCTTCGGAGTGCAGCGGGCTGGTTTCTGAGTGGCGGAGGAGCTCCACCAGAGACCCAGAGGTGATGGAGAACAGGAGGGCAGAGGTTTTCTCCCAGGAGATCGAGCCCTCACACACCAGCTTTGCTCAGAAAACTAAACCCTCACCAGAGCGGAAGAGAGAGAGCTCTTTGGGTAGCAGCTACAGACCTGCAGTCATCAGTGGGGCAAAAATGGCTGATGTTTGCCCCTGGGACTTTGAGGGGCAAGACTCTGGTGAGAGGGCATGATGACTGGTACAACGATTGTAATTTTTTTTTGTACTCACAGACTGACTGCACAGAGGACAAAGCAAAGAAAACGAACAATAAAGATCTCACATTGCATTTGATTTGAAAGTTTTTCTCTGAGTCACCTTAGTGTAAAAGATTTTGCAAGGAAAAGAACATTTATCCTGCTGTGCATCGATGCAAGCCAAACATTAATATTTGCTAAATAGCAAACTTCTTCTTGTTACATTGCAGTGAATGCAACCTTGAAGTCACTTTAAAGGAATATTTTCATCTGCACTTTTGCTTGCCCATTTGTCGGTTACATCGTTTGTATGTTTTATTGCACATATTGCATCAAGGTGATTTGTAAATGAATCATATTTACCAGCAGATCAGACAATCATTTGTCCACGAAGACAGTAAATGCTTCACCTCATGAGTGAATAGTGGCGTATGTTTCCACGGTTACGCTGATGGTATTCTGCGTTAGGCAGTAAGCCAGAGGAGGCTTAATGTATAGAGTGCTGATGACGAAAACCAACAGAGGGGAAAAGGACCCAAGGAAAAATAGCATGTTAGCTTAGAGAAGCAGGACCAAAGCCCCAGACACAGCTGTGATGCCTTACCTTTAGGCCAAATCCATAATTCATGGCACAAAGATGATCTGTTTGATTAAAGAAATGTGGATGTGCAGTACAGCTAAATGAAGACGTTCTCCATATACAGTCTGTATTTTTCTAAAAAAAAAAGAAAGAAAAAAAAAAAAGCCATCGCATGTGGCAAACTGTGTCAAACATCCAATAACTAAATGTTTATTGGTTAACTTGTACTCAAATATGACAGTGGAACTTTTGATGTTGTTGCCTATGGTTGTATTTGTCTCCTTGTGTATCACATGATGCTTCTGAAATGATGTGCGTTGCTATCAATCATGTACACACATATTTCAAATGGCTTGCGATTACAAATGAGCAGTACTTAAATTCCCATGCGGTTCTCCCTTCAGTTTACATCTATTTGCTGTTCTATTTATGCCCTGGATGTCCCATCCTTAAAAGAAAAAAGGCAAGAAACAAACCAAAAAAGGAAAAGAAAGAAACCCACCCTTGCATTACAGGCTGCAGTATCTATACACATAGAAAATGTGAAGTCTTTCAAGGACCGAAGCCAGGGCTGACTGGGGTGGATGATGTGAATAATGCATTTATTTATTTTTTTTTTTCACTTAAGTTGCCTGTTTTACATCTGCTTGAATGCACCTTCCTCCAAATTTTTGCACATATTCAATTGCTAAAACCATGACTATGCATGAGCAAAGTTGTTTTGTTTTTTTTGCCACTTTCACACAGACAGAAAATGAGTAATTTGCCATTTCAAAATCATATCCAACAACAACAACAACAAGAGTCAGCCTTTCTGTCCTGTGATCAGCCACCCACCACTGACACCTAATGCAATGCAGTCCCACAGTCAGTTCAGCTTCATTATGGTTGTGTATGCATGACAGTGAAAATACATGGGACCATAATACACTAAAATTCACCAGAGGGCTTTAAAAAAAAGTCATTGCATATACTATGAAATACTTAAAGAGGACTTGGGAGCACACTGGATGTTTCAAAAAAATCGATGTCAGTTGTTGTTGTCATGTATTGATCAAGCGTTTCAGGAAAGAACTTCCTGTGTAGGATTGAGATATGCTTTGCGTATTCCCCTGAGGCATTCAGGAGCAGCATCTGTAATGTGAAAGGCTTGATAAATAAACATGACCCACCAATTTAACTTACACAAGCTTCTTTTTCTGTCAGATGGTTTCAAGGCTGTTAGGAATGGAAGGTTGCAACTTGCCCACTAAATGTACTTTATGCTTGTTATACTGTATAGTGTTGCTCCAAATTGTTGTAGCATCCACATGGGAGTATTTATATTGTACATTCATATTGTGTTGCATGTACATACAGTAAATACTCTGTTCTCAACTCTGAATTAAATATTTCTATAAAACTGCACTGTCACTGATTTGGCTCTCAGTTTGCTTCAGGACTGTAATGATTCATATATTTTGATCACTTGTCTATAAAAAAAAATGGAAATGCTTCGCACAACTCCTCTTTAGCACACCACCAGTTACTCTACAAAAATGTAAATAAATAAAAAGCATTCACCATCAGTGGGTAAAATAGCTGAAGATCAATTTTCAATATAAAACAAGTTCTGTATTCTCACAACCTCAAAAACCTGAGTGTTTACAACACTGCAAATCCTTTTGCAGCAGATACCTAATGTTCAAGCAGTCTGTACAACACTGCCACCATGTGGAGGAGGAGAGTCACAATTGTCAATAAACTGCCTAAATATTGCCCTTCAAGTTTCTCACTACACAGCTGGACAAAGTTGGAAACCAAACTTGACTTGAGTGTTTTCATTTCTGTCTCTTTATATTTCTGTTTCACTACATATCAGTTAAATGTTAAACTACATCTATTTCTTTTTTAAGCTGTTGTTACTAATTAACATTTCGGAATTTAGAGATTTCAAACAAAACATTAGCTTGTAAAATGTAGTGTTACAGATGAAACAATCCAGCTGAATGGTTATAAAGATGTTCAAATTAGCTCCAGCTTCACATAACTTACAAAATTTTGTGTAGAATTTGGTGTAAATAAAGGTTATACAGTATTTCAGTGAAAGCAGTTGTATTCAAGCTCGCGCTATCTCTGCCATGGAGGCACAAGCAGTGGTGGAAGAATACTACAGTAAAAGTATTAGCACACTTTAATAATACTTTACAAGTGTTTCTTTCATGATTTTATTTAAGTAGAAGGGCAAAAGTTGTTTTTTTTTGCTGGTTGAGGTTGAGTTCGTCTTAGAATCTACTGTCAGGTGGTCAAATCTAATTCAAAGCATCATATTTTATTTTTAAGCTGCTCATTCTGGATGTAAAATGTTGATTTTCAAAGTAACTGAGGAGAGTAAATGGAAGAAGTCAGGTAAAGTACAAGAAATTACATTTTTAATTAAGTATAATACTTACGTAAATGTACTTAGTTACATTCCATTATAGTAATAATAATCCCTATTTCTTCAAACTAGTCTAACATCCAGCTGTTGATCACCTGGCTGAGTGTTTGTTACAGCCACCTCCTCCGGCAGCACCGGCTCTGTCCTGCTGAGTTAACGGGCGGCAGTGACGTCATCCCTGCAGAACCGGACAGGGGCTGAGTCCCTGCAGGAAGGACCGATCCGGCTTGACACGCATCCACCAAAGACCAGCACTGCACAGCACGACAACATCACAACGCACAGCTTCCATTTTTCACCTCCCAACCGGAAAGAAAGAGCGGTCTGGAATATCATGGGCAACGTCCAGGTAAAGAAACGTTATTATTATTGTTGTTGTTGTTGTTGTTGTTGTTGTTGTTGTTGTTGTTTTACTTCTGTTGTTGTTGTTTTAACTTCTGAAGCTAAAATAACACTTGCTCTGTAATTTAGTATAATGTAACTGTAATTTACTTATCCCGTACTTTTACAGTGCTGTAAGGTTTGAATATGCAGTGATGCAACATCAGAAATGTCAGGAGTCATAATCAGCAGGGACTAGATCAGTAAACATCTGCACTGAGTGGCTTAACACACAATCAGTCACACTTAAAACAACAGGGAGATGAAATCAAGTGCCTGTAAACAGTCAATGGCGGAGGGCAGAACTTGCGCAGTTAACTTAATCAGAGGGAGTGGACCCTGCAGGGCCGAGGCAGGAGGAGAGCCAACAGCGAAGAGGAATTTCTGAGAAACGCAGATCAATAACGCCGCATTGTATGAACCGAGAGGTGGGCGAGGAGAGGAGGCTGCACACTGCTGCTGCTGCTGCTGCTGCTGCTGTCGCCTCATGACTCAGCAGACACACAGGCTGCGCCCTTTTCCTGCGGGAGACCATGGCCTGGATGGATCATCACATAATGAATCATTTCCAGAGCCTCACCCATTCATCTGTTTCAGTTTTTAAATTATAGCTTTGCA
>JBBMJY010000006.1:5729389-5758061 GCA_037833715.1 Toxotes lorentzi
ATGTGTGTGTGTGTGTGTGTGTGTGTGTGTATACTCATACTTCTTACATGAGTTTTCTTCTGCATGGATGAGTAAGATTTTTCTGGCCGCTTTGAATGTGCAGTGTATCAGTCATGTCATACTACACCACCTTGAAAGTGTGTTTAGGGCATAATTTTATAGTTTTTACATATTTGGTTACATTTTTATGAACGAGCCATAAATTGTCAATGATCCTGCCTCTTTTTATTCTCTAGCCCACCATGGTCCCATATGAGGACTTTGATGTCACAGCTGATATCAAGGCCCTCAGAAAGGCATGTAAAGGTTTAGGTAGGTGGATGTGATGTTTTACTCATTTCTCTATCAGTGGTTGTGAACTATGCTGTTTTTTCCACTCATTCCTCTTATAAAGTCTGTCTCTTGTTATAAAGACATCTATTTGTCGCCTGATTACAATGAATATAAATGAATATTAAAGCCGTAGTTCTTTGTTCCTAAATATAGAGGCAACAAATTCATATGATATGAAAATACATTTATTTATCTTAATGTTTCAGTAAGTAAAGTCATCATCAGAATTGAACATGGTTTGATAAGAGAGTGAAAATCTGCAGATTTACACCACACTATATGCAGATTATGTTTAAAAGGTAATGTCAGTGTCATTTGACCACTAGGAGTTGCTACAGTATATGTCACCATTGTAACATCATGAATATAAAGCATTAGCAAGACTATTATATTCTGTGAGGTTGAGTAATTGTAAAAATAACATTGAAAAAGCCATTTTCATTGCATAAAAATAGCTATTTGACCCCATATCAGACTGAAATCTGTTCCCCTGGCAGCCATTTTGATATAAAGCTTGTCCAGGTTGAGTCACAGGATTCCTAGACTGCCTCCAGTCTTTAAAATGCTTTCTAGGTGTTTAGTAATTAATATTGCTGCAATGTTAAGGCATGTTTACTGTATTTGATGGATTCTGAAGTCAACCCTTTATGTGTATACTGCTGTGCACTCTCCAGGCACAGATGAAGAGACCATTATCCAAATCCTGGCCAATCGTTCTGCAGCTCAGCGTGTGGAGATCAAACAGGCCTACTTTGAGAAGTACGATGATGTAAGTACCCTCCTTCCTACCTACCTCTCTCTCTTATATATGCACATGACAGCCATGCACCATGTTGCCTCTGTGTTACCTGTGTGTTCGTTCAGGAGTTGGAGGAGGTCCTGAAGAAGGAGCTGACAGGTAGTTTTGAGAAAGCCACCATTGCCATGTTGGACCCTCCTCATATTTACTTTGCTAAGGAGCTGAGGAGGGCCATGAAGGGGGCGGGCACTGATGAAGCCGTGCTGGTAGAGATCCTGTGCACAGCCACCAATGAGGTTTGTCAATATGTGGGACTGTTGCTGTGCAGTGTGTTTCTATTTTCACTCTTTCTTCAACTTCAGTAAACTCATCCAAGCCCCCCTACAGACCCGTAGTCCTCCCACACAGGTGGTTTCACTTCTGTTGCCTGATTAGACCTCTTCTCTTCCTGGGTGTGCAGGGCTTTTAAAATATCAGATACATGCCGTATTTATTGTAGAGTGTGTTTTCAGGATGTGCAGAAGAGGCAGAATCAGCATCTTTACAGTTTGTGTGATGTCTCTGTTTCCCTTTACTTAATTCTTTATAGAACCTGTGTTCATTTCCCTGGATTAATCCTGATGTTTTACAGATGTTAAACCTGCATTACCTGTTTTTTTTGTTTGGTTTAATAAGCCACTTAGGGGCAGCAGAAACAGGCAATAAACACAACAATGACATGCTGATATTGCCAAAGTGTTGGCAAACAGGCTCTGATCTACACATTCAGCACACATGGCACAACATGAGTGTTCATTTAGAGTCGTGTTTCTGGCCACCTGGCAAATATAAGATAACCTGCTCCTGAGGGGAAGCAGCATTTAGCACTTCAGCTGCTCCAGTATTTTCATCAGCCAGTCACTGACTCTGGGCAGGTAACATACTGTGGCTTATCAGGGCTTTTCCTCCTGAAAACAGAAGATCAGTGAGACCGAACCAAAACAGCATATTTCAGAAGTATGAAAACCAAAACAATTAGCTAAAAGGCGCTAAATTGCTCTGGGGCTTTAAATTTATTTACACATAGTCATTTGATCTGTTTCTAATGTAAAAATATTGATTAGAGCAGCTTCATTGTTTGTAGCTGACTGAGTCTCATCTTCCTTTTCCCAACAGGACATTTTGAAGTACAAGGAGGCATATGCCCAGGGTGAGTTTTCCTCCATGCTAAGTCATACATCAACATGTTCCTCCCACACTGGAAACTGTGGTCATTTAACTGGCCCATGGAACAAGCATCAAGTACTTATACATTTCTCTTAATGTCTTGGGTGTAGGGTGTAGCACTTTTGGGAATGACTCACAGTGAAGTGAAGTGAGCCATGTTTTCCTCCTTTTCTGGCCACAAATACTAAGTTCATCCCTCTCAGGGTCAAGTTTCACTCCTTAAAAAACATTAGAAATGACTTTGACAGTGGTTTCCATTTTGGACTCTACCCTACAGTGCATGAGCGTGAACTGGAGGCAGACATCGAGGACGACACCAGTGGAGATGTGAGGAACCTGCTGACCTCACTGCTGCAGGTAAACACAGACACTTTTAGGTTTATTTAAACACGAAACACACTTTCAATTGTGGCTAAAAATCCAGTACATTGAGCAGCTTCCCAAAGTTACCACAATTTTCAACCACACTTAGATAAGTGGAAGTCTTGGATGTGTAAAGAAGCCATTCTAAGAAGCAGAATGGTACTTTTCATCATTTGATAATGGTTCTCAGAATTGTTCTCCATGCCAGAATTCGCCCACCGGGGCATTCGACACACATCACATCATTGTTTGGCATGCATCGACCCCTTTGCTGCTTCCCCTCTCTGTTCCTTCCTGCAGAAAGAAAAGACAAACACTGTGTGACTCATGTTGTACAGCGACATCTATCCAAAGAGCTGCCACTTCAATGGCCTTCAAATGTTTCCCATTAATGTGGAGCAGATGATTGTTATCCTATTAAACGCCCGAGATTATTTTCGTAATCAATCTCTTTGACCTTTCCCTCACTCACTAAATCTTTTCCCTCACACTTTCTCTGCATGCATCACCTCATATCGTGCATATCCATCCTCTTAAACCTCTCTTTCCCCTGTATCCCTCTCTTCTCCTATATCCCTCTTTTTTCCCTACAGGCGAGCAGGAATGAAGGCTATGATGTGGATGAGGATTTGGCCGAACAGGATGCCATGTCTTTGTTTGAGGTACACTCTCAAACAGATGAATTTGAAGTTCCTTCAAATGAGAACCTTTATTCATAGTTTTCCCTTTAAATCACACTGATATTTGCCAGGGTAATGTGATCCTAGATTTAGATGTTAGTACATGTGAGCCAAGGATGACCTGTAAATCTCACAAGTGCAGATTTTATTATTATTATTATTTTTAGCCTTGCTTGCAGTAGTTCAGGGGATAGGAATGTAGGTCTGTTTGTAGGTCAGCCTACCACTTTGCTCCAGACCAAAGCATCTTAACAACTGTGGATGGATTGTTGTGAAATTTAGTACAGACGTTTATGTTTCTCAGAATGAGTCCCAATCATTTTGGGGATCCCCTGACTTTTCCTCCGGTGAAGTGGATGGATTTCCATGAAACTTTGTGCAGACAATCATGTTCCCTACTGGATAAATTTGAATAACTTTGATGTTCCTTTAACTTTTCATCTACTGCCGTCATCAAGGCAAAATTTCAATTTGTTCAATACTTTGGTTTATGACCTATTTACAAGGTAATAATGTTTCCATCTCCATCTGTACTTTGTGTCTAGTGCTAATTAGCATGTTAGCGGGTGAACATGGTAAATACCTGTTAAACATTAAGACAAATATTCCCAGATGCTGGCACGTTATTTCTTCTTTGTGTACCTGTCAGGCAGGAGAAGGAAGGTTTGGCACAGACGAGTCCACCTTTACCTTCATCCTGACACACAGGAACTACATGCAGCTTCAGGCCACCTTTAAGGTCTATGAGTCTGTAAGTACTGAACTCAGTCCTGCCAGAAAAGGCCTAATTTTAATACATATGTACAAATGATATATAGGTTTACTGCAATGTGTTTTTTGTTGTTTCAGCTTTCAGGGACAGACATTCTGGACACCATCGACTCTGAGGCAACAGGAACCCTCAAGGACTGCTACATTACTCTGGGTGAGTTGGAACAGAATCATTTACAAGCCAATGAAATATCAGATCGGTGCCTTAAATAACACATTCTGCCTCTTGTGTGTGTGATTTATAGTAAGGTGTGCTAAGAACCCACAGCTGTACTTTGCCCGACGCCTTAATGCTGCCATGAAGGGACTGGGCACTGACGAGGACACACTCATTCGTATCATCGTAGGCCGTTCTGAGGCAAGTGTGTGTGTAGTTGCAAAGCCAAATGTCTCATCATACTGAGCAACTGCTTTGTAGTCTTGATGTTTAATGAATTTATTTCCAGATAGAATCCAGATTACCAAAACCAAATTTAGGTCTTGATCAAAATTGGCGGAATGTTCTGTAAAAGTAATTCTGGATCCACGTAAACATTCAGTCCAAAGACAAAAATAGACAAAGAAAAAGTGTTTTGTGGTGACAGCAGTGTTATATTGTTAACCCATAGATCGACTTGGAGACAGTTAAGGACATGTACCTGGAGAAGTACGACGTAACCCTGAAAGATGCCCTGGATTCAGAGTGTGGTGGAGATTTCAAACGCCTCCTCATTGAGATCCTGCACTGAACACTTTTCACTCCTCCTCCTACAGGCCTTATTTAACCTCTGTTCCTACTCAGTCTTTCTCCTCACTCCTCTCCCTTTTACTACTTTGAACAGTTCCACTCGTTCACTCCGTGGACTTCTTTCTATCTGTCATCTTACTTACATCCTTTCTCTCCTGTCTCCCTCTCTCTTCACTCTTAGAGACAGTCAGTTCTCTTTGCAGCATGGACCAAAAACCAACTCATTACTATATTATACAATGTTTGACAGTTTTGCCAAGAACATTTCACTCAGTGGAAAATTCCTTACAGTTATAGTCCAGTATACAACACAAGTGCATTGAATATTTGTGATCTGTTTTACAATATAATGGCAGCGTTGTGGAACTTACATGGAACTTGTGCAGCTGAGCATCTCACTGATGTATTAATCCAAACAGAAGTCCTTTATTCACAATCAACAGCTTTACAGTCTTTGTATTTCAGTCCACCATTGCAAGCTTGTCCCAAAGCTGTAAACATTAGGAGGCTGCTGCTGCTCTAAAATGCATTCTCCTATTTTGTTTTTGTCACTTTTTGTCATCTCTGTCATTCATCATTATCATCAACTGCACAACACTGTTTGCCTCAAAGATGCCTTTCATAACATTATAGCAATGCAGTTTCCTTTTTGCTGCAACACTCAACACTTAAGTGCCGAATTATCACATTTGATCTCTAATATCTGAATACACCAGAGGATTAATTATACATGACGATATTATTACCCCTAAAATCAAAGGCCTAAATGCTTGTTGTATACACTTTTTTGTAGTCACATCCCTCGATGCTGTGTGGGATTTTAACCGTTCTTATTTTTAATCACAACTCACAGGCTGCCTTGTTTTTACATTTGTACACGTTAGAAGAAGTTAGCAGCCAATCAGTCATTAAATTTAGTTCCAGTCATATGCCATATATGTAAAACTCTTATGAGGTCATCATACATTTAAGATCTGTAGATGATGATAATAACGTTGAACAAGACAGGAATTCTGCTCTGTTACCCCTGAAGTACAATCACTCATAATGGCCACGTCTGTATTCATGTATGGAATTGTATCTGAACTAATTTTATTATTTCAGTGACATAAATAAGTATGATATACTGGTGTGTTGTCAAATAACAAATTAATACATTAACTTTCATGAAAGAAGTAATTGTTAATCTGTTTTAATGGCATATAAATATGTATGTAGGTAGTGATAATAAATTTTAACTCCACCCAAAATACATGTTTTATTCTCTTCATTTCATGTAGGGGGCAGTATGGCACCACTAGGAAAACTGTGTATGCTGCATTAATGAAATCAAAGTGAAGTGAGTGTTATACAGTAAAATTAATTTTATTTTAATATACGTAACATTTAATTTATACTATGCTTTAATATTCTGTATAATGAACATTATTATCCTAAACATTTCGCTCAGATTTGCTGGGTTGGTTACCATTTAATGATGTTTGTTTTGGTGACCTATGATCCAAAACTATACCAAAAGTTTGTTTCTACAACGTCTGTCCGAAAACATTTTGACTTACTACCGAGCACAGAGACTGGAGGGCGCCTCTGGGTGAGTTAAAAGCAGATAGAGGAAAAGAAAAGTTCAAAACAAGTGAGAACTGCTTCCAGATGCACGGACAGAAGAGCGGCCGATTTCTGACTTTCCTCCGCTGTTTCTTTCCCACAGCTTTCTTCTTGTTTCTCTCCCCTTCTTCCTTCAGTCTCTTTCTCTCTTTCTGCTGCTTTGACGTAGTGGTTGCTTCAGTATCAAGGGCAAAGTTGGGAGGACACCTGCTTTCTGCACATTCTTGCTACCTGTATGTCCACAGTCTGTGCACCATATGTAGCCCAGTTCACCGTCCACCTCATGCTACACTCAAACTCCATCTACTCCTCTGTCATGTACAGGAGAAGGAAAATTGACTGAGAATAGCAAATCCGATTCTAAAAGCCCCATAATAATCTCTTAAAGCAAAGGACATGAAGCACTTTAAAGTCTCTCTATTCAATCAACAAACCTACATTGCCCAGACACATACTCATACCTACGTGACACACTTGTATGCTTCTCTTTCCCTCCATCTGTACTTTATTACCCAGAGTGCTAATGTGTTTGGCCAACTACCCCTGCCAGGCAGAGACCCACTGTCTATCCTGTGGGGCTCTGACCTTTTTCTTTAAAAATTTATCATCCTCAGACCACCATAACTCACCCAGCCAGTCACCAATCAGCCTGGGGCGGTTTCAGTTTGTCTAAAGGTATGCTTTCTCTCCATTCTGTTCTGTTAACCCAGGTCTGGTTATTGTCTTTGGTCTTCTGTCTGGGTTCTGACAAAGGTCGTGCACAAGAATTAGGCTTAGTTCCTGCACATACATGATTCATAGTAACAGTCTGGTCAAGCAGCCTTGAAATTCAGAGACGACTGAAGTGGGGAAATGGTCACGTCTGCACTCTTTTGATCTCTGAGACTCTATGCACCAAGACACAAACCTGCATATTAATGGCACTAATCCCCTGAAAGTCATGATTTATTGAATAATCTATAGCACACACTAACCTGGAGGTCGTGACTTCAAAGGCTGAAATAATAACATCAGCTGGTCTACTGGTTTTCATAGAACATATGCCCAGGATTGTAATATGCTTATTGATCTTGTGCCAAGGCAGAGCAGCACTCTGGGAATATGAGGCTTGTTGGTTAAAGTGCATAGGAAGGCCATTAGGAGGTTAACTACCCGGCTAATATAATTTCGACTGTTTAAATTCATGATAAAGGACCTCTGTTCTTTGATGTGTAATAGGAAACATCTGGCAGCTTCTGCCAAGAGAAAACATGTCTCATGATTCAGTCTTCACATCTCTGAGTGAGGCACGTAGGGAAACAGTCATGGTAGGATCAATACATGCAAGATAATCAGTCTCTAAATTCTGTGTGGGAGATTTGTGATGTTTACTCCTACTGCTACAAACATAGTCATAACTTGCAGCTGTGTCCTTATAGTAGAGTTAAAGCCCCTTAGCGCCCCCTTTTTTTTTTTTAAATCTCTACCAAAAGTTAGTCTCACCTTAAGTGACCACACCAATCTGAGTCCTTACACAGAGACAGCAAAAAAAAATGTGGTAAAACAAATTCATTTTTATTGGACTTACTATAAAACATCAAATATACAATTTATTACAGCTTAGTTTGAATAAACAGTAACTATTTATCAGGGTGTTAATATTTAAAAAAAAAAAAACAGCTTAATGTCAGCAATGGCCTTAGTGAAACACATGACTCTCTGTAAGTCCATACTATGCAGAGAGTGGTCATTAAACAAAGCATGCAGTAGATATTTACATTAGAAAATGGCGGCTAACATGAAACACATGCACTTAAAGAACACATTCTGGACTGAAACCAGCACCAGCGAACCTCTTTTGGTGACAGCAGAAAATGCTGTAGTGATATGAAGGGCCTTTGGCTTCAACAGACTAACTGAATTACATAAATAAAAGACAGACAAATACAACACATGGAATTCCTGAACATAAAAAAAGCAGAAAACTGCATGCGATAAATCAAAACTGTGTCCTACAGTATTATCGTGTGAATACAGGTGCTTAGAGCCATTATTTGTACTTCTGTAGAAATCAATACACAGTACTGTTACTTGCATTTATATAAATACAATGATTTATGTATAATGCTACATTTTTAAAATAAAAGTTCATATTTGAGCTTTTATTATATAAAATTATTTTGTAGAAAAAGTAAAATTAGCTACAGGCTACTCACTACAAGAGTAAGCAGCTTAAAGGAATAGTACAAAGTTTGGGAAATACTCTTATTTATACCTTTGCCAAAAGTTAAAAGAGGAGATCTAACTTCAACTGTCCATTATATATAGATCTACAGCCAGGGGCAGTTAGCTTAGCTTAGTACGAAGACTGGGGAAACAGCTAGCTGTGCATAAAACAACACCTTGTTGCTTTTACACATCGCTTTTTGCATAACAAATTAATTACAACATATTCGTTACTAAGCTTTACAGGTGCTTGTAGGCATATTTTCTTATCTTTGGACAGAGCTATGGAAGCTATTTCTGCCTGTTTCCAGTCCCTGTGCTAAGCTAAGCTAACCAGCTGCCAGCTGTAGGTTCATATTTAACAGACAGAAAGGAGAAGAGTCAATTTACTCTTCTGTTATGAAGAAATAAATAAGTGTATTTTCCAAAATGATTACAGTCTATCCAATTTCTGTTGAAATGGAAACCATAATTAGAAACGACATAGCAGAGTTATGTCTTTCTTTTATTAAGCTTCCACCCAGAGAATTGATACTCCACTTCCTGTCTGGTGGCTGATCTGATTGACCCGTCCACGTACACAGTCCAGTGTGAAGAACACTGCTGTGCCGTTATGAACCTGGAAGGAAGCCCGCAGGCTCACACTGGCCCACTGACTTCCTTCTGGCATCTGGCCACCCACCTGCTGAGCCAAGGGGAGGGGCCGAGCTCCCTCTGCCACCGTGCCGCCTCCTCTCCCCTCTGCATCACTTCGCCTGAGCAGAGTCACCTTGACCAAGTTGCAGGAGTGAATGAGTTTGAGATCCAGAGCAACACTGGCTGTGCCACTCTCCCTGAAGACAAAATCTCGCCTGTGGTCCGTGGATCCCTTCCCTAGCAGCCCCATCTGGGACACCTGAGCGCTGGTCTGGCAGAAGAACAGCGGCTTGTTCCGGACAGCTCCTGAAGGAAGGCTGGTGTGAGCTACAGAAGCAGACAGAGAGGAAGAAATGGCAGTAGGGATCCAAACCAAACTGAGGCTGCTGATGCCTGTGTCGTCGCCGAAGAAGCGAACGTTGCACTGAGCAGGAGAGAGGATCTCAAAGGCCAGTGTGTCCCCAGGACCAACTTTGGCTGCTCCAGACAGAGATATGGATGTGTCCCGGTAGTGGACACCTGATTTGAAGGCACGGCACAGCTCCATGCCAGTTCCATTACGGTTGAGGTACGCCAACAGCTGGAAGCCTTCACTCACACAGGCCTGACCCATGGAGTACAAAGCCTGCTGGAACACAAAACGCACTGTGCCACTTTCAGCAAAACGGATCCCACGGCTGTCATGAGTCAGTCCCACTACATAAGGGTCCGAGGTGGAGGTAGTGCGGAACACCGGGCGATAGTTTGTGTGGTAGTGTGCGGACACCATCGCCTGTGCTGTCATGGCAACAGCCCCGGTGTCATGGGAGAGCCACAGGAGGCTGAGCGAAGCTGCTGAGGAGTCGTATAGCTGCAGTCCTTCACTGCTTTGGTTACAGTAGTGGCTGGCACTACGTAGGATGACAGAGATGATGTGACCCGGGGCGACCTCTGCTACCCCACTGATGCTTACACTCTGGAGCGACCTTCCCTCGCGCTGCTCCACCCGAACACCACTGAGGTCTCGACCTTCTGAACCATCAGTGTTGTTCACACGCAGGCACACCTGGATGAAGCTGCGACAGCCGTGGCTCACCGATAGATTCTCATCCAACCAGACGAGACCATGCTGCCTGAGTACCAGATGCCCGTCCTCAGCGGACACCAGACCAGCATCGCCTCTCCCCTGGATGTGAAGCTGCACGCTGGGGAAGGCGTGAGCCAAGAAGTGGCCTTTTGCCTCCGACAGACTCACATCTCCTGCCCAGGACAGAGAGAGGGCGCTGTCGCCGGCACCAGGGCCAGAGCAGATGGTGTCTGTGGTGAAGGTACAGGGTAAAGACACAGGTTCTCCATCACACTCATTACAGGCCTGACACTCATTCATGTCAGAATTGTAGAAGTAACCGTGGCCGCACATTCCTGAGTTGGCTTCTCGCTCTGTCATGCCCTGGCACCTGAATCCACCTGGTGTTCAACAGCAGAGAAAAAACGCATGTCAGTTTAAACAAGTAATCAGTCAGTTGTTCAACAGTAAAGGGAAAATAAAGCACTGCTGGCAAATATGAGGTTTGGTATTTTAAAGTTGTAGACAAATCCGAGTTCTCCTTAATCATTTCACCTGGTGTGTTGACACACTTCTGTTGATCTCCACACAGATCAGCTATTTCAAGGCACTCATCTCTGTCCTGTAATGATAAATAAATTGACACTTTGAATCAATTTTTAAAGCAGCTTCTTGACTACTTGAGTACTTGTGTATGAAAGTGAGCAGAAAATCACCCGGTTCTGCAGCTCCCTTCAGCTCTATGTAACTTCATAGCATCTTTTATTGTTTTGGTTTTCTCTCCCTTTCATTCTGGTGAAGAGACAGCAGTGCTAACCTGGCAGATTCTGTCTGCGTGGACCGAACACTGGGCGACCAGGAAGAAGCCGGCAGGACAGATGGTGCACCTCTCGCAGCGAGGATGGCCGCTGCTGAAGCCACAGTACTCCTCAGGGCCACAGCTGCCACAGGTTAACAGAGGGCGACCCACCTGATAGCATCAAACACGTCCAAGTGAGGACCAAAGATTAACTGAACACCACAGTCACGTCTGTACATCATATATAAAAAAAAAAGGTTAGACAGTGGTTAACCACATGTCACATATTCCAGATATCTGATTTACTTGTCCAATCCATATAATGTATGCTAGTTGTAGAAAGAGGAGAAAGAGTTTATGTTAAATCAGATTAGATTTTGTTCAAATTTGATAAAACTAGTAACTAGTAAGTAGGTATGAATGTAAGAACTATGGAAATAAATTATTTGAGATTCTTCTATAGTGCAGCACATACTTTTGTAGCAGGTCTGTGTAAATAAAGTTTGTTTTAAACTGAAACATGCACGATTTGAAACAGACATATTATTCCAAAACTTTCATACCTATGCCTTTACTTACAAATTAGTTAGGTCTATAAATATCTGGTATCACACTGACTTTGGTTGTTGTTTTTTTTTTTTTTTTATCCCTGACTCAACCTGCAGCTCACCTCCATCACGCTGGCCTCCATGTCCACCTTATGCAAAGACAGAGCTTGCTGTGCTTGGTGGGCTCTAACCTGCCCACTCAAGGTTTCCATGTGACTGTCGAGCTCCCCCTGGAGATTCTGGAAAGATGTTTGTTTGATTCTGTCCATCAGTATGCTGTACTGGGCTTTCACCTGAAAGTACAAAATAGAATATAGACAACATTTTTTGTGTGTGTAATCCTGGTTACAATCACCATGGCCTACGAATATGCACACTAAACTCTGAAATGTATGTTCCTGATCTGTGCTCTGTATCATCTAACAAAATAAAACTTCTATGAGTCAGGTGTTTTCCATCCACCTCATCTGAATAAATGTTTTATGTTTATCTTAATATTGCCCAATAACAAACCCACAACCACAACTATGAATATCTCCCTTGTCATCAGTCACAGGAGCCTTACTTGCTCCATCTGTTCGTACATCCTCCTCTGTTGATCCAGTATTTCTCTCTGCTGGTTGACCAGCGTCCCCTGCTGCTCACTCAGGAGCCTCTGCAGCTCCCTTACTTCATCCTGTTGGCCCCTGAGCGCCTCAACCAGCTTCTCTTGGCTCTTAGACAGCTGCAACTGCAGCACAAGAGCGTCCTCCGAGGGAACCTCATTGTTTCCTGCAGCACAGAAATAAAACTGTTACACAACAATTTAAGCGATCATCATTATCTCACTGCGAAAGCTGCAGATTAAATCAGATTAGTGTATTTTATATTATTTTCATATTATTAGTTCATCTCTCTGCATTTTGTGGCAGATCACTCACAGGCTGATACAGACCTGGTTTCATATCACATGTCAGCTGTATCCATGCTCCACGTTCCGACCCAAAGTCTGGAAGCTCATCCAGAAATTGTGCTGCTCTGTCCGTCACATGAACCGGAGAAGAGCTTCCTCTCCCATCCTCTCCTCCGTGCTGACCGCAGCCGTCTCCGACGCAAGGTTTGGGCTTCTGGAGCATCCGGAGCGGCAGTTTACATCCAATCCCTTTGCATTCCCGTGTTGCACTGTCATCATTCGTTTGGCGGTGAGAGACAGTGGTAGGACAGGTCCCACCGGCGCAGCCAGGATGAAACACCTCCGCCGTGATGGTCCTCGGGTTCGTCCTCCTGGCGCCATCCGTGCCCGTTTGCGCAAAGCCTCCCTGCTGAGGGTGGATGATGTACGGCGCTAACGGCGCGCTCTGAGCTTGGTGATGACTGAAATGAGCATCCTGTTGGTAACTCGGGTAGACTTGTCCTTGTCTGGATTGTGCAGAGGCATGAAACTGCCTTCGGGACGCTGCTGTCTCCGTGCGCCTCTGGCAGTGCGCTCCGACGCACGATCTGCTCCAGTCCTGGCCAGAGAAACAGTGCGTCCCTCTGCAGATCTCAGTCACACTCCCTGTGCAGAGTATAGGAATGACAAAGAATACAAATATGGTAGAGATACGTGCCATGCTGCAATGCTGAAAGGTAAAAATGGACACGTGTGAGAGGTGGCCCTTTTAAGCACCAGCCCATCCGTCCTGTAGATCTTGCTTGATCATATCTTTAAAAGAGAAAACTCCACAAAATTAGTAACTATCCACAGATGAACTAACTGCCAGATGAACAAGTGATTGCACAGACATTCAGCTTGTCTCCATTGCGCGCACCGCGGCTTCTGCCCCCTTTGCCCCCTTCTGGAGACAGCTACGTCTAGCCCACATGTGGCGCTCACTGCTCCTAATTGGCAACAGGTTTTGCTCCCAGTCTTAAATTAACCCGTAGCTTTCCCGGACATACCACTGCGCAGAGTCACTCCATTCCTATTGAAGCTGTGCATTTGATGGATATTTGGACTATTCAAGTGTTATTTTTATGCTCACACTCCAACAGTTGGGTCATACTCAGTTCATGGTATGCTTCACATGGTCCAGTGGAATTTCAGAGATTTAGTTGTAAGGGTTTTTCATGTGCAAAGTCTTTCTCTCTAAGTTTCTGTTCTTTCGCCATCCGTTTTGATGACAGGACCAGTGCTGTGGGTTTTTAACAGGCCCTGTCAGAATTAAAAAATCTCCGCTTTATATGGCACCAACGCTGTGATCTCCTCTGTAGCACTACATCTGGGTGCAGTGGTAGGACTTTTAAAACAGCACTCTGTAATATTGGAAAGTTGGGGCCTAAACTGTCTCTCCTGTAAAATGTAAACTTTATCACAGTTTATTGCCACTCTCATTTCCCTCCTCTGACCCCACATGGCTTTGATTAAAGCTTCACCCCACATCAGAAACACTTAAATGTTTCCCCCTCTTCTCCTTTTCATGGTAAAATGGTGCTCTCACACGCACGGAAATACACACACACACACACACACACACACACACACAGAATATATACTCTGTGTGTGTGTGTGAGACAAGGTGCATAAATCCTCCTTCTTTGTTATAAATCATTCAGAAATGCTTATAAACAGTCATGTGATGTATATATCGCTTTGTATTTTCTTAAAATGCCGTTCAAGGGCTGAAACAGCAATGTGCACACACACACACACACACACAGAGAGAGAGAGAGAAAGTGACAGCAGAGCTGCTCTTTTAGTTACTAATTTACTTACTGGGGCAGTTTGAGACCACACATGATACTGAGCATAGTTACTGTCATTAACTCTGTGCTAAAGAAAAGACTGGACCAACAGTCACAGCTTCATGAAACTGTTAATATCTATCAGCCCCCCCAAACTTTATTGTTTGCTAACTAACTGCTTTCACAGTGGTGACTGCTTCACACGTTTTACTCTGCTTACACTATTCATAATGGTGCTATTATCATCTGTAGCTGCTACCACGTCAACTTCAGCCCAGTCCCATGTGAGCGCAAATGTTTTGTGTTTTAATTTTAACCGCTGCTCATGCTGAACACTTCACCCATGTCCCCATTTTACTCATGTCTTTTCTACAGCTCCCCAACTCACTCAGTTAACTGCAAACTTTTAATATATTGAATTAAATATGTTTACATTTGTTCATCTATTTAGTATCATTACTATTATTTATTTATTTTTATTTATTAGCGAACAGTAAGCAGCAAAATATTATACATGCAACAGAACATGACATGTAAAGACAGCTCAAGGACTAGGACAAGTATGGGAGACAACACGAGCTGACGACTAAGGAAAATAGTTTAGTAGACATAGTTTGACCGATAATATAACAAAATATTACTGGCATCCCAAAAAAAAGGAAGCCTTAGCTGTCATCTGGTCCCCCAGAGAGAGAGAGAGAGAGAGAGAGAGAGGCTGCAGACTGAGGGAGAGTCTATAAAGCAGAGCACACCGGGCCCAGGTGTAGCTCATGCAGCTGATCACCCTCCATCCAGCACTGCAAAGTACAAGCAAAAATTTGAGGGGAAAATTTTGAATTAAGGAGTTTTTGTAAAGGTAAGATTAACACTTACTGTTACTTGTTAGTTTTTATACACAGTGTCATATTATAGCATAAAATCCTTGTCCTTGTAATAGACTTCTTCACAGCAGACATTGTGACGCAGGCTTGTCATGGCCGACTCAAGCATAGGTTTCATTTAGGTAGTGAATGAGAAAACTATAACACTTAAATTCAATGCTTTTAAAGTCAGTGTTGATGAAATGTGGAGATTCGTGATGCATTAAAAGTGTATGCTGGGTCTTAATGTTTGGTTTTGACTCTGGGGTCTGTAGGGAGACCTGGAGACCTGTGCCAGATGGTCTCAGGCATCTGGACAGTTCATAATGTAGCAGCAGAGCAGAGATGTATTTGGTCCTAAATCATTCAGTGCTTTTTAAACCAGCAGTTGTATTGTACATTGAAATCTTTTTTTTTTTATTATTTAAATTTTTTAAGTCATGTAGTCAAGTTAAGGGCCGTATGCTGGAAGTTTGCTGATGACCCCAAAATCCATCTACTTCAACATATCTCAGCCTGACAGGTCCAACTAAACTGAACAGAGGAGTAGGAGCGTAACGTGCCGAGCAGAGGTCTAATCAGACAAAAATAAGTGAAAACACCTGTGTGACTCCACCATGACTGTGCAGGGTTGTGGGAAATGAGGAGAAGTATATTATGGTCAGAAGTTGCATAATTAGAAAAGCATAGCCCCTGCTTTAGCGGCGAAACAGTTAGATCTACTTCCTGATTTCGCAGGAAGTTCAGCTAATATTTGCAGAGGTGGTGAAGGCAAAGTCACATGTGAAAGTATTCACTTATAGACTGACCCATGAGTGTCTTAGCACTTCCACACACTTCATGATGCTCCCCTGTATGAAAGAGACAGACAAGGTAAGAAGACTGAGAATTTCTTTTCTTTAAAGAAATGTGTGAGTGATAGCTGCAACTGTATAGCAAAGGGATAAAAAAAAAACATGCAGATTTCTCCTTTCTGTTAGTCCCTTCAAGAGTTAAATACTTGAACGGTCACATCAGCTTTGTTTAGGACAAACACATGTCCTCTCACAGCAGCCAATGAATGGTTGTGCAACTAATTAGAAAACAGTAAGGAGCTCTCGACCACAAGAATAGAGAAAACATGTTGGTTTACTGTCAGCAGGCAGTGCTTTCTGATTCCTTTCATGCATATAAATCTCAATAAATCACTCTCTGTTCTCGGGATTTGGCTCGTCCACCTGTTCGCCTGCCTGTCTGCCTGTCCTCTGGCGGTTCCTCGTTCTGTTGATGCAACAATCTGACGCGCCTGATGAGAGCATGGAATTCATAAACAAATGCGGTTTTGTCGTGCATTCTTCGATGAGCACGCGCTCATACAGTATCACTGACGAGTACCAGCAATTAATATTGAAAATAGATGCATGCACCTATGGACATGTGTTTTGATATGAGCAAGAAGTTTCAGAAACAGAAGTTAGGATTGATTCTCACAGGCAGAAGTTCTGAGAGGCCGCAAAAGTAAAAGTTCACTTTTTTGATCCACAAATTTCACTTTCACACGGAAACAACACTTAGTTTACTACCATCGTCTCCACTCTTCCCCTTTCACCTCATTACAGTTTAATGGATGGTCTGTTTACTGCTCGGCATAAACACAGAACGAGACTGAACAGCACAGGCAGGACTGTACACTGTATGTCTTTCTGTTTGTGCATATGCACATTAGTCTACGTGTGTGTGTGTGTGTATATATATATACATATGAATATGTTTATGAAGAAGATGTGGTACAGAGACACTACATTTATGAATGTCTCAAACACTACATATAAGTTACTGTATACAGGTCAAAATAACTTGCAAAAATGTATGCAAAAAACTTTGCATACATACAGCTGAGGCTTTAATGTATAAAACATTTCAGTTTAAATTTAAACACAGCCAAACAGATGTTTGCTGTGCTCTTCAGATGTTTAGACTCAACTGCGTTTCACTTCTCTCAGATACTATATCTAGAATTCCAATGTGGTCCAGGTCTGGTTGAAGGAGGTACATAAAAGGAAGATGAAAGGAGTCTTAGTTGCAATTGTCTTAACAGGTATTAAGAAAAATAAAATAATGTATAGAATTATCATAAAATAATTAAAGCGGCATTAATCAATATTTTTACATTACCGGTAGATCACATGACTGCCTGCATGTGAAAGGGTTGGCTCATAAGGGATTAACAATTCAATTCAATTCAATTTTATTTATGTAGCACTGAATTATAACAGAAGGTATCTCAAGGCACTTTCCATAAAGAGCAGGTCTAGACCATACTCTTTATAAAATTATCTACAGAGATCCAACATTTCCCCCAAGAGCAGCACTTGGCGGCGGCTGCAAGGAAAAACTCCCTTTTAACTGCTAGAAACCTTGAACAGAACCTGGCTCATGGTGCACGGCCGTGTGCCACGACTGGCTGGGTTGAGAGAGACAGAGAGACGAAGACAGAGAGGGAGGGAGAGGGGAGGGGGGCAAGAGGGGAGGAAAGAGAACATAGGACAATGCAGGTTTCATGAAGACAGCAAGATTAAAAGTAATAAGAGGACAATAGTATGATTAGTAATAGGACTAATAGCAATACAAACAACAACAATAAAAGAACTAATGATGGTAAGCGTAATGGTAGGAATAACAGTAATGAGACTAGTAATGGGGGCAGCAGATCCACAACAGCAGATCCAGACTCTAGACTCTGAGGGCAGAGGAACCTGCAGAGAGCGACAGCAGAAGAGAGGAGAGGAGAGAAAGAACAGAACTGTGGGAAAGGGAAGAAGCTGAGTTAGTAACATGTATTAATGGGAAATGAATGAGAACAGAGAGAGAGAGAGGGGAGCTCGGTGCATGATGGGAAGTCCCCCGGCAGTCTAAGCCTTTAGCAGCTTAACTAGGGGATGGTTCAAGCAAAGCCTGAACCAGAACTAACTATATGCTTTATCAAAGAGGAAGGTTATCAGCCTCCTCTTAAACATGGAGAGGGTGTCTGCCTCCCAGACCCAAACTGGTAATTGGTTCCACATTAGAGGAGCCTGATAACTGAAGGATACTGGTTTGTATGTTGGATGTGTAAATTAGCATCTGTACGCTCACAAGGTTGCAATATCAACTTAAAAGGTCATAAAATGTCAGTGTTGTATTTATAACTTATTTCCGCTGCCAACGCGTAGACGAAACAAATCAGTTAATGCAGGTTCAACGAGCACTGGCTTTACAGATCCAAACACACGCAACTGAGAGCTTAAACACAGATTTAATGGTATTTCAGGTCACAGGGGCTTGGAGCCTCTCCCAGGATCCACTGAGCAAAAGGCAAACTAAAGACTAAAATATGTGAAGTGGAACATGGTTAATGAATTACAGCATTATACTTTGCAACATAACAAAAACAAAGCAAATCAATACAAAATGTGAGTTTATAAAATATAATCAGAACCAGGGGCAAGAAGTTGAGAGTGCATGAAGAAACAGACACAGCATGCATTAACATTTTCACATTAACATGGTAACAGCCAAGTTATGTCTAGTTGAACTGTACAAACATGAAATGGATGATGTGTACATTTATGTGCATTAATGTACGAATTTCAGAAAACTGCAAAGAAATTGAGAGTTTGCAGTGTGTTGTGTACAGTTATCAGTTTAGAAAAATAGATAGTGCAGGTATGTTACTTGTCACTTGTTAAACTTACTAAAATGTGGAGTGAAAAAACTGCAGACTACAAGTAAGTAACATGTCATTGAAAGAACTTGCTGTTCAAATCTTACCACAGGTATATCTATACACAGGTACCGCTTTTATATTAGCTGCTTCCTCTGTTTAGATGTAGTGTTTCTAGTTTTAATACAGGCTGCATTTAGACATATTAATACCTGTTGTTACTGGTGACCACATGTAGCAACCGATTCAAGGAGTTGGCAAGAAACTATGAGCTCATTCTTCAGTTTCCTTTTAAAAATTACTAATTCCCAGTGGTTTTAGCACATGACACCTACAGACGGCCTACATACTATTGGTAAACTTATCTTTGAATTTTAGCAAACACATTTTTAGTGAGGAGTCTGATATTTTAGAGTGACTTCACACTACTTTCCATCAGCTCATATGGTGTCTGTCAGCTAATTATAAAAAAATAGCAGCCTAAGTGAAATTATTTTTGCAGGACCCAAAAATACCAGGGAGATCCTAAATTATCCTCAGTTAGGTACAGTAACTGAAGCTGCAGTTTATTGAAGATGAGGTTTGCTGGATGGCGATAAAAACAACTTGGGTGACTTCTCTACCACAGCAACATGGAAACCATTTTAACATACCACACACTCTGCTTTGTCACTTGTAGAATCATGTCAATGACTCTGCGTTCCAGTGCTTTGAACATGTTTAAAAACAAAGATCACATTTCAGGTTCTTTGGCTGACTAAGCACAAACTTTGCATATTGTTTATCTGTTTTTACAGCTATGACAGACATATCCAAACTGTGTATATGTGTCCAAGCGTGTGTGTAGCTCCATACCACAATAATGCCTGTTGGTATGTTGACCTTTTAGTACTGTTTATTTCCCAGCTTTTCCACTTGCTTCCTGACAAGCTGTTCAAGAAACGGAGTTTAACTGGCCTTTATAAACCAAACTTAAACTGAACTGAAACTGTCCAAAGTTTTCAGTTCCTTTTACTTCTGTGTTTCTCCCACTACAAACTTTATGCATTTTCTTTATTCCCAGCACTGCGGCTAAACATCTAAATTTCTTGTTCTTCTATTTATTCTCAGATGGACGACATAGATGCCATGTTCAGTCAGCTGCTTGGAGAGATAGATCATCTCTCTCAGGTGAGTTGTAGTTCTTTAAAAACAAGGCTGAGAGTCTACATGTTAACATGTTAAGATGCCCACAATGACAACTTTCACATGAGGCTGTTTCGGCAGATGTCACATTTACAAGATTCACCATCATGGTTAAGCTTGTTAGCATGGTAACATTTGCTAATTAGCACCAAACACAGTGCAGCTGAGTACAGCTAAGGCTGATGGGAATGTTATTAGTCTTGTAGGTATTTGGTCATAAACCAAACGTTTGTAACACATTGCATGGCAGTCTGTGAAATTTGGGATCCATGTCAAGATATTTCAGTTTGGACCAAGATGATGGACCAACTTTCCAGCACTGCCGTCACTAGAGCCACGCCACTAACGTGGCTAAAAATACACTGGTCACCATATCCCATAATGCATTAGTAAATTTCATCTGGAATTGTGAGAAATGCAACAACAGTGTGATATCAAACATCTTTGGTCGCATTCTTTCTCAAAACATGAGCAGATGAGCTGTGACTCTTACACTCAAAGCTGAAAGTTCCCATCAGCCCACAAGAAGTGAATCAGACCAATCACTTCATGTTTACTACTCGCTGATCTGGACATTATCTGATTAGCCATGTCTTTGTTTCGAAACTGAGCAACAGACAGAAAAATGTGAGGCGACGCTTCGATGTCTCTTAGAAGTCACGGCATCTGGATCGGACCGCGGGCGATGCTAAGATTCCCCTTCCCACACACAAGCTGCTCATCATATTACAGCAGCTCGCCAAGAAAAACATTACACACTTCTGACTGATGCAACTTCAGCCTGAGGTGCAATATATTGTTGCCCTTTTCAAATCTATCCATGTAAGCTGAATGAGTGCAGCCTCGAGAATGGGATCAATTTTGAACATTACATCAGACGTACCAGGAGAAGGCTCTATATGTCACCTTGGCATGCTTCCTCTTAGAAAGCCACAGCAGTGACAGACACCGCTCAATATTACCCAAGGTTTACACGAAAAGCATTTTGATTACAGCACTGATCCTCTCAGAATCTGAGAATCCAATGGATTTAAAGTAATTCCTCTTACTGCCGTGATTTACTTCTTTGCTTTACTTCTTTGGAGCCTTTTTTTTTTTTTTATCCCCAACTAAAGGAGCTTGGAGGTGTCATTTAAGGCTCCAGCATGAACACATGTGTTTTCAGACACATTCATCAGGGTAGAACTGCATGCTGGCGGGCATCATTATGTGCACAGGTTGGCAGTCTGCCCAGCTTGTTTATTATAGAATATGATTGAGCCTGTGGAGACTTGTGTTAATGATTAAAACAATACAGTTTAGAAATTAGCCCCTTTCCCTCATGGCATTCAGATTCTTTAATGGGGACACAGGTTTTACAAGAGACGCTTTAATTCATAGAATTAGTGCCATTTCATTGGTTCACACGTTCAACGTGTTTGACTGCAACATTGCACTTTTGACAAATCCCTTTTGATTGTATGATTTATTGTCTGTGTGTATGCTGTGGGTAATGTGCTCTCCAGTATTGGTGCAGCTTGAAACCACAGCATGATAAAGTGCATGGAAACAAAGTCACTGATAAATAACAGGTCCATGTAGCATAATTGAACAGCAGCTCAGAGCAGTTTAAGGACACATGCAGCCCACTTTCATTTTTGATGACAAGTGTTATCTAAAACTGCAAACTTCTATCAAAAGGATGACTTTGGTGTGTATTTTAGAACATTAAGTTAAATGACACATCATTGTGTGGCCCCCGGGGGAGTGAGATGTTATTAATGTGCCATCACATTTCCCCCACAGAGTTTATCGCCTGCAGGGGACCCACCAGAAGCAGTTCCTGATTCACACAGAGAGAACACCTTCTCCATTGGCTTCACAGACCTGAATGGTGAGAGGTTACTCAGATGTATGTTCATGCCCTCATCCAAAGCAAGAGAAATGAGATCAGCAGTGTTACACAACCAAGAGTCACACTGCCCTGAAACTTAGTGTGATGTAGAAGGATGTGAGCGGGGAAAATATGAGGCGGATGGTCAAGAGATAAGATTTCTGCTTGAAGTTGGGGTGTGACTGTTTCTTCTTGTGCCAGAAGGTTATGCCAGCCTTTAGAAACCAGGAAACAGAAGTGGTGAAAATCATCCTTATTTTGGGGAAAATAAGGATGATGAATGCTAAATTCTTTGGCAAAAATTAGAACTTGTTGTTGGGCCAACAAACCAAGCTGCTCTGCAGCTTCAGGAAAACTGAGTAAGCTGAAGAATGTTAAGCTTTTATTCTATACAAAGTGAGAAAGTGGAAGAAGTTATTTTAAAGAATACTTACTCACATTTTAGGGGGAACACCTAACCCGTCTCAGTGTCTTGTCACTCAGACATCAGCAAGATTACGTTATGTGTCAGTTAGTGATCTTAGCTGTTTCCTCCTGATTATTCTTTTTAGATTTGCTAACCAAATGGTGAGTCATGAGCTCAGTCCCCTAACTGGAGATGATGATTTGATAAAATGTCCAGCTAATAAAAATAAATATTCCAAGTAGGTACAATGTGAAGATTTTAGATATGTAAATTGGAATAAATTAAAATTATAATCTAGGATAGGAATAAGATCTCCTGGTTGTCCTGGTTGATTTGGCGACATATGTAGTAATTAAATCCCACTTATGTGTGTCTCTAATGTGGTGTTAGCACAGTGAAAAGGTAACAGTGAGGCTGATATCAGTGGAATAAAATTACAAACAGTGACGCTGGATTACGTCCTGCATTGCTCCTTTTTAATCCCTTGTATTTACCGGCAGGTAGGCAATTTGAATCCCACTAACAACGAAAACTATCATACAAAGAGGTAATTCCAGAATGTGAATACGCTGCATATCTATCGCAGAAAAACGGTGACCATAAATAGCATTAAAGACAGTATTTAAGTTCATAAAAATATGAAGGATTATAACTTTACGAAATTTAAAAATGGTTTTCCAGTGGAGAGTCACTGAGAGCTTCACAGTTTAAAAACAGTGTGTTTCCATAACCTTGGCTCCCACTGCGTTTAATTCAATACAGAGTCTCTTAATGAACTGGAGGACCAGGACCTGGATGCCCTGGTGGCTGCTCTGGGATCAAAGTTGACCCCAGTAGATCTCTCCACTTATCAAGAGAACAGCAGTTTCACAGATAACCAGACTGCACCACCTGCCATGACTCAGGGATCTGAGGCAGCAGCTGCCCTTCCTCTAAAACCAGACACTGACAAGTCATCTGGAGTGCTGCAGAGGGTAACCCAAAATTTCAAAAAACTGATAAAAAACAAACAAACAAACAAAAAAAAGTTGTGATTTGCATCAACATGTATTAATAACTGATACGTTCTTATATTATGCTTCCAGAGTGAACCCCAGACAAAGGCAGACAAAATTAAATTGGCTCTGGAGAAGCTGAAGGAAGCCAATGTGAGGAAGGTAAAGCCAGTGCGGTAACGTCTTCCTTCACCACGCAGTTACACAGTTAAAGTAACCGAGCTTATTGCCCCTCTCCTCCTAGATGATAATAAAGGTGATGATGAGTGACGGCAGCTCCAAGACTCTGATGGTGGATGAGAGACAGACGGTGCGAGAGGTTTTGGACAAGCTGTTTGAGAAGACTCACTGTGACTGCAGCATTGACTGGTGTCTGTGTGAGACCAATCCTGAGCTGCAGATTGGTGAGGTTACTGTAACACACACACACACACACACACACACACACACACACACACACACACACACACACACACACACACGCAGGAGACACTGTTGCACACACGTTTCAGGACTGAAGATTGATGCACATGTTCAGGGAGCTTCTGGTTATTGTTTTCCTGATTTCCCATCATTTCAGAGAGAGGCTTTGAGGACCATGAAAGTTTGGTGGAGCTGCTGTCTACGTGGACTCGCCACAGTGAAAACAAAATCTATTTTGTGTCAAGACCTCAGAAGTATGTGATGTTCAAAGACCCACAGGTAAGTAGGAGAAAGAAACTGTGTGTGTGTATTTTCTTAACACCAAAGTTTGACTGCTTGGTTTAACACTCGGTTGGTAAAATGGATCATGCTTTTCTCACCCTGAAGTTATTTTACATGTGGAAGAAGAAGACAGTTTTGAGTGGAATTAATGATCATGCCAAACAACTCTTACTTAAGGTTAGTTACCAACTCCATGCCTCAAATATTCCTGGGATTTTAATAAGTTGTGTGTCATTTTAAAACTAAAAATAGTTCTTTTGTGAGCTTAAATTTGTAAGTTTGCATTATTTCACAAATAGAGGACACTCTACTGTCGTTTCTTCACCCTGTGTTAATTTCAGTTTTGCATCTCATCTTTCTCCTCTGACCCTGCAGGAGCATTTTGAGGGTTCGACTCTGATTGTTCCTGATCTTGAGGGCACACTCCATCTAAAGGAAGATGGGAAGAAGGTCTGGAAACCTCGCTACTTCGTGCTCAGGGCCTCAGGCATCTACTATGTACCCAAAGGAAAGACGAAGGTACGGCAAATCAAAGACAATTCAAAAAGAAAAGACATTTAGCACCCTTTGTGGGGAAAACGACCTCCCCCACGTGTAGCCTGGACGAAATTGTGGCTGTTGTCATAACAGTGCAAGTAGTAAATACTGAGTTAGGTTGTTTCATGTGGTCATTTTTGGCACCATGCACAGAAGAAATAAAGCATGATAAACCATTTTATTTGCATAAACTCATCTTACTTTTTAACTAGCTGTAGTTTTAAGGTGTTTAAACTTGGAACCTGAATTTCAACCTTTTGTGTAACTATGACATTTTGTGTAACTATGAAAAACCATGGATAATTTATACGTTTTATTTGGTTAATTTGATTACCTGATGTTTTACTGTATGATTTTTAGAACAAATGTGAGAGGTGCAGAAATTTACACTAACCGTATAGTTTGTAACTAAATTCATACACAGTTATGTTAAGTTAAGTTATGTTAAGTTATATGAAGTTATAGCCAAGTGTCAGTTAGCTGAGCTTAGCTTAAAAACTGGACACGGGGAAACAGCCTAGCTTTATCCAAAGACAGAAATAAATCCACCTACTGCCACATCTAAAGTTAATTAATTACATTTATTAATTTGTTCGGTTAAAAAATTACAAGCTGTGGTTTAACACCAGGTTAACTGCTCCCAGTCTTAAGTTTAGGCTAAGCTAGGGTAACCCAGAAATAGTCTTGGAAAACCACAACCTGCCAATTTTGCACTTTACTTTTTAAAATATAATTAAACAAAATTTATAAATAAATACATATAAATATCTTTTGATTTGCGTGTTTTATAGGTGCTAGTAGGTGAGTTTTCTTTACATTTGGATGGAGCTAGGCTAACTGTTTTCCACTGTTTCCAGTGTTTGTGCTAAGCTCAGCTAACTAGCTGCTGACTCCAGCTACAGTGTCAGGTTTTTCAAACAGATGATTAACGACTGTTTAGTTAAAGAGACAATTAAACGAGAGAACTGATTAAGACAAGTATAGCAGCAGTGCTTAAATGAAGACAAAGTCTAAGATGGCTAACATCTGGGCGCTCTGGGGTAGCCAAAGCAGAAAGGCAAGAGGAAGAGCCGGAGAAATGAAGATGGACAGTGTGAATTGAAGTCTCTCCTCTGTTAAAGAGAAACATGTCGTTCTGTCACTGAGACAGAGCAGATAAACACCGCCCATACTGAGCAACTCCAAAAAATCATCCAAGAGGGAGAAATAGATGGAGTGGAAGTAGTGGAAGGCAGATGTGCCGCAGGAATCATCTGAGGCCAAGAACACATGGATGAAGCTGAGGAGGATCTGAAAAGAATAGTTCATTAGACAGGGAAAAGTTAAATGTCCAAAAACAGACAGAAAACATGTCTTCTGAGATCATCCAGCAGTCTGAAATGTACCCACATTTATTTGCAGTGCAACAAGACCAGCAGAGATGTGCAAAACTAGTATCATATATGAAGAAATTAGAATAATGGAGCCCTGATGACCAAGTAGGCAGAGCTGAAGAAGAGGTTGGAGATGGGAGAAAAGACCAGAAAGAAGAAATAAGTGAAAACAACAGCCATCCTCCGTGGGTCATTTTTTTCTTCCAGGAAGCTACACTCCCCGTTGTCAGTGAAATTTAATGTGTGAACATGATGTGCTTCTGCTTAAAATAAAAAAAAAATCGAAGGAATGCCGAAACGCTTCAGAGAGAAAAACAAAATCTTTCTGCTGCCTGATTGTGAACTTCCTTTGAAAAATGAAGACAAATGGCCTCACATTGACTTGTTTTCTTTGAAGTGTCTTCATTTCTAATACCTACCATATAATAATACTGAGAAAATGTACTAATCTACATTACATGCTAAACACCAGCCAAAGCTTTAAGACAAAATAATGAACAGCCAGCATTTAGACTTAATTTCAATTATGCTGCCCCTTAAATAACACTGTAAAAAACTGCTCTGGGTTGACAGCAGTTTATAACATTCAAAAAAGAAATGCTTGAACACTGATTGCCGTGTCCTTTGTAGACATTACATACTGTATATGGACAAACATATGTGTTGATTTTGCAGTGATGCCAATATGTGAATTTTTCTACTGTTCTGCTCTGCTGTGCACAACACATATGTGGAGCATAACCTGAGACTTATTACAGTATCGTATATGTAAACACTACAGTTACCCCAAGAAGTATTCATCAAGGCATATGTTCCGCATTTGTATCTGTCACAGCATGATAATATGTTTGTTTTTTTCTCTGTTCCAGTCTTCCACTGATCTGGTCTGTTTTGTCCATTTTGAAAAAGTCAACATCTATGCCACCAGCAACTACAAACAGAAATACAGAGCTCCCTCCAACTTCTGCTTCATTCTGAAGGTAAGCTCATCATTTACAATCAAACAAAGTCTCTGCACAGCCTGGTAAGAAGGGTCTTCATTTACATGTACATTTAAATAAAGCTATTCTGAACACCACAGGGGCTTCTGCAGTGTGGTGACGTTGCATGTGCTTGGAATCCCATTCACTGTAGATTAAAGATGCGTTTGCAAAGGGGATGGAGGAGAAAAGTGAACACAAAGATGAGCAAAAGTCAGTGAAACAGTGGTGAACTGAAGCGGACACATGACGATGGTCAATGCAGAGGCTGCAGCCTGTGATGGCAGTTTATTTAGACACTTTCCACAGAAAGTGGAGTAAAGTTTAGGTTTGTGTGTGTGTGTGTGTGTGTGTGTGTGTGTGTGTGTGTGTGTGTGTGTGTGTGTGTGTGTGTGGTATCCTTCCATTTGAAGGGCAAGCAGTTTTGTATCTCACAGTAGTGATGACCCTTATCCGTAGCAGGTATCCGTGGTACTCTCAGAGTTTGACCTGTAGTATTTACTGTACTTTTTAAGTATGAGCAAAAATGATTCTCGTGAGCTTTATTAAATGACACTGCTGTACTTTCTCTATTAGGGTTTAGTCACAGCAAACATGAGCCACATAGCAGATGACAGATAAACGTCAAGTTGTCAGGAGATAAGAAGTGTTAGCTGTCACTAGTAAGTCATGCTGTGAGGAAGCGAGAAGAGTACAGAAAAACCAACAAACGTCCACTGCCCCCTCCCCCCACCCCCCAACCCACACAAACACGCACAGCCTGTCTCACAAAAGAAATAAATGTTATGTGTGTTTGCAAAAACTGTGTCAGTTTGTTTTTAACTAATTTAAATTAATCAAGATTCAGCCACATTTCCAGCCAGTGTTTTAACAGTAACAGCCTGGTCCACAGTGCAGCAACAGCTTGGCATAGTGTGCCCTCTGCTGGCTCTTATGTGTGCAACATATACACAAATTGAGAGTAGAGATGCGGCGTTTGTATTAACTCAGGAGCATTATATCAATTTTACAAGTTTGGGTCAGCTGTCATGGGGAGTACCACCCTTTGTCAGTGTGTGAATATAACCCTGAGGATGTCACGGTGATGTCATCAGGGTCATCTCAGACTGACCTTTAGAGACCACACATTCACAATAGAAAGCCTCTCTTACAGCTTTATGAGAGTTTATTACTAAATCCCTGGAATGTCCCTTTAACATCACTGTTGTCTCTGCCTGTGCTGTTTTCCCAGCATCCCTGCATCCAGAAAGAGTCTCACTACATCAAGTTCTTGTGTTGCGACGACGAACACACGCTGTTGCTGTGGGTGAACTCCATCAGAGTAGCCAAGGTCAGATTCAGCACTGTCAGTCATCTGTCCTGTGAGCAGTGAAATGAGTCGTAAATGCAATTCAGCTTCTCTTCACTTCCAAATCTGACAGTGCTACAGACACAAATGACTTTTATATTTCATCACAAAGAGTGTGACAGATGTGTGTCCTGTGTGTGTGTGTTCAGTATGGGACTGTATTGTATAAGAACTACCAGGATGCAGTGAAGAGAGTGTCCGTTCTGCATACTCTCCAGTCTGCTGCACACAAAGGTACGCCTACACATATAAATATATATATATAGAGAGGAGATTTTTGTCCCCACTTCTCTTGTATTGTGTTTTTCCCTTTCCCTCTACAAGCTCCAATCTCAAAAGCACACACATCCACCCCCACCCCGCGATCC
>JBBMJY010000006.1:5758176-5842671 GCA_037833715.1 Toxotes lorentzi
AACTCCTGCCATGAAAACCTAAATACATCCACACACTCGCTGTTAGTCCAGATGGAGCTGGATGGAAAAAACCCACATCCGGGATTTATCTCTCATTTGATCTTCTTTACAGACAGATCCAAAAACCGGGTCCCTGAGATCAGCCCACAGCCGGGTCCACCTCTGCCCAAAATCACAGATGTTGAAGACTATTCACAGGAGCCACCACCTGACTTCATCCCTCCTCCTCCTCCTGGCCACTTACACACCTGAGACTCGTCCTCACCTCCTTCTATGAATCAGGTTTAACTTCACACAGGCTGGATTTAGCCAGTTTAGCTTATATTACAATAGTAGTGTTACCTGCCTAAGATGCAAAATAGTGTATTTAAAATTTTATTTATTCTCAAATCTATGACAGTATTTATTTCTGTTTTGTTTTGGGCAAATATATTAACATACACAACAGTATGTTGCAAATTCTTACATCTTTCTCAACAGCCTTACCAAACAAAACAGACCGTTCTGTTCGTTGTTTCAATGAGCTGTTTATTACAAAAAGACTGTACATAAATTTCAATGAACACATCCTATGTACAAACTGAGAGGAGAAGACAAATATCGGATTCTGTTCCCATGAACATTTAAGTTACTGATCTTCTTTTTTTTTTCCACGTTTGATCATAAGAAAACACACATTAAAGAAAGGTGCCTTGACCTGTGATGCCCTGAAATGCTAGACGTTAAGTGGTAAACATTACAAAGTTCTGCACGTCAGTGGTTGTCTCATGATTTCTCTATGAAAAAAGTATAAATAAATCCTTTACATACAAACTGCTAACGAACCTTCCTCAGCAGTCTCAGACATAAGAACAATAGTTGAATGCAAAGCTAGAAATACATTAGGTAGAAAAAGTTGCTTCCTCACAAAAAAATTACCTCATGATGGAAAAAATACAATCAAGAATGGGATGTAGTGGCAAATCATTCACTGTAATGATGTATAGATACTTTCATGCACAGAGGCTGAATGAATACTGTTGATTTGACTGAGTCATTGTCTTTTCTGGTCTGTGTAGAAACCTGAAAATGTAACCTCTGTAACCTAACCAGAAAGAAAGTTCATGTCCAATGCCCGTTATTTCCAAAGTACATGTGATTATGTTTGTATATCTGACTTGTTAGAAACATATATTCTGAAATACGCATTAGCTTCAATGATATTTGACAGCGAGTATTACTTGCACCAACAATCACTTTGAAAGAGCAGGCATCTTATTTTGCAAAAGTAGTAGAAATTGGAAAACAGAAGTCTTCGTATCACCACTGATTTTAAGCCCTCAGGATTGCATTTCATTCCTTCACTGCAGACAGCAGGTGTCATTCATGTGTAGCACAAACTCTAGACAAAAAAACAAATAAAAAAAAAAACTTAAGTAGCAGATTCTAGCTGTAGTACATTACTGCTGAGTCGCCTACATTCACTACAATGCAGAAGTGACTGAAGATCAAAACGACCAGTGTTCACCTTCTGGAACAAAACGCGGAGACTAAAATCCTTGGTTACATTTCTATGTAGAGCAGTATTGTTTTGAGGTTGTCTGGGTTGGTGATTATGGTTATTGAGCACCAATGTGAAGCACCACACCATCAACCACTGAAAGAAATGACGACAAATCTAACGGTTAATTGATGCTCCTCAGACAGCAACTCTTCTTCTGCATTCAGAGCCAAGAAGGAAAAATCACAAAGTCCATCACAGTCGGTGAAAACTAATCAGTGCAGCTAATCCAACACAATGGTAAAACAACATGAAAAACATACACGTTAGTCCTTCCTCTGCTTCACAGTCCGAAGCAGGAAACATCTCAGAGCTCTGCTACAGTAGCTGGACAGCATCACCAAATACAGTGACAATGATATAACTGTGACTTAACAGAAAAATAAATGTTTATACACGGCCACTTTGCCAAGATAAAGTTAAAATGGCACTGTGAGTGATGAATAAAACTAATATTCAAGTAAAAATAAACACAAAATGTTAAAAAAAAACAAAAACAAACCTTCCAATCTTGGCACCACCTCCACTGACGCTGATGGAAACTCACAGGTGAAACACACTAACTGACAAATGTACTGTACTGTACTGGCAGCTTCTCACGTTACAGTTTATATACACATTAGAGAACAGAAAGAAACTCCACCAGAAGAGACGGTTGTTATTTTTTTTTTTTTGTAATGTATTCTGTACACTCACGTCACCCCTTTTTAATGGCATCCCCACCCACACACAGCATAGTAAATAACTCCAGGTTGCTTTTTTTTTTTTTTTTTTGCCCCTCTTAAACATCTTGTGATTTGGACATCGACGGCATGGAACATTCAGTCGTGTCCTAATGCACTTACTGATGTTTGTTTGTCCTTTTTGTTGTGTTTATTTTTTTGATGAAGTAAGATGGATGTTTTTGAAAGGAGGGGAGAGTTGGTCTGCTGGTCTACAGTGCAAATGAAGGAGAGTCAGTGCAGCGTCGTAAAAATGCTACACTGCTTCATCTATTCAGAGAAATCGTGGTAACACTTCACTGTCTGAGTCAACTGCGTACTGGAAATACTGGAAATGTACACATATTAATACTACATCTAGATTTGTTCATCTAGAACTGTTTTGACTGTATGTCATTTACTGTGAGGCAAAAATTGAGCCTGTCTGAAAAGTGCTACCGATCGGGGTAGGGGTTTATCTCCTCCTTTTCATCCACAGTGTAAACTAACAGACCGAAGCTTCAGCACCCTCCTTCATTGTGCGACACTTTTTTTTTTTTTTTTTTTTTTTGGAGCAAAACAAAACTGTGCAAGCACAAGCCCCCCCCTCCCCTCCCGCCCAGGAAAAGAAAACCATATTGTATATTCCAAAGACTTCACCATGGCACTTCATTCAAAACAGGAGCTGTATGAACTGCTATCGCTGCACTGCAAACATCTGTACATCTTCACGCTTATCTCTGTTCAAAACTGCAGTGCCGTTTTGGGTGGCTTTTTGTTTGTTTCTTTTTCTAGTCAGCATAGTGCATGATGGACTCGACGTAGTTGCCCGGGAAGAGTCCAGTGACGCCGTTGCAGACGCCTTCGAACCAGCCGTCATCGTTCTTCTTGATTATGTAGATGATGGCTCCCTCCATGAAGGACAGCTCATCCTCCTTGTCCTTGGTGTAGTCGTAGATGGCCACAACTGGGAAGAGGCAAAAAAGTAAGAAAAAGAAAAAACAGTGGCAGTGAAAATAAATCGGGTTTTTCCACAGGGGAAGAAAAATAAAATGGTGTCCCCCCAGCTACTTGTTCTCCCTGGCACTAACCTTTCTCTAAATAAGCCTTGGGGGCCCAGTGGGGGTCTCCGTCAGCATAGGGATCGCTGTAGTGAACCACTGCTGCCTCTTCTTCCTCATAGTCCACAGGTGGGGGAGGAGGAGGGGGAGACGGTTCCTCAAACACACCTATGTCCTCTGGTGGTGGGGGAGGAGGCGGGGCAGGGCTGTCTGTAACTGGAGGAGGAAAGAGTGGGGGAGAAAAGGAATCGGTGAGGGGATGTTAAAAAAAAAACAAAAATTTAAATGAGAGAAGCACCAATGAGAAAAAGGCAGACGTGATCTGATCTGGAGCAGCAATGAATTTCAAAAATCCATCTCCTGCATCAGTGTTTGTGTACTTTTTACCATTTCAAAATTCAATACTTTTTCTAAATCCTTTTTTTTAATTATCTATTTTTTCTATAACTGTTTTGAACAAATGTCACTGTGTGTAGGAACCAATGTAACCAACAGTATTCTAGACTGTGATCATAGTCAGCTTAATTTTTAAGAACTCTGCAGATTCCTGAGGTTTGTATTTTTTACTGTGCAGTAATTTAACTGTGCACTAGAGGGCAGCTTAGGGTCTTTTTTTTTTTTTTTTTAACCTCTTAGTCCAGCAGTCCTCTTACAGCATCTACTACTTCTACTAGTATTAGTAGTTAGCAGTATTCAGGCTCCATAGCCTGTTTATGAGTCTAAATCACCCAAGACTCATGTTTCCTTTATTATGTTCAATTATATTTTAAATTTATACACAGAGTCTAAAACACTGGAATTAGCTTACAAAACTAGACTGTACAGCATCTCCTTCCAGGTCGCTAAAGCTCCAGACTTCTTACTTGAGCCACTTTGTGAGACCTACTCAGACAAAACTAAGAATGGGTGTATTTACACATAATGGCAATCTTCTGAAGGTTCAGCAGATAAGGACACATCAGTTCTGCCTGCGCGTTCACACAAACGCGATGTGGTAAAACGGGTGGATCAGTGTTGAACAAACGTGTGATTTTAAAAGCTTGACTTGGACCTGACCTGACCTGCTTTCCACCGGTCCCGCAGTCTCCAGTCTTTGAGCTATATTTGTTCTCGTAACCCAAGTGTCCTCTTGGAGTAAATTTCCTTGCACCCTTGTCTCCTCAAGTTCAGTCATTAAACAAAATCTGTACATTTTACCTCATTAACTTATAAGTCTGCTCTTGAAGTAACTTGTCCAATCTGCTTACATACATACCTGTTTTTCCAACAACTGACTTTAAATCTGTTTAAGCATTTAGAGCTTAAAAAGCTTCACCACTGAACGAGCATATATTACATTCAGTCAAAATCTAAGTTATAAAACTGGCAAGGACCATATTGGATTGAATTACAAATCAGGCAGAAAGAAAAAGAAAGACAATCTCTATTCAAAAAACATTAAAAAGCAAAAAAAGGTTTTATCATCTATTAAGATGGTAATCTACAAGGTCAGTGTTTTGTGGTTTGTTTTTGTATGAGACATCAGTGTTTTCAGAGCTGTGGACTGCACCACTCTGTCTGTTCATTGTTGTTCATTGTTCATTACTGCAGGTCATGCTAACCAATTCTTCTTCTATTTGCATGCGTTACTTGATGTGTGCCACAGCACTTTCCAGACTGCTTAGAAGCACAAGTGTATAAGGCTACATAAAAAGTGTTATAGGATTATATTTCTTTATGTAATATGTTAATTGTTCATTTAAGATCTGTTGAAGAGCAGAGCACTCTACATTACACTTGGTCATACAATTACACCAAGACACACCCTTTCTAGCATAATCTGTTCTTTCATCTGACTGCATGACTCATATCCATTGTGGTTCAGTGTATCGACAGACTTTATTACGTTTGACCAGACAGGTACAGACAGTTCCACATCTGTGCACAGCTGCATCCGTGCAGACTGGCGAGTGGTGAGTCAGGACACGGCATCAGGTCACGTTCTCTCTCCTCAGTGGACGGAGAGTACAGGACGCGCTCTTACAGTGATCCATCCATCACCATGGCAACAGACAGACATCCGACCCGAGGGGCGAGTGCTCCCCCTCAACCCCGCACACAGTGCAAGAGAAGGTGCGCCAAGTGTAGCAAGCCACAGAGCAGAGTGCAAACGTGAGGCAGTGTGTGGATGCTGAGACCATTTCAGTGGACTAAAGATAGATAAGATGAAACATGTCTCCATCGATGTACAAATCACCTTTTTCATATGTAAGTAATTCCAGCTCCCTTCTGAGATGTTCTTCCTGCATAGTTACATCAGCAATTAAAACTACTGGGCTGCTGGTGGATTGGTTAGTCTGTCACAGGATGTAGTTGTTGATCTCACTTTATAGACATGTAGAGATTTATAATGTAGATAATTTAATAAGTAAAGTTTTTTGTCAAGTCCCACTTACTGTGTGTGTTTTGTGTGCTGGTGAATGTGTCTCTGATTAAGTAGATATGAACGTGATGAGTTTTGTAGTGTCGTCTTTAGTGTAGGATTAAGCGTAATTTGATTTTTGGAGATTCACAACAGCTCATGTACCTGCAGGTCTGTGTAGGGTGTATTTGTACAGATATGTTCGTAAATAAGTGTAAATTCATGTTTATGTATGTGCTGAGTACTTACTGCTCTCCTGCATTCTGGCCACAAAGCCGGTCAGAGGGATCTGTGGGGTCAGCTGGACCATAGGAGGAGGAGGCGGAGGAGCCACAGACACTGGAGCAGCAACACCCAAAGAACCAGAAGGGGCAGCGGAGAGCGATGGAGATAGTGGATAGAAAGAATGACAGAACAAGAAAAGAACCAAAGACATCATAGAGGAGAGAAAAGTCCCAAAGTAGAAGAGAGAAAGAGATGAAAAAAGAATAAGACAAAAAGCTTGTGAGCGAGCGAAACAGTGCGGGAAGCATTGCTGAGCAACTCATTTACACATTTCCAATCAGAGTTCTTTTGTGCTACGTTTTTCAAGCTGGGCTACAGACGCATTCAACTCATCTCAGTCTGAGAATCTACCTCATCAGCATCTGTTTTAAGTTAAAAGCAAAGGCTGTAGGCAGCTGTAGATTTTTTTTTTGCTTCCAGTGAAAGTGGAACAAAGCTCTACAAAAACACAATGGTGGCAAGGTGACAGTTAAATAGCAGAGATATCGTCCTTTACAAGCAGAGCTGCAGCATCTGGACGTGATCCGACTCAGAGTTTAATTAATTGCTCATTAGAGTGGTGTGTGTAGATCAAGCGCAACATTAAGTGAATGAACTTGTACCTGTATAATCTCTTTCTTAAGCCCCTATGAAGAAGCTTTTTGCTACGCTGTCCTTAAAAAGGAGATAAATGGACAGACAAACAAAGAGAAACACAGCTGTCCTCACTCAAAGACATGATGTCACACACATGCAGACCAGGGCTGACTCATAAATCACATGTAATGGAGGGGCGTCTGTAATCTCACTGGGCAGTAATGTCTTATTATTCCACCCAGCTCTCACCGCAGAGCCACATCCATCCACAGCTACACCCTGTGAGATCGATGAGCTGCCTCGTGTAGAAGTAGCTTTTCGTGCTGTACAACTTCTATTACAGCCGCCTGAAACTTATCTTTTACTTTAATTAAATTTCAATGACAGAGATGATACGATGCCCCAGTTTAAGTCCCTGGTTGATGCAGCTCTGCACCATTGTCTCTCTTCTTCCAGACAAGACAGGCAGCCGCCTCCTCCTGTGTTTTGTGCCAAGGAAGATGCTTGTCCTTTGAGAGAGGAACCATTAGAAGAGAATGGCTCAGAGTGACGCCTGCCAAAATAAATTCTACTCTTCTGACAGAAAATACGCATATGTTCCAGGTTTCCCCTTGTCTAGCAGCTGTTTATGTGTTTTCTGTCCTGGATTGCCTCCTGCCTATCTCTCCTGAACAAGAAACCTCCTCCAACTGACTAAAGTGATAATGTCATAACTCAATTAGAAATGTTAATGAAATTCTCTGCACAGCAGTGCTGAGGAGGGAAGTTTTCAACAACCCTGACTTCAGTAATTACAGTTCATCATTCATTTTCATTCGCCTCCGGAAAGCCCAGCCCACGTATATATCTCTCAGACCCAGAGGAGTTTTTAGCGGTTGAGCAGCAGCTAAAGGAGAGGCCGACTATATCCAAGTTTCATTATATTTAGATAAGGCTTCTCAGGAAATTTTAAATGCCAGTTGGAATTAAATTAAAGATCATATTCCCTTATAAAGCAAAACAATCAACACTAAATATATATAGAAATACACATTTATTTTATATTAAGAAAAGTTACTTCTTGTCACCAAAAACCTCATTTTACTCAGTCTTTCTAAAGACCTACCACACATAATATAACAAACTTACATGACGTTACATGTGAGTTACCTGAGTTCTGTGGGTAGGCAGGGCCACCGTTGATGTGAGGCTGCTGGGAGGAGACGGAGGGTGCTCGGCGGTAGGTGCCGGTGGCTGACACCATGGAGGCCGAGGAGGTGGTGGAGGAGTTGTGACGGGAGATCTGGCGAGAGATCGTGCCAAACTGGGACATGGGGATGGGACCCAAGCCGGGGCCCTGCGGCACTGAGGCTGAGGACGTTGCCACTGCAGGAGAGTGTATGGAGAGACATTAAACTAAAACCTCACTTTTAGTTGCTGATTTACCTTAAATATTTAGTAGTTTTAATAACAGTAGGTGTTAATTTCCATTATATTTCCATACAGAATATAAATAAAAATAATAATGTGCTATCGGTAGAATAATATTTACTTTACTCAACAATTCAAGTCTGTAAAGATAAAAAAGGAAAAACTTTTATCATCAGAACAGTTTGATATTTAAGACTCTTAACCACTTTAATATTTATTGCTCCTAAAGTAAGGCCTGAATAAAGCTAAATGCTTCAATCTGGGATTTACATAAATGTCTTCACTATCAAGTGAAACTTTAAGGTTTGTATGAACTTTTCATATATTATTCATATTATCATCAGTCCATATTCAATCTCTTCTGTTTGACCTGATAAATCTTAGTTTGAGTGAATGTGATAATGTCTGAGCGATAGAAAATGCTCAGGATAAGAGTGGACCAATGAGAGCCGGAGATACAGAGAAGAGCCCACAAATATCCATTCATGTAACCAGCAGTCAGTACACACTGTGATGAGCTGTAAGGTTACACCTGCTGAGGCTCACCTTGTCCCAGACTGGGAGGGGAGGGGGTGGGAACTGCAAGAGGGACACCAACTCCACTGCTTCCACTGTTCTCCCTGCCACCGCTACCCCCACTGCTGCCACTGCAGAGACAGAGAGAGAGAGAGAGAGAGAGACATTGTGGAGATCATTAGAGGATGTGTGAGACAAACTTAATTACATGACAGAATTTGACATCCTATCATTACTCTCATGTATGTCATTCTGTCATAACAATATTCCCATCACCGTGGCAACAGAGTCCGTGAACACGTTGTGTACACAGCCTGGAAACATTTACACATGAACCCTGGGCACCAGTCTGAGAGCACACACTTACATTTGTGGTCACACAGTGTAACAAAAACAATATGAGAACCAAGGCGTAAAAGCTCTGATGGAGGGAGTAATTAGACTTCGCCTAAAGGTGCTGAGTGTAAAATCTGAACACAGTGAATAAATTATAATTGCATTACATTTCAAACGTAAGCGTAGTTATTATAAACAAACAAGGACACACAAGAAATAATAAAAACAAGAAAAAAAAACGGACTTTGGGCTTTAAACATATTTATTTTCATATTTAGAGAGCAGTAGTCCTGTCTTTGTCCTCCGTGCACTGTTCAAGATTTCTGATAAATTTTGACAAAGTGTAAAGCTAAGTATAAAATGTGCACGGTAATGGGTCAAAGTGTGCTTGAGCAAGATACCGAACCCCAAATAGCTCCTGGTGGCCAGGCCAGCACCTGGTGTGGTAGCTGCCTGCCATCAGTGTGTGTGTGTGTGTGTGTGTGTCTGTGTGTGAATGAAAAAACTGAAATGAAAATGAGGCCATTCACCACTTATAAAAAGGGTTACAACCGCAACACTTTGTGGTTTTAGTTAGTAAGCTAACACCCTTGATTTTAGGAAACAATTCCTTTCACAGTTACCATACATGCTAGATATTTACCTGGTAAATACTGAAGGTAGAACATGATAAAAGCATGTATATTACAGCTGTAACTGAGTAGCTGAAGGTGTTAGTATAGGTACACAGTCTAAAACTCCACATTTTGACATGTCATAATAGGAAAAGCACAGTTTATACTAGTAACATTAAAGATAGCTATGCTCTGTTCAGTAAACAATGACAGTGTGACACTGAAACCAGCATGCACAGCACCAGGACCTGCAGCAGCTAAATGCCATCATTAACTTTACTAGTTACACCTGTGCTTTTCCTACTGAGACATGTCAAAATGTCTGCTGTAAAAAAGGGCCTATGGAAGGGCCATGAACACCCACACTGCTGTTTTCTCTAATCCTGGTAAGTCTGATTACTTGATTCCCCAGGTTTAAGTTCAGTTTCCTGAGGTCACCAGACTCTACACAGAAATCTGTACCAAAATGTGTTCATAACAGTTGCTCTCTGCTCTAACAGGCAAAACAAAACTGAGAGATGAGAGAGAATTAAATAAGGTATGTTAGTAAAATACAGCCTGTGTACATCCACACAGTCCTGAGATGAGGTTTTGTTCTCTTAATAGAGCAGTCTGCCACCTGTATACTAAACTTGGTTTGATCTCCACACTGCTGCTAAATTCTGGTGGAATGTGGTTTGTAAAGTGCAACCAAAATAGCTGGAGTGTGAAGCTGTGGTTAAATGTGATCAGCTTTTCAGTGCAGTACAGTGCATTACAGCTTTTCATCTGCACTACATTCACACCTCAAATGTCTCCCCAAACATAGACTATATGTCATTGTCAGGAATAAGAAGAGAGGGTGTGCTACCTGTGTGTCCTGGGCCTCTGGTTGAGCGAGGCTGTGCGTGCAGGGCTGTGCTGGCTGCCCAGTCGAGCGGGGCTCGTCATGTAATCATTAGGCACCACTGGCGGCTTCACTGGCTCCAGTGTCTTGTAGGGAGTATTACGCCTGGACGGACATACAGTTAGAGAGAGAAGACAATTAATTCAATGTTTTCATGAGGTGAGAGAAAGTATAAAACCATTCTTTAGGCCTTTACAGGCTCTGCTTATGGAACCATGGTAAGGTCGTCCTGGTGTTATGAACAACCATCGTGAAATGTATGAACTGTCTCAAATAACAGTATAATGGTGTAGAGCTAGTGTCTATACCAAAAAACTACCCCTACTGCTGTAAGTCCTTACCCCAGGGTACCACGACCGGCCATGGGGGGGCTTGGGGGTTTCTGTGTCGGGGGGTTGGTCCTGGCGAGCGTCCCTCCTCGTCCTGCCGCGTTGTTCCCATGGTGCTACAGGAACAAAGACGAGTTAAAACCCTGCTTTTGTGTTTCCCTTACTACTACACATTACAGCTGAGGAGTCACTTAACCTGATGATTAAATAAAACTTGGACTGATTTCATACTTGCATCTGTTTAACTGAGCATAATTATTTGGAGAAACACTGTCACAGAGACATGGAATAGGAGGAAAAGAGAGAAGCCATTGCTAAATAGGTGAGTGGTGTCTTGAGTGGGATGCCACTCACTGATGGGTAAATGCATGTAGAAATACAAGACATAGGAATATGTGTTAAAGAGTACATATTGTAAATATGAAATATAATGTTTAATATCTTCATTTTTCTTTCCTTCACTGTAACATACCATATATATTAATTTCAGTCTGTAGTATATTAATGGTAGAATTTCTAATCATGTCTATACTTGGAATAGTTAAGTTGAAAAAGTGCTGACCCTGTGACTAGTTAAATACAGTTAACAGGCAACAAGAGAGTAAAATATTCTTATGTGTAATGGTTGTGTTTTGTTGCACTGTGTTAAATCAGCCTGTGCATTGAATCATATTTGTTTCATGAAAACTTAATAGCAAAATGTTTAATTCCAGCATATGTTTTACAAATGAAAAATAATTTTGCTGGGTGATCACGGAGACCTTGGTACTGCAGCTTTGAGTTTTATCAATAGATGACAAAAAGAAGACAAAGGCAACCATCTCTTACCTTGGCCTTAAGCCACTGAGTGCAAGCAGGCAAAAAGAGAGGACAGAAAACATGCTCATTGGTTAATAGTTAAAAAAGTGAGTAATATTATAGTAATAGTGACAGTAAGCATGAAATTGAAGCATTTTGCATGAACTAATCCTCTGTTAATTCAATTTTTACATACAGTATATGGAAAGAGCATCTTGAAGGACAAAGTAAAGGAGCAGAGACAGAGTGCAGGACATCAAGGAGACTAATACAAGGAGGTACGCAAGTCGACAAGTCAAAAAAGTCCATTCTCTTCTAATGTGTGATGTGTGTTTGTTGCTGAAGCTGACGATAATTTCGATGATCGATCTGTTTCATGTACAAAATGTTAGAAAATGCTCATCACAATTTCCCTCAGCTCAAGGTGACATATTTAATTTGCTCTAATTGTCTGAAACAAAGTACATTCGATGTATAATGATATAAAACAGAGAAAAGAATTTTAGCACATATTCTTAAATTTTAATTAAATGATTAACTGGTGCTCAGATTTGCTGGTAATTCATTTGGAACTAGTCACATTTTATGAAACCTTAAGTTAAATTACTCCTCAACCCTGTTGTGTGTGTATGTGTGTGTGTATGAGCCCGTTCTATGTGCATCATGTGTCTAGACGTGTGTTGCAGACTGTAATCAGAGTGAGAATTACTTAAATCGACACACTAGAAATAATGAGCAGTGGCTCTACTGCACATGGCTGTGCTGACGTTTTAAGTGTTGCTCTGAGAAAAGAAAAAAACACTAAAGCACGGTGAGGTCATAAATAACAGGAGTGAGGTGTTCAGACTGTCAGAGCGGCTGAAACTATGTCACCCCGGTAACTGCCAGTAATGCCAATAAAGGCTATTACGGTGGAGGGCTGAGCACAGTCATCCGTAAACGTGTGAATGGGTCTTTCCATGCTCAAGTCTGACTTCCCATCTACCCATGGGTGAGTTCCCCTAGTTATGTGGATGAAAGGCAGAGGGGTGGTGATCACGCCTTGAATGCTCGAGGGAGTCCACCACAGCCAGGAGGAAATAGGCTGTAATGAGTGCTAATAAGCTACTATTTCCCCCACCGCATGAACACAAATGAAACATGCATATGTATGAAAACAAATACACAAACAGACCCGCATGCACACATTGGGACACTACTCTTAGAATTCTCTATTTTTCTATGTAGTGGCTGGTGCAGTACTGAGTATGAAATGGTATCAATTCTTGATATCCTGAATTATTTACAGACGTGTTTGTGCGTGTGAGAGAGAGACGGTGTTCTGGCGGAAGAACGTGGAATATGATGTGCATTTCTGTCTGCACTGGGCCAGACAAACGCACATCCATGAACACTAATGTAGCCAGACACGTTCAACCCTGATTAAATTAAAAGTTCTCCCCGAATGTAGAAATCCCCAAAATGACTCATTCTACAGCTGTAAAAGACTCCTGTTGTCCCTAAGGAAAAAAGGTTGCACATTTTCCCACATCTACACGGATCTGTGGTGATTTCTGCAGAAATCTATCGTTTGCAGCATGAATGATGCTTTATTTGCATAGTGGGCCGTGACAAATATGTCTCAGTGTGAGCCAGCTCTCAGAGGAGGAAACACTAGCTTTTGAATTTGAATCAGCGGATGTTTGAAAATCAGCGGACAGCCACTATCTCAGCAGAGACAGACAGGGGGAGAGGGATGAAGAGGCCGACTCAAACAAGCTGCGGACATTTATGAAACCAAAAATCAATGCACGCAAGTGTGTGTACACGCTAACACACGAGCACAAACACACACAGAGTGCTGTATAAAAGAGGAAAAGAAGAAGAGGAGAGAGAAGAGAGCGGATGGCTCATGGGGAGAGAGAATAAAAAAAAAATGAAGAATGAGCCGGAAAGGGGCTGAAGGAATATTTTCCCACGATTCAGTAGGAGATGTGATGGTGTGAGTAACACTTGGCTGAGATGCCTCTTTCTTGCTCACACTCTGGACTCCACACACAAACACCCACACGCCTTCCAGCTTAGGAAGTTGTTACTCGGCATGAACAAAATCTTAGACAAGCAAAGCCTTTTAGCCAGAGTCAGCTACCGACTTAGCATGTTACTCTTGTGTGAGTGTTTGTTACAGTTCTGTTTCTGTACATCATTACCTAAAAGGCCAGAGTATCGATCAGCCTGTAGTGTGAGTGGATGTGTGTGAGTGAATCATGAAAGCAGGCAGTCAGCTTGTTCACACGAAAGTGCCAGGTGTGAACTCGCCTAAGTACGTGTTTTCCTGTCTCGCAAAATCGACGCTGCAAATCAAGACCACATATCAAATTAATGACTCTGGGATTTAACTGCAACAGTCTGGTTGTCGTAAAGCTTGAATGGTGTCGAAGTGCTTTTTGAAAACCAGCAGATAAAAAGTAAAACAAACAGAAACAAGGAATTCCTCTGCACTTTAGGTAAACAGATATAGTGACATTTATTGACCTTTAAGGTTGCTAGGACTGCTAAAACTGAGGGTTTTTATTTTGAAATAATGACTAAAGGAATCTTACTTTGACGCCGTGTCCCACATCATCCAGCAGTGTGTAGTCGATGGGCTTTCGAATGTAGCGCACCGGCCGCTCCATGTTGCCCGGGGCGATGATCTTGTGGGTGCGAGAGGTGTTTTTATTCGTGGTCAGGATGCCGATCTCCCGACGTGCCACCTTCTCTTTATGAATGTCCACAGTCTGCAGGAGAGACAAATGAAGGGGCCAAAATTTAGGTGCATACTGTAAATTATCTAAATGAATTTGCTCCAACTCAAGAGTTGCCTTTATTTAAGACAGCCATGATTTATTCTCTCTGTTTTGTAAATATATTTTTACTAAAAGGCCTCCCTGTCGCAGTTATTTGCTTTTAATGCAAACTTTGTACATCTGTTTCACATTAAAAGCCTCCCTGGAGTTTAGAGGGCATAATAACTTCCTTCACTTCTCTGGGGGGATTTTGTTATGAATAATACTCTTTGTAATTTATAGACCCATTTTAAAGTGTTCAAACAACATGACCACATTTTAAATTACAACACCTTTTCTTTTTTTTAAGCATATCTACTGTTAAACCTATTTACTTCAGCATATTTACTATTATTTGAGATCTGCTAATGACAAGAGTGCCAGCGAATATTTGAAGAACAACAAGAAATGCATTTCACAAAACAACTTAACATGTATTTGCATGACAAAGAAAAGTTAAATGAATTTCACGCAGTTCACTCCCAAGACCTGGCTCTGCTTGGACACAGACTCTGGGTACATCCTTCTGAACTCCTACTGACCCACTATTCTGCTCTATTGGCCTACACCCTGGGGCCCTTTTGACAAAGCTCTCCTTTAACCCCTCGCTCCAAGACCAATTGAAAATACCAATGACCTCCATTTCTTCTGTGATTACAGTCATCATCGCTCACAGCATCTCCTCACAGCAGGCGCCTGCATGGACTGGCCTTCAGTTTATGAATGATAGATGAAACTGGAAGGGGTGATGGATGCAGGGAGGGAGGGAGGGAAAGCACTGAATGAAAAGTGCTGAAGAATGAGAGAGGATGTGGGGCTTTCATCTGTAGAATATGAGCTCACACTTGGGAAGAGAGTGCTGTTGAGTTTAAGTGTATACATGTGTATATTTTATACATATAACCTATTACTAATATTATATGTATAAATCTATGTTGCTAATCCTAAATGTACTGTGGGTTGCATTTTTTTATAGGTGACCCTTTTTCTTGTGTGTGTGAGAGACCCACACAACAAAGAGGTCACACGTCAGTCACCATTCAGACATCTCATTCAGTCGACCTGACAGTTCCACTACAGCAGCCGCCTCTCTCTTTGTGCTGGAGATGAAAAACTGAGAGATTGAAAGTCTGACACTGTAGGTGTTGAGGTTGACCTGTGACTGCCTCTCCCTCCTGTTGTGCAAAACTCTCTGTGTCTGTTGCATGTGAGACGCTATATATATATGTGAGAGAGAGAGAGAGAGAGAGAGAGAGAGAGAGAGAGAGAGAGAGAGAGAGAACATGCTAGGTTCTTTTTTTAGGAGAGGAAACCGAAGCGACACGCCCAGCTTCAGCTGGGAAGTAAGAAAAAAGACCCACCTATTTCCTGCCAGTGATAGGCGAGTAGAGGTGGAGCACAGATTAGACAAAGTGAGAAAAACAAAACGGCAGAGCGACACAGACAGAGAGAGAGAGAGAGAGAGAGAGAGAGAGAGAGAGAGAGAGAGAAAGAGAGAGACAAGATAAAGAGAAAAAATATATAAAACTAGAATCTTCTGAAGGGCTGTCATGATCTAAAAGAAATAGAGTAGAAAGGAAAGTGGAGATGAGACAGATGCTAAGAAAATAAACTTTACAGTCTCCAGATTTAGGACTACATTATTTAAACTGTACACAACAGATGCTGTGACCACCCATCATGTGTTTATACTCTTTTACCATTTAAGACCAAATAAATCTTGACAATGAAACACACAATTAGCGTACACATCTGTAGGTCGATGACTGGATCCTTTCAGCTTCATTGCAGCATTTCCACTACATGAAGACTGGTGGGAGAAAAAAAAAGTTGTTCAAGTGAGGTAATCTTTATGAAATATCTAGACAAAATAACTGTTACCTAATCGTTGACGACAGACCTCTGTCTGCCCTTCCTGCACTCTCTCAATCTCATTTTCTTTTGTAATCTCTTTACATTAATAAACATCTGGCTGTCTGCTCAACCTCAGCGGGGAGGTTCTGAGAAAAGGCACAGCTGTAATATTCACTGTTGGATCTGTACAGTAGTTTCAGCCTAATAAATCTGCGCTTTAGCAGATCATTATTCTTTTCTCTCAGTGGGCTAAGCTGTAGATATGTTTCCTGCTGCTGAAGTGTTACTGGCAGGAAGGAAAATATGAGGTAGTTTGTACTGTGGTTCCAAGACATGTAAACAGATGTGTGATTTCATCCATCAGTGATCTCATATATGGCTCATTAACAAGCCTACAAATTTAGACACTAATATTGTGGGGTTATGAATGAAACCCCACAACTGTCTGGATCTGTGTGATTATCATTGTTAAATTTACCCTCACATATAATTCTAGGTACTTTTTGCACTTGAGAGGACTGGGACAGAGACACAAGTGGGTCACTGAGTTGATGAATGACAATTCTGGAGAAACAAAAGGAAGAGATGAATCAGAAAGCAAACTGGACAGGACTCAAGGAAGTGGAAAAGAGACTCATGGGAAGGTCCTTTATGTTTTCCATGGCAACAGAATCCCAAAGAAGCAGTTCTGTTTCATTTACTGCTGCACTGGTTTGGGTTCAGACACTGTAAGTGAGTGCAAACGCAACCATTCAATTTAGCTGATGCATACAAAGAGGAGAAATAGACTGCCACGGCCCTGCTTTGATTAAACACGCTGTTGTTTTGCATTTAGATCGCAGCCCGTCTTGGATAATTTTGTGACAGTCCTCTCTGCTGTGGGCTTTCAAATCCTACAGAGATGGGACTTGGATTTGGCAGCGATGTTTGGCTACCTTCCGCTTTTTAATCCCATTTAACTCTTTCAGTTTGCACAATCTAAGCCAGAAAAATGCCTGGCACAAGCGAGAAAGTTATAATTTAATTTCTTGGACACATCGCTACTAGAATAATGAATCTACGCTCTGTGAGAGGTGTACGAGATGCATGTAAAACTAAATTCACTTTTCTCTGGATTTAAGCGATTTGAGGCAATTCCAACCAGTACGTTCCCTGAGATATCTGCTTTGAGACAGCAACACGGATCTGCATATCATAGTACCTTTTTACAGACACCCATATCAATTGGATTGCCGTTCATTAAGCCTACATAGAGTCTGCTTGGTTGACTTAGGTTAGACACAGGGCTGTGGTGCCTTTTCTTGTATATAACTGTATGAAACTCCTTAAACAAAAAAAATGACAAGTAACATTCTCCTGTTTATTATCTTGGGTTTCCATAAAAAACATAATAGTGCTACACCATCCTACTCTGCTGGATCATTTTAATTGCATATTCATTGGTTTTAGTACACAGTATACAAAGCAAATTGGTGATCCAGTTTTATAGCACAACCATACCTTGATGGAATTTTTCACCTGCAGCATAAGGAAAAGTACATGTTTAATTAATAACTTTGATGATGGCTTCATTCTTTGTTCCTGTTCTAGGGCTCTAGTATTAATATTGCATATAGGCTCATGCTGGCTTCACCGATACACTCATAATTAGTGGAGTCACTGTCAGTGTCATTAGTTACACCTGTGCTTTCCTGCTATGACAAGTTAAAATGGCTGCTATGAAAATGATCTATTTTAAACACGATGGACAGACTGGAGCTGAAGTAAGTCTCTTCCTAGACACTGACAGACAACTGCTCTCAGTCCTGCCTACAGTTAAATGACCATAGTGACTCGACAGTTTCTGTATCAGAGAACCATCATGTTCACATCAGTGTGTAAGGCCCTATAGTGCTATTATATCTGAAGAAGAAATAGTCCATAAAGCACTACTGACCATTTCTAAAGGATCAATAAAAGACTCCTGGTTGCAACTAACTCCGCTCCGTCCAGCAGTCTGCGGAGTAAAGTGGGAGCTGGAAATGCTAACCAGGCGAGAGTGCTGGCGTCAGGATTTCACTTCATCCCTGACAGGCTTAATGAAGCACAGAGGGAGAGGACGGGGACATTCACTGGCTGACAGGCAGGGTGGCCACATGAAGCACACGGAGAGAGAAAGCGTTAGATAGAGACTGCTGATGAAGCATGAGGGACTGAAGAGGGGCTGTGGAGGTTTGGCAGCTCCAGCATGATCCGTGATCCTGCCATATCTGTCTGTTTGTATAATATGCAAATGTGTTACTGTGCACTTTGGTGTTACGGCATAGAAATATGTCAGCCGGCAGGTATTTTATTGGTGTTGAATAAGCTTCTTCTAAATCGCTACTATCAGTGACACTAAAGACTTCCTGCAGATGGTTCACATTAAGAGAAAGAAAGGGTTTGTGCCCTGTGAGTGACTGAAAGATTTTAATCAGTCGAAAAAATAGCAATGTGGTATCAAATGGAAATAATCTGTGGATGCAAACTGTATTTCTGTGAGAGATGAAAAACAAGTGGACAGTGCAAGACAACTGTGTTGTTGTACTAATCGAATTACATGATCAAATTTATTCATAAAACGGGAAATTAGAAGTAAAGAGCTGTATCTAATATAATTCTCTTTTAAATAAAAGCCTTATTAACACTGCAGTTGAGGAAGATAGAGTCCCCTGCTATTATTTGAGAATTAATATCATTTATTCACAAGCAAACTGTTCACAAGCAAACTGTTCAGGTCAATTTGCTGTGAACTAAAAGACTTAACTGTCGGTGAATGCTTTTTAAATTTTATAAACTGTTTGAATTTTTGCAAACACATAGCACTATGGTGTGATTCTGTCTTCTGGAGCTGTGGTGTGTACCTGGGAGATGTGGTTGATGGAGGACTCCATGCGTCGTAGTTGCGAGGCCTGGATGTCCAGCAGCTGCAGCACATTGTTAGCTAAGGCATTGATCTGGTAGGCCACGCTGGCCAGAGACTGGGTGGTGTAGGCCTTGGTCTCCTCCAGGGCCTTCTTCTTGTCTTGAGCCTGGCAGCGAGAGGTAAGAGGGATAGAGAGGAAGAGAAATCATAAGTCAAAAAAAAAAAAACTGTGGAAAGATGTGTGGGTGAAAGAAACAGAGAAGTTGGCAGAGGGAAGTAAGGTATATTGTTCAAAAAAGTCTAGAGTAAATGGTGCGCTCTCATTGTTACAAGCCTAGCAGCTGAATGAATGGAGAGTGAGAGGGCAGTTTTTCTACAGGGAACAGTATTTGGCAGGATCGTTCATTCTCGGCTCTTAAAGTACAAAGCTCGGGTAATATCTGAAGGGAAGTGAAGAGTTTATGACTCTCTGGGGAATGACTATTGTGGAATGCAAAGCAGCCTGGAATTGGACAACAATAACTTCCGAATAACTCAGATGAACAACATGGGACAGGTGCATGGTGGGAGCTGTGCCGAGTGAGCAATGCTAAGACATTTCCTAGGATCCCAAATCTCTACCCAGCTGTGCAAATCTGTTTCTGGGTGCCTTTAAATAGCACTGGGACTGAATGGACATATTTATAGTTTGGAAACAAAACAAGGGTAAAAGAAGGCCACACAGAGAACCACTCACACAGGGGACGGTCGGTCTTCTTCAGGGAGTGGGGATTCGTACTGATGGTCATTTTCAGTATAAGTTATTGTAGTGGTTTTCTTTTTCCATTAATCAGTTGAAGCACTAAAAACAAACTCTTAGTTTGTTTCACCAAAAGCCAAACAAATTTTCACACAAATGAAATGCTGAGGAAATGCTCATTATTTTATATTCTATGACCTGCAAATATTTAGTAGACATATATACTAGCTAACTAAAAAAATAAATAAATAAATCATACTAGTATTTAGTATTTTCCTACATTTACATCAGAGTAGCACTTGTTATTTATAAACCCTGAATAAGCTGGATCATTGTTTTACAAACCCTCAGAACGGAACAATAAAAAATAAAAAGTGAAGGATGACATCTTGTAGCTACTTCGTACTTACGCTGTGGATTTAGCATTTCCAAAGGGCTAATCTAGAAACAATAATGAATGAAAAATAATAAATAATAAAAAAATGAATCATTAATCAATCATAAAAAAAACCTGCAACACTCTTGTGTATGACTTGCGCATGTGCATTAAAAAATACAAAAAAGAATACTGGAATATGCTACACATAATATATTTAATTATTTTTCAAAGGAATAGTTTGATATTTAAAATAAAAAATAAAATAAAATAAAAAAATAAATACATTTATTCGGAGATGAGATCAATATCATTTTCATATCTTTGCATTAAGTATGAAGCTAGATGTCAGGATACAATAAGCGTAGCTTAATTTTAAAAAACTGGGTAAACTGGGACACAGCTAGCTCGGCTCTCTCCAAAATTCCAAAATATGTAAAAAAAAAAACAAACAAAAAAAAAAAAACATGAGAGTGGTATCAATCCTTCATTTTCAACTCTTCAGCAAGAGAACAAATGAGCACATTTTTCAAAATGTTGAACTATTCCTTAAAAGTTCTGAGTGGCTCAAAGACAAAAGCTATTATTTACCTGCTGCTACCAGAGAACAATTTGGTGTGTGTGTCTGTGTGCACTATGACACCATTTTACAACCTGCCCACCTGCTATATTGAAAACCACTGGCAGCGACAATATCTGTTGCATATGTCTGCAGAGACCTGTAGCTCAGGCCTTGCCGTGTACACCTCTGCCTGCCAGTTTGTAAAACACAGAGGCAGCAGAGGGAAGCACCACAGGCTTACTCAGCACTATTCCAGAGACTGGAGCCTGCCCTCATACCTGAGCTTGGAAAACGCTGAGTTGTGTATATTCCCAATTACATATTCAGACGACTGAAACACCTTGCGCAGTCACATTTTGCAATTCTCATGAGTCGCCTTTATGCACCACAATCACCCAAGTGCTGAGACTGTTACATACTTTATTCATAAATACACATTAACAATGATGTCAGACAGAAATACACACAGTTATCTTTAACACAGTGCAATCCGTGCAGCAGAGAGAGGGTGTTAACAGGAATTTACAGAGAAGTTAAAACTTCCAAAAGAATCAAACTAATTAAAATAGTCTGAGAATAGCTTGAATAGAAAACCCCTGGCAATAATATCCTACATCTCCCTAATACACATTGTTCATTTTGGATCTCTCTCTCTCTCTCTCCCTCTCCTGCTTTGAGATATTATGTTTCATATTAAGCTTACAAAAGGTTCTTTGTAAGCACTCTACTTGGAATTCATTTTTTGTTAAGCACCAGATTCAGCCTTAACAATGCAAACGAAATAAGCCATTTTTGAGTGTCATATCAAAGTGAACACAAGGTCTGGTACTGGAATACTGTGAGCCTCATGAGTCAGGAATGAAAAAGCCATGAGTCAGAGGGGCAACGTGAGCTGAAGGGGGAATTTTCATAGGGGACTTATTAAGTAGAACCATGAGTTTCCGTCTAACACTTTATTCTTGACACATCTCGACACATACAACAGTAAATTTCTCTTAAACTTAAAAATAACTGATAATGATACCTATTGGTGCATTTAAAAAGTTCCAATAACTTTGTGATTTAGATATGCAAATCACATACTGGAACCAAATGAAATAATTCTTAAAATGTAGCATCTAAATGTTAAGATCCACTGACACACCAACATAAGCAAAAGCTATATCTGTATCCCAAAAAAACATCATGATTTCACTGTTTGATATTAAAATGAATTAAATCAAAGAGTTTCTATTTTGGTATACAAAGGTCTTTAGAAAGGCACTAACAAAGCTGAGCTCTGCTTTCAAGCCACCAAAAATGTTGTAGGTGACAGTCTGTCAGTTCTTCAAATGGCCTATTTTAAATATCTCATCTAAGAATAAAACTCTTAATTTTTCTCCAGTGTCACAGAGTGGATTTACATATCAGGACATGCAGTGTCAGTATGGTGTATAATTTTGGTATTCCAGTTAACAGTGTGAATACACGGCTGTTATCCACGACAGGATTATGCTGATCTATCCTACATAAGGACAGCCAGGTGTTATTTTACATCCATGACAACAGTATGTGGCAAATTAGACTAAAACATGCTTTGAAAACTTGGAGCAAAAAGCTCAATGTACAACTTTATTCAGAATAAAGAAACATATTCCGCTGCACACAATCTGATCATTAGTGATAATGGCATGCAAAGCCTCCTTACTCTACATTCCCTCTTGTGTTTGTTGAGTGTGTTTATATGCTTGCAGGATCTGAGCTAATGTTTTTAATGTCCCTGAAGAAATCGTTATTCAGAAGAAGCCACATACAGGCATCTTCATATTCCAAGCATGGCTATCCTGCTGTAATGAATAAACACAATATTATAAATACTGCAGAAGGAAGTGACACAACAGTACGTGTTTCTGAGAATCAGCAGTAAAGGGGATGAAAATCATCCTGCATCCACATCATATAAACGCATAAACAAAGAGCCTAAGCATTTGTAAATATGGGATGTTCTCAACTGAAACACCTAAATCCACTCAAAAAAGGCACGTTTGCTTTTAATTAAATATTAAAACCAGACAACCTTACAGTGTCTTTAAGGAGAAATGTGTAAGAACTAGTCAACTGTCAAATTCATACCCCAAACAAATAGGGGGCAGCACATGACCAGAAAGTTGGGGTGTCCACCCCTATCATAAGAAACAAGGACATGGACTCTTTGGTCCCTCCTGCCCCCTTCCTTTCCCCTGTGCCATAGTTGCACTGGCCATCGGGCATACCGGGGCAAATCCCAGTGGGCCCTCACATCGGTGAGCTGGTGGGCAGTCAAACAATCCGTAAAGTTTTTACCAGCCCTTTCTGTGTACCTGTCATTCAGGGTGTGCATGAGAGCATGCTGCAATGATCACAGTGCATTCTGCCACATAATGTGACTCATACATTTCATAACGTGTTAGGTTACAGACATGGGCAATATGATGCAAACATGTGGCAACGAGGATGGACAAAACGTTTCTCAGTTGTTCACTTCAGATACCCAGTTGTTATCTCCATTTTGTTTATTTCCATCTCTCCTTCACGCACTATAGCACAAGAAAAAAAATTTCTTAATCAGCTGATATGTAAAAGATACGTAAATCAGATCTGAGAATATCTCAGATGTCACTGCATCAAAGTCGGAAGCAAACTCCAAACTGCAGATTTAAGAACAATCAGCAAAAAGATTTCAGAATTTGGAGTTGGGTGCTGGAAGCATGAATCCTCTAATTGCTAATTTTATTTATATGTTTCTGAAAGTAATCACACAAACTTCTCTCTACTAGTGACACAGAGGGCGAGGAAATCAACCTGGTGTTCCCGACAACATTTAATATCAACACACAGAGATCCAAACAGCTGGAATTTTAAACATCCCTAAGTGAACATGATATCAGCCACCTGGTCTGACGGCAATGCCGTTTAACCTCTAACCCGCTGTTGCTAATTGCAGATAAGTTTACCTCCACAGGCGTAACATTTCCTCTCAAACTGTTCATGTCAACTAAATTGGCCGCTAAGGCAGAAGTACCTATGAGACCTTGTATAAAATCTGATAACAGACACACCTTTGAGCAAAGCATTAAAAATCTCAGGTATCTTTCTGCATAATGATACTGGGATGGGCACACTGCAGAACAGAGCTGTGTACGCTCGCCAGTATCTGGTAAGTGTGCATTCAAGCAGTCTAACCTACATTCCATTTCTTGTGACATCCATGGTGAAGTGATCTGACGTGTTATTATGGCATAATGGTGGGTTTTCTGAGCACCACAGTCAAAAAATTACCATGCTGGAGCACAGTGGGGTTTCTGGTTTGTGCCCATCTGTCAACAGACACTGCTGTTCACACCAGACCATTCAGTTTACCCACGGTCTACAATGTCAGCTCACCCACATTTACTGAACACACTCTCACCATGAGGGAGTAATACGGTGATGAGGTTTATTGCGATTAACTCTTCGCACTCGAAATCCCCAAGCATTTCTACAAAATACTTTATCCACATTAGGACATAAACCCTACTTTGTGATTTTTTATGAAAAATCATATAACCACATCGCTGAACCGCTGAGGTTATACTTCCTCACAGCCGCCTTTGACAGTATTTTGAAGGTAGAGAAATGACACTGGCAACAAGGAGGGTTCTCTAAAAAAAAGTTAATTCCACAAACATTGATAAAATGATCTTAAAATGATATGGCCTCACTGCTTTTCACAACTGATTCACCCTTTTCCTTACACTGATTTCACCATCAGTCTAGATATGCAAAAACAAGCAGGCACACCTATCCTCAACCTGCACCATGCATTTGATTACAAGCAAATAATCCATGGTGGACATGCTGTGGAGCCCTGCTGTAGACACATGATACGTGCATCACCAGTGGCTTGACAACACATGGTCCACGTAATCATATGCACTGATAAGCACCGTAAAATACTGAGAGATGTTTGGAGCCTGTGTTAACGGCTAATGGGAGAAAATATCAAATCTTAGTAAATAGGGTGTATTAATGCACAGATAAAGTGAGTTTATAGTGACTAAGCTTTTAATGGTGTCTTATATGTCATTTTCCGGTATAATCACATTTATAGATATATTACTAATTACTTACAATGTTGCTATCTTTTGAGTTTTACACGAGTAAAATGTTTTTTTTTGTTGGTGAATTGTGTTCGTTAATTTCTCCCTTATAACACTGTTATGTGGCCTTAACGACGTAACGCCTGTTTGGTTTAAGTCATGTAAAAATTGATAATAAAAAAAATGTGTATAAACGAGGGCCGAGATTGTGTTCATGTCACACGTACCTATCAGAAATATGCAGTCAATGACAAACCACTTGGTCATAACAACGACACACCCTCTATAAGCCCCCAGCAGCTCACCGAGCACAGCCTTTAAACGTGAACACGGCTCCGGCACACGGGGCCAAGCAGCCAAAGCTAGAAAATAACGACGTACGGCCATGCCTGACACAGCACCGAGCCGCGGCTCAACCACTGTGCCGGGAGGGGAAGGCCACTCCGTGTAGCTAGCGGTTTGAGGATCTCTTTCGTTGCGACCAGCGTTTCCTGTCCCTGTGGTTTCACTCACTTCTTCTAACGTTACAGCACCGCAGACACGACGGAAGCTAGCGATAAATTCAGCACATTTTAACGGCCGTTACTCGTCCCTTACCTGAACATAATTGTTTTCACAGTATTCCGCAACCCGGGACAGGTTCTGGTAGCTTTCCACCAGCGCTCTTTTACCGGCAGGGATCTCCTCCTCTAATAGCATTTGTAGCTCTGCCATCTTACATCCCTTTGCATTTCTCTCCTCTCTGTCCTTTTTTTTCAGTGAGGCGAGGCGGTGATGCTGTGGTGTGCTGCTGAGAAAGGGGCTCCCCCGCCTGGCATTGTGGGGCCGCTGGCCTCCGATTCACAACAGCCTGTGACAAATCGCAGCTACGTTAAAAAACGGAGAGCTCTGATTGGCTGAAAGGCCGACAGAGAAGCGCAGCAAACCAATGACATTTCACTGCGATGGATCATTATTCATAGGTAATACACGTATATAACGTAAAGTAATACGGAATAATTAAAGGATGGAATAATATGAATATATAATATATTCAAACAACAATTCTATCTTTGTCTACTTTTATTTTATTAGATGCAGATACTTCTACTAATTGTAGTAATAGTAAGATATGTACTTATTTATGCTTTTATTAATGCAGGTAGGTCACCATTATATATGATGTGTCAATGTTTTTTTTTTTCATTTTTACTCAAGCATTACTCAATTAAACACACGCACACTCGGGCACGTACACACATTATAAAAATAAAGACACAAATCACCGTCTACAGGGACGAGATTTTACAACAATAATTAACTTCTACATGATCATCACATGCGTCATCTTAACACTCATCACATGTGAATCGTAAATGGGACAGGTGACCTACACATGTTAGAATGGCAGATATTCCACTATATTTTCAGCCTATTTACTGAAACACACGATTCCATAGTTTACACGACTCATCAGTATCATAGATCTATAGATCAATATCATAGATTTTCACGTCTAACAGAAAGCATAAAATATTTGATGCTATATGAGATAACAAAAATACTCATTAAGAGTCAAAGACATGCAGGACTCCCTGTGTTATTTTCATGTGTCGACAAAAAAAACAAATAACACTACATTTCCCAAACATCCCCGTAGTTTAAATCTCCTCTGTGAAGGGGTTGTGGGATATGAAGGACTAAGCCATGAGCGTCAGAGCACCATTTGCAAAGTGTTGCTCAACAAAAAACTACATTTCCCAGATATCTTTAGTGCTCAAGCGTTGACTGTTTGGCTCATCCTTGACCGGAGTGAAGATTGGCTTTCTGCTGCATATTGCAGACAGACACCGGGGTAATTAAATAATTATTGCACCGGCGAATATGAACTTTATGGTGAGTCTCTGATAAATCAGCCATAGAGGAAGCATCTCTGCTAAAGAGTGTTTGGTGTTATTGCTGAAGCGTCAATAGCTTATTAAATAGACCAGTTTTATTTAACATCTCCCAGATTAAGGGGGAGACAGTCTACCTCCGTAGATAAGACAAGTGGCAACTAGCTGCAGCGATGACCAAATTGTGTTGAAGTGTGGCTCGCTGAACGCATCCTGAATTGCTATTGATTTTTCCATTAATTGCCTCAAATTCGTGTTGAAGACGTGAGGACTCCTTCATGTCATCCTCTCTGGGGCTCAGCATGGCGCAGGCGGAGGACAAACACAGCCTGGAGGCGAAATTTGCCGCTGCAGTTAAAGTGATGCGGAGTTTACCTGACGAAGGTGAGAAGTCTATACTGCTCCTCATCCTAGTCTATGAATGAAAGTGACTGGACTCAGGTGTTCACTTATACGTGCTTATACAGTGTGAAGTCTGTGCTGTGTTGCTGTGTATACACTCTAAGTGACTGACCTACATGCAGAGTATTTAAGAGCTGTCAGTCTTGGCTGACCCTCCATTGATAAAGCTGCTGTAAGGATAAGAGCTGATTAAGTGAATCAGTCATTTCACCAGGAGTAATAACAACTGCTGCAGCTCGCATGTATCTCAGCATAACAATGAGTGATTTTATTGCATTGTCAAGCTGTCGCTGCACATGTATGTCATGGAAAAAAAAATTCAGATACGATGTAACATAGTAACGAGAGTGCTTCCCTTTATAACCAGCTTTCTACATTTCTCAGGTCCTTTCCAGCCCTCTGATGACATGATGCTGATCTTCTATAGTTACTACAAGCAGGCCACCGTTGGGCCCTGCAAAATCCCCAGACCAAGCGGCTTCTGGGACACTCGTGGAAAAGCTAAATGGTAAGTATTCATTGTGTTGTCTTTATGCACATTATTGTTGTATTCCACAGCTAAATTCAGAGTTATGGCTAATGGTAATATATGAGTCAGAGAGCTGCTGCATTTGCATGTTTTACAAAATACTGATCAGAGTCTCAGCAGGTATATACAATGGAGAATAGATGACGTAGGGTGACATTTCTGCACCGCTTACTACTTCTGTAACTGCATATTTTCTGTTGTTCTGTGTTCACTTTCTTCTTGTTGTTCATTGACTTTGTGTTGCCAGGGATGCATGGAGCTCTTTAGGAAATATGACAAAGGAGGAAGCCATGAAGAATTATGTTGAAGACATCCAGCTGGTAAGTCCTTTCAGGGGAAACTGAGGCTGAGTAAGAAGGAGCGTGCATTGTAATAATAAACTCACAGACCTCTCAATTCACGTTAATGTTTTTGTATGGTAAGAAAAGTAGGTTTGCAATACTTGTGACCAAATACCTGCAAAACAATCACATTCCCATCAGCCTCAGCTGTACTCTGTGGTTAAAGCTAATAAGAAAAAGTTAGCATGATGAAACTACGATAAACTAAGATGGTGGACATATGCAAAGCTTCACAGAATTACTAGCATGGCTTCAGACTCATAGTCTAATAATAATAATTTCTTATAGAAATTTGTGGGTGTTGCATGTGTCATAGTCTCCTAATCCCTTCTAACATAGACTTAATTATTTGTTGCCAGATTTTGGAGACCATCCCAGTCTCAGATGAAGTGTCCGACCTGGTACAGATGCTTGGCAACTTCTACACTGAGGTGGACGGAGAAGATGACGAAGAAAATGAAGTGGACAGGAGACCCTTCACCAGGCCTTTTGCCAAACATGCAGGTAATGTAAAGTGCACAATCAGAGATGCCATAATAACTCCACTCTCACTTGGAGGCATATCAAAGGAAAATAAAAATACAATCCAAGGAGGCCGGTGCTGCTAAAGTGGGACGTAGAACTGCTGTTCATTTCTCTTTGTCAGTCACAGAGTGTTTTTTTTTTTTTCAGAGCCTAAGCCTGTCTTTCATGTCTTTTTATCACCAGATGAGCTGGTCAAACCATTTAAGAAACCAACAATGGAAGGCAAGTCTTGTGGTTTTTGTTGTAGCTTCAGAGTTGATAGATTCCTCCTTGTAGTCCCAGGCCGCATTAGTTTTTTTTTTTTTTTTTAACTTAACTGAGTCGCTTTCGTTCGCTTTTCATTTGACTGACCAAGGGCATCATTCTGGGCTGAATTTAGAGCAATGCAAATACACTACAGGAACTGTGAGGAATTTGCTAGGTGAAAGTTTCCTGTGCAATGTGTAGTATAAGTGCTGTAAGGCTTGTTCAGTGGTTAGTCAGTGTGTTGGTTTCTTGGCTTATATCATTATTTGCACTTTGTGGTATAGTTTTAGTGTGTTGAAGCAGTGACTTTTAAAATGCTCTGTCAAGTGTGTGTGTTGTTTGCTTTATATTGATTTACGTGGTGCAACATATTCTTTGATAAAGGGTTAATCAAGAGTGTTTCCCTCACTGTTCAGGATATGGGGATCTGTGGGATGATATACAAAACCTTCAAGAAAAAGACAGTGTTCATGGCCTAAGTGTCAGTAGCGAGGAGGAAGCGGGGAGTAAAGAAAATAGTGAAATCGAGAGAAAGGAGGAAAATAGTGATTGGAAGAAAAGCGAGGAGGATGAGAATGGGGATGAAGAAGACAATGCAGAAGATGAAGACAATAAGGAAGAGGAGGAGGAAAAAGGTACAATCAGTAGTTGTAGTTAGCTGTGTTTTTCTGTGAAGTTGTGTGTGCTGTGTTGTAGAGGTTACGCACACTAAGCCAACACAGGGAAGTATTTTTTAAACCACTTAAAGGGTAAGTCTGGTTATATCCTTTTTTTTTCTAAATGTAAACAAATCCCATGAAAACACCAGAGCAATGCCTGATATATAGTTTCCAAAATATGTGTCCAAAAACACATGAGTGAACCCCACTGTTGTACTGGATGACATGTTTCTTCATTGCCATGAACAGAGGCGCTGCTGGTGCACCAAAATGCGTTTCAATCCGCAGCTGAAAATAGTCCGTGACTAATACACAACTTACTGCTGCGTGAGTAACACTTGTTAAAAGATCACACTGCCCAGTTGTTTTTAGAAGGTACTGGGTCTTTTTCAAAAGGAATCTATTCACTCCAAAAGAAGGCTTTTGTTCTTTATGTGGTGAAGATTTATTATTTACAGTATGTAAACTCCCTCATTTCTATGCATTACTTCTGTAAATGCACTATTTGTTCATTTTTGGTTGCATTCTCTTCTTCAGTTGCCCATAAACTTTAACTTTCTTAATATTAGTCATTTTTACTATTATCTGACACCCTTGAGTTCATTTTGAAGGTGTAAGACATGAATATTTCCCATTTAAAATCATTGAATGTGATGTGGTTTCTCTCTGAATACATTCATATAAATGAGAACAGTATTTCAATGAGATGAGAGAAAGAAAAAAGTCATTTTCTCCTCATCCAGGGTGAGATATGGACAGACAAAGAGCGCATAAAAAAAGAACTCCACACTTTTGTAATGCTTTGTCATTCTCTCTGTCTCCCTCTCTCTCTCTTGCTTTCTCGCCATGTCTCAGTCTGGAGTCCTGACCCAAGGCTCCTAATGGTGGAGGACAAGAGGAGGAGGTCTGACACCAGAGGGTCCAGCAGCAGTGTGGAACCCAGCATGTCCTCCTTCACCAACGGGACACACAGCTCCCTCAACAGCGAGGTGGAGGAGGAGGAACTGGCCTGTTCCGTAGAGCCCAGTGCGCAGTATAACCCATACGTGCACTTTAATGGACACCTGAGTGGTAAGATTACAAATGAATGCAAAAAGTGTGGATTTGGTTATATCCAGTATATGGCATTAGATTTGATAACTCATATCTCAAAATAATTCATGATGATGATTATTCTATAAAATCCTAAATTTATAAGAACAAATGTCAAGGTGTTTATGTTACTGTGCTGTATAGTACTGTATAGTCCTTTGGGTAAAGCAAACCAAAGTAGGAATAATTACATGTTAGTGTGCTGTGTTTTGCACCCTTCAGATCACAGCAATGCCGTTACTGAGAAGAACCACCGATCCACAGACTCAGACAGTGAGGAATTCTGTGACTCAATGGAGCATCTAGCCATGGAAGAGGTGTCCCTCTTCTTCCAAAGTGTACATGACATTAATCAACATAATTTAAAAAAATTTACAAATATTAACATTATATTTGTGTATCCAAACTGAATTTAAGGTGATTTGTCCTATTAATGTCTATATGCGATTTGTGGTTGACAATCATTTTTCTCCTATAAGCGGGCGTCTACATCAAAACAAAAACGACATCAGTCACCTGGATCAGGAGCTGCCTCAGTGAATCAAAAGGATCTTTGGTTTGAGAGCAGCACTACCCTGAATGGAGGAGAGGATCAAGTACTAACAAGGGATTCCTGCTTTAAAGAAGGAATTAGTACAAGCCAACACAACAGCTCCTTGTCAAGAAGAGGGAGAGGTGAGACTACACTGAAGCTGTATCGTTAATCTACTTTTCCCCAAAGATGTGTACTTACTTCAGTCTCCTTAGTATTTCAGGCATCAGATAACTTGCAAGTTGTAGCATTAATCGGTCACGTCCTGACTCCAGTTTCAGGTTCTCAGTCGCCAAGGGCTGCCTGCAGCCCTCAGTGGTGTGTCAGTGCAGATGCTGCCAGCTGTTGTGTGTCACAGAGCAGACATCCCGTCGGTGCCTCCAAGGGAAACGTCAACGAGCAAATAGCCACAGCTCTGCTGAGGCTGCAGCGCGACATGGCCAGTGTGTTGCACAGGCTGCACAGTTTGGAGATGCTCACTGTGTCACAGGTGAAAGATCTGGCGTTTTGGCCTCTTTATCCAGACTGATGGTGATCGAGACATCGTTATTTCTTTTTGCCATCATACCAGCTGTTGATTTACTTTCCCTGTTTTTGAATATAGAAAAAAAAATTTCCTGTTGCTCATACTTGTTTCATATTCATACAGGCAACTGTGTTTTAAACTGTAATGTTGTTGATGACAATTTAGTATATATTTATTGGTGGATTTCTATATTTTCAGTCAAGATCATCTTCGCCAAGGCAGGAGGACTCCTTACCTGTAGCACGAAAGGTCCTTGAAAAATATTTTCCCATGTTTGTTAGATTTTTATATCAAATTGAAAATTGCTTTCTGTTTATGCAGTTTAGTGCAGTTAGTATCTAATCAGGAAACAAACAGTCCCTTTAATGCAAGTTCTCTGTTTTTATAGATCTTTAGACCATCCTGGTGGCCTTTTGACTCCTCCCCACTCACGGTGGTGTTGACTGCACTCTGGCCTCTGACCGCTCATTGGCTTGTCCAGCTTTACTTGCAGCGGAAGAGAAGGTGAGCAACACTGTCATTAAAAAATAACATTCCAGCTGTATTGTCAATCTATTCTATAATCTCTAATCTGTTTTTATGATCACACAACAGACTAAAACTGTTTTCTCCTCATAGGAAAATCCCCTGAATTGTCTAACAGCCATCAGCATCAATCAAAGAACATGAACCTGGGATGCTTGTTTTGTTGCTTTGTGGCTTATTAAAGTCACCAACACAGACAATGTAATGAGACACCAGTAGAAAAGGAAAGACTATGTTAGATAAATCGATGGTCAGAAAGGCAATCAAAAGGAAACTCTGAGGTATATAGCATTTTGACTTCATGGACACTGTGTAGGGTTTTAGGAAGGGGAAGATTAATGCATTTTAAATGCAGGCACATTTTCATTGTTATAGCTTGCTTAGCATTGGGTGGTCTTATTTATGACATGTCTCACAGATCACCAGGAACTCAATATCCATATAACTCACATAACTAAGTCAACTTTGAATTGAGATAAATTCATGATCATATACTCATACTAACTGTCTTTAACTGATGAGTGTTTCACCATTGTCATTACCAGGTATCTTATTTATTGTACATTCCACTGTTTATTTAGGTTTCTTTTCATATTTTTGTCAAAAGATATATACATATATACATGTTTTCCTGATAATTAAGGACATCAGCATTTTATATTGATGGTCTGAAATGTAGAAGTATTTCAGGAACATTTCCTTTAGGACCAAATAGACATTTTAAAAATAAGGTTATTTATGTGTAAAAGTGAATGTTTATTTTATAGTTTCAGTGCAATGGTGTCAAGGATTGGACTTTTGCAAAACAACAACAAAAAAGTGACATGCAGTTTACAGACAATCTATATATCTATATATAATCATTCATGTTTCTTGTCAGCTGGACAGTGGAAATGAATAAGCAAGGTTACAGTGCTTTCAGAACATACAGTTGCAACAAATCAGTATATGAACAAAATTTGACATGCAATAATAAAAGCATTCTTTGAACAAACACATTTATTGTAATATATTTCTGATGCTTGGAGCAGTTGTCTGAAACTGACAAGTGAAACTGAAAAACTTTGAGTGCTTGTGTTGAGTGTTTTTTTTTTTTTTTTACTTTTATTTCTGAGAAATAAAAACCATTAGCTGATAAATTTATTACTTACGTATATAAATTTAAGTGATAACGACGAGTTATTTCTTACATTTTAGACAAATGTAAATTTTTACAATGACTGTGGCTGAATCAGCGGAACCAAAGTCAGTCCAGAAAAGGGAATAGAGATTTCGACAGGGATGTAAAATATGGCACTACACTGTTTAGGTCATATCCGGTGTATTTTCGGCTGTCAGAGCACCGCAGAAGTTAGCAGTCGGACTTTCTGAGCCTGCGACAGAAAGTAAAAGTGAAAGAGACTCAGATCTTTGTCTCTCAGGGGCAGTGGTATAGCGTCGCTTAACCACCGTGTTGTACCAGTGAGAATTAAAAATGTTTTCCTTGTCGATGACGGTCCAGCCACAGGTAAGACGGCAAGAAGCGTCGGGCCGATCTAATGTTAGCATTGTTGTTGTTTTGGTTCTGTCCCGTTCAGCTGAGCTTGCTAGCATGCTAAGGTAACCTTCGCCTGTTCTCTTGTGGGTGAGACTGTTGTGGACTTTTCGTTTTGGTTTGGTGATTTCAAACAAATTGACATTTACGTCTTACCCTTAATTCATCAGAAATATAAAGCCTACGGTGTGGGCCGTTGAGTTGAGAGGAGCTAACTTAGTTTAACCGCTAGTGCTCTGTACAGTGTCCAATGTGTCCTTAGCTGCCAGATGGGAAACTGCGTCAACGAGAGACATGTTTCACTGCTAATACTTTGAATACTCTTATAAATCAACAATTTAACCAAGTGTCTGTAGATAAAGCACAGTCACCTGTATCCGTCTACTTTTCTCTCATTTAGTAAAAGGCTATAAGCTTGATTTTAATCATGAAGAGTTAGTAACACCAGCTAGCTGATGTACTTACCAGGGTTTTTGATGAAAATTGTAACAGGTGTGATAGTCATCATTCTTTAATATCCAAAACATGTAACTTCACACACTGTCTGACCACAGGTGACTGTACCTCTCAGCCACTTCATCAATGTCCTCCACTCTCTGAAGAGCTCAGTGGGAAGCGGCAGCAGTGCCACCTGCAAATCAATAAAACACAAGGAGCACGCCTCCGATTCAGAACTAGACTGGACAGAGGTAGGTAACCGTAGGAGAAAATCTACAGTTGCATTTGCACGTCAAAGACAGTGTAATGATGCAGTTGTTTGCTTTCACCCTTCCATGCCTCACACCACACATGTACTAGAAACCTGTTCTAAGATTAATTCGGAGGCTGCTTTATTAGTTTCACCTGCACAGTCTCTTACGTTTCAGTACAACAGCTCTGCCACAAATTCTGCTGTTGTGAAGTTTATATAACACATTGTTAGAGATGTATAAATTCAGTTATTTTTTATTGCTGAGGTCAAAGGTGGTGTTGTACTGAACTACAATATATTGAGAGGTTTTTCTAATCTATTGTTCCCTCTATTTACATACATGAAGGTGGCAGAATATTAGAAACACCACAGATTATAATGCAGTCCAATACTTCGCCACCACAGTGACATTGTTTTCATTCGATTAGATTGTACATTCTATTAGTTACACATGTGTATTAGTTACACATGTGTAACTAATACACATGTGTAACTAATAGAGTGGCCAATGTTTATAACTTTGCAAGGAGCAAAATGCACATTTCTGTAATGTACTTGTGTGCAGTCCATGTGGAACCTGCGGGAGCTTGGATTATCAGACCTGGGAACACAGCAGCTGGATGAGCTTGTGAACCGTGTGTTACCACGCTTGAGCACACAGGAGGAGCTGCTTCCACTGGGCAGTCAGACAGCCTGGAAGACCTCCCATCTTTCTACACACTCCTTTTTCTACAACAAGCATGGTGAGAATGAGTATGTTAGTTATAAACAAGCCTCTAGCGCTTTACCATATTCCGCTTAAATAGGTGTGCCTTGGACTGGTGCTCGCTTTGATCAAGCTTGGTGAAACTGGTGCTTCTGTCATGGTGTCAGTGAATGCTGGATGCCTTTTTTTATTGCTAAACATAATAGGTGTTGCAGTGTTGTTGTTGTTTAAACATGTTATTATGCTGAGCTGCTGCAGAGAATTGAACTGGAAACTGGTTAGTGGAGGTGGTAAACATTCTTAGGACGTTTTGATGCATTGCATCTATTGTAATCAGTTTACTTAGTTTCTAGGTGACTCATAGCATAGACCCGTTGCTACCCCTTAATCCTGAAGTAATCTCACTCAACTGTGTGTGTAACAAACAGCACTTTATCCCTGTTCCCAGGGTTCTCATGTGGTCCTACGCCAATGTTGGCCCAAGTTTTCTCCAGGCAGCAACCTTCACCTCTTCTGTCTCTCTGCACAGAGCTACAACACTGGCCAGGTAACTGTGGATTAGAAACATTTATAAGGGGTGCAATAATCAATCATTGGTCCAAAGCATTGCATTTTGTTAGTACTAATAAACGATTTGTGTTTGTTTATATATATATATATATATATATATATATTTAAAAATTTTTAATATTTTATATAATATTTCTGCTAATCCAGTGAAGACCTATGCTGTGCATGTGTGGTTGATTTTAAACTCCTTAAACATCACATACTGTCTATTTCAAGTGTTGGTCCAGAGAAGAGGCTTTAAAACTTTAAAGAGCAAAACCAGACGACTGCAGTCAGGCTTCGACCGCCCTCTGGAGTCTGAGGGGTTCACACCATCTTTTATGAAGGTAGGTACTTCGAGATATTCACTTGCTTAACATGCTTAGGCAAATCTTTCAGCATGTTAGATTTTCTGCGTACAAGTTGGAAATTGGTGTTCTGCCTAGCCTTTGTCACTAAAGGCCTATCATTTCAACCACTGAAATAGACGGTATGTTTTTCTTAGGTAGCTGGCTAATGTTATCAACTTAATTATTGACAGCAGCTGACTTTAAGGTTGTCCGACACAATAAAAAGCTCTCCTATCTGTGCAGGAATTCAAAAATAAAGGCAGAACAGGAGCACCTTAACTTTTCAGCCCTACAGGGCTTGTCCAACGTGATCCACCTTCATAGTAAAGGTGTGATAAAAGTGAAGGAGTACTCTGGCTCTGCGGCAACTGCTTACCAATCTCGCCGCGTGCTGCAGGGTATCCTCTCACGGGACAAGGGGATTGAGGTGGAAAGTCTAGACACCCTGTTGAAGAACAAGAATATACCTAATGGACAACAGGATGCTTTCAAGAGGGGCTTTGCTGAGGGTTTCCTGAAAGCTCAAGCCTTGACACAACGCACACAAGGCAAGTTTTAATGGAAAAACTTTAATCACACACCTTAGTCATTTTATCACACAAGCTGCCATTAATTAACAGTACTGGTTTTCCTGTTATTTCTCCAACTGTTCAGACTCACTGAGGAGGACTCGTCTCATCCTGCTGGTGCTGCTTCTTGTTGGGCTTTATGGTATCTCCAAAACCCCTTTCCTATCGGGTAAAGGCTCCTTTTCTCCCCCAAAGCTGCCGCCTATATGTTAATATTTAATATATAAAAATATTTATATTAATAATGATATAAATAAGTATTTGCCTGCTTTACTAATCTATGCATATTGAACTGTTATTAAGCCTGAAAAGGACAGGAACAAACCTTTTTTTGTTTTTTTGCAGACAACAATGTGTTCTAACGTGCAATACTGAAGCACTAATATATGCAACCAAATGTAGCCATTAAATAACTGTTAATAATAGGCTGTGTGTGTGTGTCTGTGTGTGTGTGTTCATTAACCATGCCATGCAGTGTGATTTCGAACTTTAATCTAACCATTTTGGACAGTGCGGTTCCGAACCACATCAGGCCTGGACTCGGCAGTGGACCCTGTGCAGATGAAAAACGTGACATTTGAGCACGTCAAAGGGGTAGAAGAGGCTAAGAATGAGCTGCAGGAAGTGGTGGAGTTCCTGAAAAACCCACAGAAGTTTACAGCACTGGGAGGAAAGCTGCCCAAAGGTAAGGTCGTCGCTCAGTGTGTTGTAAACTAGATGAAAAGCTTTATGAATTACAGCAAATCTGCACTTATGTATGTTATAGTATATCACCTTTTCAGCCCTGACCATTCAGGGCTCCGTGTTTTCATCACTCTCTCCTTTAGTCTGATGTCCTCGTCCTTGCCTCTCTGTACTTTAGGTGTTCTACTGGTCGGCCCTCCTGGGACTGGTAAGACCCTACTGGCCAGAGCGGTGGCCGGAGAGGCAGATGTTCCATTCTACTACGCCTCGGGGTCAGAGTTTGATGAGATGTTTGTTGGAGTGGGAGCCAGTCGCATCAGGAACCTTTTCAGTGGGTTTTTTAAAAAAAATCATCACCTTTTCAGAGTTAAAGTTGACTTTTCCTGCTGCATGATTGTGGCAAAAATAGTAATTAATTATAATTATTAGTGTGCTGAATATTGTAGTTCATATGTTTATGTTTGCCTCGCTGTTTTCTAGGGGAGGGTAAAGCCAATGCTCCCTGTGTGATCTTCATTGATGAACTGGACAGTGTGGGTGGGAAACGGATCGAGTCTCCCATGCACCCTTACTCCAGACAGACTATCAACCAACTGCTTGCTGAGATGGATGGGTAATCTCTAAAATTATCAGCTGCATTTTTTACATTTTAGGTATGCAATGATGGAGGACTCATTTTTCTTCAGATTAAAGTGAATTTGGCGTGTTCTCACTGGCGGTATGGTGGGCTTGCAGTGCGTTTGTAAACGGGTGTTACATCTGTATGCAAAAGTTTGGCCACCCCCTGCGAATTCCGTATTTTGTTGATTATCAAAATGAGAAGAAGTAAATACGATCCCTAACAGCAAACCGGCATTAAGAAATAATATTGTACTTCATTCAGATATTACTTCACCGCTCCTTTTTACTTCATGAACTTTAGAAATACACCAAATTAAACGAAAAATGTGGAAATCAAGAAAAGATCATGAACCCTATAGAATTTTGCATCGCGATGGTGATTGTGAGTAAATTTCAGAATTAAAATAAAGAAATTATCTATAGATACATCAACTATACTGGAATGGGATTTTTGCTAATCTATTAATGAAGCTATGACAAATCAAGGTACTTCATCACACTGATGCAGAAACATTGCTAATCTGATCTAAACCTCAAGCCTGCATTTGTCTTTAATCACAAGTGCATGCACTACAGTACAGTGCAGTGTTGGTCAACACAAGAATAAATCAAATACTGCCTTGTGGCACAATCTGTGACTTACAAGCGAGCTGAAGAAAAAAATTCTTCAGACAACAGTCACCCTGTGATTTTACTTTATAGGTTCAAACCAAACGAAGGTGTGATCATCATTGGAGCAACAAACTTCCCCGAGGCGTTGGATAAGTATGTTCACCTCTGTGTCTCCTGCTTTATAACCTTCAGAGTCACAGTCAGTAACAGAGTATGGACAACGGCTTAGAGGCCGTTTCAGTGTTGTATGCTGACTCAGTATCAGTATTTTAATAATAAACTGATCTACCCTTTTAGTGCCCTGATCCGCCCAGGACGGTTTGACATGCAGGTGACTGTCCCCAAACCGGACGTGAAAGGACGCACAGAGATCCTAAACTGGTACCTGAAGAAGATTAAAGTGGATCCGGGTGTGTGGTCTGATAATATATTTTACTCAAATGTATAATTGTAGTGCATGGTGTTTGAACTGATGACTGACTGATCTAGAAAACTCTGACAACTGTGTCAATGTTGTGTTTTATCTGTGCAGCTATTGAGGCCAATATCATTGCCCGGGGCACGGTGGGCTTCTCGGGTGCTGACCTGGAAAATCTGGTCAATCAGGCCGCCCTGAAGGCAGCAGTTGATGGCAAAGACATGGTCACTATGAAGGAGCTGGAGTTTGCTAAAGACAAAATCCTCATGGGTGAGAAAGGCTTTGCTGGTCGGTTAAGAAACACCACATTATTTTTCTCCCAGTCCCTATTTTAACTGTCTGCTTTCCTAAATCTTTCTGTGGCTCTCTTTGCCCCTATGTTCTTTTTCTGGATGAAATCCATTTGTTCATTCTTCTTACTTCTTCAAGGCCCCGAGAGGAGGAGTGCAGAAATAGATAAGAAGAACAAGCTGATCACAGCGTACCATGAATCAGGTCACGCAATTGTAGCTTACTACACCAAAGACGCCATGCCAATCAACAAGGCTACTATCATGCCCAGGGGCCCAAGTCTGGGACATGTAAGAAAACCTGGAGCGTGTAAACCTTATAGTTTAACCTTATACTTTAACTTCAGCTCTGGTGCAAACTTTCCTCTTTTTTTTTTCCCCCTCCTCCTTCTTTCCAGGTGTCCATGCTTCCGGAGAATGATCGCTGGAGTGAGACTCGCTCTCAGTTACTGGCCCAGATGGATGTTAGCATGGGCGGCCGGGTAGCAGAGGAGATTATATTTGGCCATGACTACATCACAACCGGTAGGAAATAGGTCCCAGAAGAGGGCCAGTGAGTCATAAAATATTTTAATTGAGAGGGTAGAATATAGGAAAAATCTTGATTTTTCTTACATAAGGAAAGGTGTTTGGCAGGCTCAAATTTAAAAAGGCAACTTGAGTGGTTATATATATGTCATTTCTTCCTTCACAGGAGCATCAAGCGACTTTGACAGTGCTACCAAGATCGCTAAGATGATGGTGACCAGATTTGGAATGTGTGAAAAGGTGGGCGGACATGACAGGGACTTAAAAAGGAAAGACTCATCAGATTATATTCAGTCTATGTTAGAATCTAACATTTATTTATGGATGGATTTTCTTCCTTGTCTCCCAGCTGGGTGTGATGACCTACGCTGACATGACACAGCAGAGCCCAGAGATGCAAGCTGCTGTAGAGCATGAAGTCAGGCTGCTACTGAAGGTCTGTGTGATCTGTTATCAAAAGACTAACCATAAAAACCAACTCAGCTCCCATAATAATATTGATAACTATCTCTTTCTCTCGCTGTCTCCAGGAGTCTTATGAGCGTGCCAAAGCCCTGCTGAAGTCTCACGCCAAGGAGCACAAGAACCTGGCAGATGCTCTGCTCATGTATGAGACGCTGGATGCCAAAGAGATCCAGCTGGTCCTGGAGGGTAAGACCCTGGAGACGAGATGAAACCAGCGAGGACAGCAACAACCTCGGGGAAGCAACAGGGAAGGGGTCAGATTTTTAAGAGCTCAGGCACTAAGGTAGGAGGAGTGGATTCAGTTCTTGAGCAGCGAATCAGAGGAGTAGGAAGTCCTGACCTGCATTCACTAAGTCTCTTGACAAGTCATGTCTTCATGCAGTCACCTTCATGGAATCTCATCAATGTTCACAGACAAGTAGCTTTGTTATTTGAAACATGACTTTGAAGGTGAAGGTTAAAAGTTTAATGTTGAGGATGTTGTTTAGATTTGCTTGGGGGCTGGGGTTAGAAAATAATACATGAATGTAAATATGCACCTCGAGTATAAAAACAGGATTCGGATAGAATTTCTTTTCTTTTAAAATTGGTTATATTCTGTTTAGCCAGGTCTATATAATAAATTCCTTTTCTGTCAGCGTGAAGCGCTGAGCACCATAAACCCAAAGAATCTTCAAATCTTCATGGTCAGGCTGTACTCTGGGCTTCAGCTTGAGTCATTTTCAAGTTAGCGTCTAGAATTGTAGCTGGGATGTTTGAAAAGATCATGCATACACAGCATATATATATATATATATATATATATATATATATATATCCTCCTGTCCTGTCTGTTGCTTATCTTTAAAGGTGGCCTTTTGGGGGAATGTACTATAAGTATATATTTTTCCCTTCGAAGTGGGAAGTGTAAAAAGTTAAACTACAACCTCTCAGCACTTTGAATAACTGAACAAATTGAAAATGCAGTCATGCACTCTTGGTGTAATTTATTTCATTTATGCTGTGTGTGTACAGAATGAACGAAAACTGCTGCTCAGCCTCAAAAAGCATGAAAGAAATACAATCTGCATTTATGTAGTGATAGAGCATCGGAATAAAGTTGTGACGTTGACCTAATTTATTAAAATACTCCGAGCTCGGCTTCTGAAAAGCCTCTCCGCAAAAATATCGGTTTTCTTGCAGCTGCGAATGAGTGGACTTGGCCATAATCCCTCAGTTACTGAGCATTAATGTCTGTGAAAGGTGTGAGACAAACATGGCGTTTTAGCTGTCACAGATTCTAAATATGACATTTCTTCAACACAGTTCGTGGGTAGAAACTTGCAGTTATGTGTCTGTTAAAATGTTGAATGTCTTCATTTTAAATTGAATAGTTAAAGCAGCAGCAGTGTATGTAATGTACTTCAGCATTTTAGAACAGAAAGTAGAGCTCTCTCATCAAGATTACCACCAGCATATGTTATATCACAGTGTTATTCAGTTTTTGTTTTTTTTGCTTCAGTTTGGCACAATGTTTGTTCTGTTCATGTTTAGCTGTATATATGATTGGAATGTGATGGGAACATTGTATATAGATGTATAGTAATGCTTTTATGCTGTGTACACACCTGAATGGCTCTCTGCTGTTGATTGACAAAAAACCTCTCAACAATGTGATGGCAATGCGCGATGAACATTTGTGCGTCTGAATTCAATAAAAAGAAGAAGCCCAAAGAAAAATGAATTTTTGGTTTGTGTGTGTGGCTCAGTAGGTTGAGGTTATCCGCAGATTTATTTTTGCAGAACTGTACAAAGTGGCACCACATATGCCTTTGTTACAAATTTAGACAAATGGCTTGAGGTGTAATTTCTGACACGTCAAAGCAGAATGGACTTTGAACCATTCTCTCTTTCTTAGTATGGCACTGACATACACCAAAAAAAAAAAAAATTTACAAAACAAGCAGTAAAGATGAACTGAAGTTATCGCCCCCTAAGAAATCAGCATATGTATCCTTGGTTTTTGTTTTGACTTGTGTACTTATTTGATCAAGACATTTTTCTGTTTTCTGCCATGGTAGCGCTCTTACAACGTCTGATTCCAATTAATGTCAATACTGTATTTTGATTGGTTCAATATCTGTGAAGACGGGCACTAAAAGTAGTTCATAATGTCACTACAGTTCCAACAGGCACAGGCAGGTAGCCAGTTAGAGGGCTGATGACATTACCTATTTCTTCTTCTTGTTTGCGCTGCTTTTTGCTATGCGATGCCGCCTGGACTCTGATCTGAATCACAGAGTGAAGCACAGATTGCTGAGGTCCAGGACTAGATCTTGCTGAGAGTTTTCACAGTCTTGAAATTTGCTGCGATAGCGATAACGTGATGATGGTATATTGATAAAAAATCTTATTGTTGGTATGTTGTTATAATTTTATCTCCTCAGGTTATTATAACAGAAAAAAAAGCACTGCCATACAAAATGGCTTCCCAAAGGCCAGAAGCTAGACGCAGTTTCTGAAAATAAGTCCAAAAATGTTTTCTTGTCATTTGAGACATGGAAAATTACACACAACAGCGTGAAGAAGTCTAATGTCAGAGTACAATGGGCATCCCTTATTTAACAACACCCCTCTAAGGCTCCAAACAGTGTCAGAAACACTGGAATAAACACTAAGCCATGGAGCAGCCCGAATGTAATCACAAGAAACACAACCTTGAAGAAAGTTCTAAAGATATAACTACCAGACACGGACAGCACCACCACTCCTAAAATAGTGGACAGTCCTCCTTGCAGAATGGGGTACCCTAAATGGGCCAAGGCGTCCACAGCTTTCTCATTCACGTCACTCTTGGGACTGGAGACAAACGAGTAAGAAATATGTGCGGAGAAGTCCACGGAGAAACCAATGCACATGACGAGGTTGATCATGGAAATGGAGTCCAGGTTTACACCCCACAAGGCCATGAATCCTGTCACGCCAACAATGACTGAACAAATGGCAAAAGTCACCCATACAGAGCAAAGCAGTCTGGGTATCAGGATGAGTGAGACGACTAACATCACAATCGCAGCCACCACAATGGTTTGAACGGTGTTGTCCATGATGACGGTATACTGGTCAAAGTAGATGAAGGCAGGGTGGTACACCAGGAGCTCTACTGGACATTCCTCTGCTGTCTTCCTGAGTCCAATCATCATGTCCTTCATTGTGGTTTTGTTTAGTGTCTGAATGAAGAAGCGAGAGGCCTGAATCTCATTGTCTGCAGTCAAGTTGATGTCTTGTCTGAACGTAGAGGTGAGTTCTAAGAAATGAGGCAGGTGGGATTGGAAAGCCTCTTGCGAGCTTATGTTGAGACTGGTTGTGTTTGCATAGTGTTTAAAATCAAAAAACCAAGCAAATGTGCTATTGACATAGTTCAGACTTTCAAAATTTGAAATGCACGAGCGCAATTGCTGCTGTCCTTCCTCGTCCCAGTATGGGAAGGGCTGTTTCACTGCCACCATCACATTGCAGCTGTATTCAGAGAAGTGCTGCCTTTGATTATTGTAGTAATCGATGATGTAGGAATCATCCAAAGCCAGATTCCTGATATCGAGTCCCTGCTTTAAGACCCAACATCCATAGATACTAACAGCCAGATAGCCTGCGTAGATGACAAATACAAGAACTTTACTCACTTTGTGGGTCAGAAATGGGCCATAGAACTGCTGAAAAATGTGGCTTATGAACTCAGTGTCCTCCTTTTCAGTGATGTTATCGTACTTCCCTCCAGCACAGCAAATACTGAAGGCTTTTGAATTCCTGGATGGTAAGTCTTCTGGGACTTTGGCACAGGTGAACCAGTGCTTCTTCTCTGCTTCCCTCTGTCCGTTCAAAGCTATACAAGCCCCCAGGAAAGTGATGCTGTACAAATAGCAGAAGCAAACGGAAATCCCAGCATAGAGGCAGAAGGACCGGACTGAGCCAAAGGGTGAGCTGTAGCCCAGGAAGAGAGCCAGGGCATCGGTCAGGGTGGTGATGGTGATGGAGAGAGCAGCATCCCTGTAGGTGTCAGCAAGCCGGTCAGGGACGTTGTCCAGAACACGGGTCCTCTGCCAGCAGGAGATCATGATGAACATATCATCAAGTCCAATACCTTTAAGTATTTGGAGAAAGAGATTTTTAAAATGGCATACATGACTTCTGAGTCATACCTTTGGTGTGTGCAAGGCTGGATTTGTCAAGGGGACATGCGCATATTTTACACATCAGAATAGAACAGAAGAATAGAATAGCCTTTATTGTCACTGAACGATGTCCAACGAAATTACAGATCAAAGTCTGTTTGCAGGCCTTAAGGGATACTACTGCACATATGTAAAAAACTGTATAAAGCCTTTTCTGTTTCCAGGGTGAGCTGACAGATAAATGGCATCAGCTGATGTTTCTTGAGTCAGGAGCTGTTGAGGTTTAAGTCTGAAAATAAAAAAAAAAAAAAAAAAAAAAACTGGGGGTGTGGAGTTAGAACAAAGAGAGCTTACCAGACCTCTGAAGCCAGCTCCTCATCTCAGCTTGAGGATAGTGACTTGAGGCTACATTAGCTGCTTCTAGCATCACCATTATGTTTGCCCGAACTGACGGCAGTCAAGCTGCATTGTGGGTAATGTAGGCACCAGGTTTTGACAAGGAAGACAATATCGCAGAACACGTTCACTTTCTCATATTTTTTACTATTGGCAGCCATTCATTTCCATTTAATTCTGTGCACTAAGCTAGTCAGTTAGACGACTCTTGGAATTTGCTTGAGTTGTATAATCCCCCACAGTGAACATCAGCTCTGTATTGTTTTTGTTCTTGAGGAGCCCAACGGCTAATTTTTGCCCCGGGTCCCCCTAACTGGTTAATTCAGCCCTGGGTGGATGAAATGAAAAGTATGCTGTACATTACCAGTGATCATTATGGACATAACCTGGACATAATAATTACATCAAGTCTAAAAAAAAACCAAATACATGCTCTGATAAAAATTATTATATAAGTAACTTATTGGTAAAGTCATTTTTATCTTTGCTTCAATCAGGGAGAGTGGACCTGGACGTTCAACACAACCTACCTAATATCATGAAAGGACAGGAGGCAGCTGTCATGACAAAAGGTTGGCTCAGCAACAACAGAGCACCAAAACCACTCAGGACTGCTAGACCTGTGGAGAGCACCCCACAAGATGCCACCCACACCTTGGTCCGCACATTATCCAACCTGAGGAGATTATAAAGATTCAGTCAGTCAACATAAATCACATGCTTTGGGGTTTTTTGTTTTTTAGACTTTTATTTTGTAAACTTAAGGGTTTCTGGCTTTGTGTGGCTTTAATGAGTTGACTGCGGAACTGTCTCTAATTGATAAATCAATCCAAATTCATCACAAAAGCAGGTGTTTTACCAACCTCCAACAGGATATAATTGAAAATGTGATGGCAATGGCGTAGGTGATGGAGAATAAATAGATGACCGAAGCTGGGGATTTCTCAAATTCCCACTGCATTGACATAGAGGTGGAGTATGACACCTAGAAAGATTATTAATACGTTTAACAGATACCACTTTTGTAAAAAGCAGATCATTTAAAACACTGACATGTTAGAAGTCTGCTTACCTGAACCGAAGTTGATGATTCATTTGAAGCCAAATTGATGAAACTTTCCAACCACAGATATGTTTTTGCTTTGGTGTCCTCTCTTAAATAGTAATGGAGCTGTATGGCTTCAGCACTTTCAACAACTGAGCTCTCCTGATCCAATTTCACACTCCCCAGACTTAAATGTAAGGGAATTCTCCTCAAATCAGAATGATACCACGGAAATGTCAAATTGACAGCATCTATGTTGCTGGCATTATATTTAATAACATCTAGAATTTCATTAGAGGTGCAGGATCCCATCACATGAGCACAAACATCCACATATTCAAATGACTGGTTGTTGAACTGCACTATCATACTCCTAATTTTAAAGTCCAAGTGTAAGATGTCCTGAAGTGACTCCACTGTCAGAATATTCCCGTCACTTGTGGCTATGAGAGTTGCATAATTCCCACTTGTGCTCAGCCTTAAGCTTGAAAACATGGACTCATTTCCTGGAAAAGTTTCTTGGATGTATTTCCTCTCCATCTTGGCTTGTCCATCAACAGGTGTGAACTGTTCTTCAATATTGTTGGACGTTCTGTCCGTGAGAAAATAAAACCCACTCCCCAGACCTGTCGAGAGAATAAGGGGGCCGATCAGGAACCACCAGGGATGGGATCCAATAAAACATCCCATCATTTCAAAACAGATCCGTAGGGGTCTCTCGATGCAATCTGAGCGGCACTTGGCCATGGCTGCAGAAACTTGGTCCCTTAAAAGCTGTACTTCAGGTTGGCATTCAGTACAGGGACTATTTTTCTGAATATACAAGAACTCACAACCAGCTGCATTTATTGTGCTGCAGCCTCTTTGCAGCTCCTTCATGGGCAGAGATTTGCATAATAACAGGGTCGGCTTTCTCTGTGATGAACAGAGGCAGATGAGGATTGAGGACCAGCTCAGTCAAAGAGCCTATTGAAGAATGAAAGGTGTAGTATGGCTCATTGGTTACATCAGACTTCTTAATACAGTCACTGGTTTCTTATTGCTTATCCCCCAGGCGATTCCCTTTCATGGCTGGGGTGACATAACGTTTAGGGCTCTTGAAGATCAGTGCAGTGTAGAAAAGGCACAGAACAAAGATGTGTTGTGCTTTATAATGTGGGTTTTCATTTAGATTGTTCAAAGGTTTTTGTACCTGTCTATTGACATTTTCTATGGTAGATTTCCCTCTAATCACTCCAATTCTACTTAAAGGTAAACAGGACAACATTAGCATAAACATGAAAGATCTACATTTTATAAGCAATATATCACACAGCCAAATCCAGTGTAACCTCCTGACAAATAACGCACTCTGTCTACATTGAGCAGTAGGTTATCTCTTAACTTTTACACCAGCCGGTGCACAAAGAGACAAATATCAACCACACCAACCAGTATCAAGTCCTAAATAGTAGTTGGTGGTCAGTCCTTTTATTTTAGATTTAGCCAACTAACTTCTGTAGATGTGGAGTGCTCTCTGCTGGATCTGACATCAATAAATGGGACTGATCAGTTGTATCAAACATTGTCACCTTTGTCTTCATTTCTTCAAATATCATACATGACATACAGTATGCAGGGTGGGGTTGCATCAGTCATAAGTCTAAACCATATTTCTGAATATGAGATGTGTCTTAATCTCAACACACCTGAAAGACTCAGAGCTACCTCCTATTACTGTACTACTGTATGCAGTGTGTTCTTTAAAAAAAAGATGATTTTCATTACAAAAGACTTAAATCTCTTAACACAGCAATGTATTGACAATGTATTTTATTTGAAAAAAAAAATACAACCGTTCAAAACCAAGTATACAATTACAATTTATTGATTTATCTTTTTATTGTGTTTTATTTTATTTTAGATTAGTTTGAAGCCTCGTGAACCAGGGTGACGTCACGTGTCGCATGTTGGACGGAAGTTGCGCGAGCAGCAGGCTGTCATCGGAGCAGCTAGGCGCCTGCTTCCACACAAACAAGTAAAAATTATCGTTTAAGTCGTCGCCAAGTGGAAGTCAAACTAGCTCCCGTGGAAACATGGACGAAGACGTGTTGACGACTCTGAAACTGTTGATAATTGGTGAAAGTGGAGTCGGGAAGTCCAGGTTTGTCTCCGCTGGTGGAGAGCTGAGTAGCTAGCCTGTTGTGAATGTTGACATTCCTCTTCTTGTAAGTTAATTCCCCACCGCTCAGCAGCTGTTGCTACAGCTAGCTGGCATAGTCGCTGCTCTTTGTCTGCCTGGGTCTTTTAAATAATTACAGGCTGACATTTGGGTGACTTAATAACGCCGAGGTTACGTTTACAGTTGTAAAACATTTCCTGGGTATTTTTGTGACGGTAACGTGTGCACACGGTGCTGTTCAGACATAATCATGGTCAACATCAAACCTGTGTAGTTGTTGTGATCCTGAATTCTTCAACTAACTGACAGTGGACACGGGTGACGGCAGCAATTAGCCAACTCACAAAAGCCTGTTGTACTTTATGTCCTGCTCATTTCCATGTTATCTCTGTTTCCCCTAACAGTCTCCTCCTGAGGTTCACAGACGATACTTTTGATCCAGAGCAGTCAGCCACAATAGGTTTTATTCACACATACATACAGCACACACACATATATACAGTACACAGAGTTTAAGATTGATCATTAAAACTCCTCTCTCTTTCCTCTCTCTCGCGACTGATCAGGTGTGGATTTCAAAGTGAAAACACTCGCAATAGATGGGAACAAAGCAAAGCTCGCCATATGGGTAAGACAGAAGTCTTTATGCCTCTATCTGCAGTTTATGTGAGGAAAAAACATGATGAAGTACAGTGTTTCTCCACAAGATGGCGATATTGCTCAGCCAACATCTCAGGAAAAATAAAAACTGAAAAACAAGTGGCAGGTTCCCAAAGTACCATGAAGACACTCCATACACAGAGAGGCTGTAACCAAAACCCCAAACACTGAACTGTCTCAAATTTATTACCTGTGTTGTCGGTCAATTGTGTGTGTGTGTGTGTAGGATCGTGCAAAGGCTCAAAATGCTTTAGGAGGAATCAGGCACCACTTAGTAAAGTCATGTGTTAAATATGCAGAGGCAAGTGTACAAGGCTGAAATTAAAATGTAGTTTATCAAGTCTACTTTCTTTGCATATATATTGTTAGTAATGTTCATACAAATTTGTTGAAATAAAATCAGTGCAGTTATGTCTTTATAGAAAAAGAAGAGCTACACAACTACATGTAAATTTGTTTTTTTTTTTTTTTTTTTCCGGCTCTTTCAGTGTTCTGTTTTTGTGGCTATTTTTTTTTGAGTGACTTCCCTGGTCATCCCTGTTTTTAACATTAGAACAGTACAAATTGTGGATAGTTCCTACAAGCAAAGGGTCTTAGAGTCCCAAAGGTCTACAAGTAGTCCTCAGGCAATGGCCGGTTCACAGTGGGACAGTCCTGAGACATTGCAGACTTATCAGGAACATATGTCAGAGTCAGAGTCTGTGAGTGTGGACACTGGGACTTGGCTGCTGTACCTGTTGGTCTTAAAAGTTTGCTGTCATGGAATCTTTTGCTGTCTTCACTTCTGCAGGACACAGCTGGACAGGAAAGGTTTCGCACCCTGACGCCCAGCTATTACCGCGGTGCACAAGGAGTCATACTTGGTAGATAATTTATACTTAAAAAGCTTCATAATTTTTTTGATACCAGATCACAAGATCTCTCTTTATATGCTGTCTTTGCTTCTTGGTTTGTCTTTTTTTCATGGGATGTTATTGATACTAATCCTTCTGATATCACAGGAATATTGTCAGTCCTCCTTTTGGTGACCTACAAACACAAGTTAAATACACAAACTGTAAATCGGCAGCAACAAAATTAACGGCAGTCCTATTTCTCTCAATGTTATGAAGATGTTATTGCACTACCATCATACATCGATTCTCTCTAACTCCTTCTCCCTTCCTTTCTGACAGTATATGACGTCACAAAGCGTGACACTTTTACAAAGCTTGAAAACTGGCTGAATGAATTAGAAACCTATACCACACGTAACGACATTGTAAAAATGCTGGTCGGGAACAAAATTGATAAGGTGAGTCGCTCTGTACAGAACTCACTTTTCCATTAGCCCACCTCTTTGACAGATCTGGGATTACTGGTATTAATGGCTTTATAAATACAGTATTTCTTAAATTGTTAATGTAAAAAAAAAAAATTGTTTTATAACTGTGCTCACCAGCCATGGATGTTGCTTGTTGTTTTCCAACACTTGTGTAGTACATGATGTTTGAACACTTCATCCTTTACCATGTTTATTCCACATAGAGAAAATTACAGAGCATCTCTGTTTGGTTTTCAGGACGACCACGAAGTGAACAGAAATGAAGGCTTGAAGTTTGCTAGGAAACACTCTATGCTCTTTATTGGTAAGTATCCATGTTAGAGTAAAGTCGGACGTGGTCAGACATGGACATTTACACTAACAGAGCAAGAAAATGTACCTTAAAGCTATTAAAAGTTACCATACTGTACTTAAAAGTCAGCTGTAATTGCATAGTTGGAACAAGTCAAGACATCACTTAGTGATATGTATTTAGTTTGGGTTTGTTGTGTTGTTTGTATTGCATTGGGATTTGTGAGTCCCTGTCAGCGCTGCATTGAAAGATGCGGCCACTGCAGAAGAACTGCATTATGATTAAAATCTAGCGGGCTCTCATTTATCGAATCCATGTCTACACGTGTTCCTGATTCTCATCTCCAATCTGTCCCTCTCTGGGAAATTAGGTTAACATTTCTGTGGAGTTTCCCTTTTAGAACGGCTAAATTAAGGGGTTTTGAGAAGGGTTGGGCAAGGAGATGTCATTGATTTAATCCTCTGTCAGGATGTCTTCATCCCGCTGGATATCTCCTGATTCTTAACTGAAGTCATTTCATACTTTATATGTTTATCATCACATGGATATTTAAAAAATATTTGTCATTGGGGTGGCGAGTTGAAATGCTTTGTTCTGTTTTGCTTTTAAAACCTGAGATGTACTTCTGATTTTTCTCTCTCTCTTTTTCTATTTGTAGCGTTTTGGAAAGTGCTCTCCTGGTTTTTTTTTACTGATCTCATAAATCTATTGCTGTCCTTCTTTCCTTTGTACAGAGGCCAGTGCAAAGACCAAAGATGGCGTCCAGTGTGCCTTTGAGGAGCTCGTGGAGAAGATCCTCCAGACTCCCGGGCTCTGGGAGAGTGAAAACCAGGGCCAGAGGGTCCGTCTGGGGGAGCAGGAGCAGGCCAGTGGCAGGGCATGTGGAGGGTACTGTTCCATACCCTGAACCTCGACTAAATGTAAAAGCTCCAACCTGATAGGAAAGACTACAGACCAGAACCAGAGAGCAAAAAAGAGACAGAAAGGGAGAGCAGTGGAAGTGGATGAGTACTTAAAAAAAAAAAAAAAAAAGTTAATTGTTGAAGTAGTTCTGCCGGTCAAACGGACTTTGCTGTTTGCACACTTCCTTTTCAACCATCAACTGTCATATGTCACTGCTTTCTGTTTAAAACATTAATGAAAGGATCATGGAAGAATAGCCTCTTGTCTGAAGAAGTACGGTATTTTAAATTAACTTAACTTAACCTTGCCAAGTGTATGTACTGTATGTCTGGTACATGTCTGGTTTGAATTGATCTTATTGGCAACAGTGATTCTGTTGTATGTTAAGGCATCAGGTTAATAGTGCAGTGCCTGTAACATGAACCAATTTGTAGGTAACAGTACACAGCTTGTCAAATTTCATTCAAAATGATTAATTATAATCAATATTTAAGTCTCTTCAGTCATTAGCTTCCAGGAAAATGCTTGTCCTGCTTGTGCTACGTGAGCTGTAAACATCGACTTGTATGTAGCAGCAAAGTTGAAGTACAAAATGTTTTACAAGTCACATACAGTATATTTGCAAGCTTTATTAAATGCACACCACATCACCACCTGAGGATAGAGGTGGAGGAGACTTGTTGTGTGGACTCTGTTCGTCTCCATTTAACGTCTCTCATTTTGCACCAGAACACTGTGAATGCTTCCAATGAAGACATCTCACAATGGACCACACTTGCTGATACCAGTTTATTTTTTACTGTGAGTTTAACTATTATTCATTTGATGGTTATTTCCATCAATTTATACGCTTAAGAATATATAGATGCTTTCAGATGAACTGATTTCATGTTTTTTTTTTCCTCTAAATGTGGGAATATGCAAAACAAGTAATCGTCTTTGTCTTACCGGATTTTCTGCAACCAAACCTGTTTTTGTCTTTGCATGGCTGATCTGGATCATGACTTTTAGAGCTATAAGTGCGAGGTTTACGGTATTGAGAGATTATTTTCCCTGTATGCATTTGGTCTCAAACCCTGTCCAGTAAGCTTGTTTTCCTGAATTAATTTTACAGTTTCTGTTTGTTGTTGTGGTTCACATAATGTCCCACTGACTTACTGAAGACATTTCTCACACAATATAGGATGAGAGCATTCCTGAGAGCTTTGTTTCTTCCTATCTTCAGGATATATTTAATGTTTTGTTGCTATTTTCTTGTTTAAAATTCTGTTGATTGACCCTTTCTCCTCCTTTTACCCGCTGTACTTTTCCCTGTTGCTTTTGCTGTGCATCTGTTCTGAATCATATACAGCAATATGTTAAACTGATATCTGCCTTAACACTGAATGACATTTGCTATCGTTATGGTCAAGTAACATTTGTATTGTTTCAAACTGAAATAAATGACAGCCCCAAGATGCCGTCAGTCAAGACTAACTATTGTTCAGTTGCCATTTGAGAGCTGCCATTTAGTTTCCATGTTGTGTAAAAGTCCGCCTAATCAAAAGCAGGTTTACAGTGGAAACAGGAGTGAGGTGCTCTTTCCATAGTACTTTGTTGATGACTAGTCTGTCATACATGCAGGACTGAAAACATTCTTTGCACAAAATGCCAAAAAACAGACTAAAACCAGGACACGAGTGGAAAAATCCTGTTAATCGTGTTTTGTCAAAAAGTCCCAGAGGGCAAAGTGTGATTACAAGCTTATGTTTGGTGTCAGGATGTCCCCAGATGGAATAGGACGCTCCCCGCAAATCTCTCTACGGAGGGAGAGTACCAGACATTCTTCTGAGGTTTAACGTGTCCTCTGTATTTCCAGTATTAGACGTTTTTTGGCAGCTGACCCTTTATTGAGGTCAGAAAAATTCCTGAGAGCTTATTTGGCTTGAAACTAATGTTTTAGCATCAAAAACAAAAGAGTCTAGTGAGGCCCCCTATCCTATTATTCTATTATTTCAACATAGTACATACATAATTTCATTGAGAACTAATCCAATATTAAAATCAGGTTTTGGTCTGCTCGGAGCTGACAAATGGAAGTCCTTAACTCTCCTTTTAGCTCTGTTTTTGGTCTCCACAAAGTGAACACCTGTCTTCTAAATGCACCTATCTGTTCACCAGCAAGTCACTAACTGTCTTCTCTGTGGTTTGGTGCTGGGTAGGGTACAGTTTTTAGAGCTTTTCCATTGAAAGTTAGGCTGACAGCTAACAGTTTAGTAGCCTGCAGTACAAGCAAAACAATGAGTGAAGAGATGCAATAAAGTGATGTAGTGCCGAAGGAGTACAGTGATTATTCTCTATAGTTCAATGCTACTAACGGCCCGTGTCACATACAAGTACGTCACGTAGTAAAATACTTGAAATAACTTTTTCTTGGCCACTTGGGGGCAACAGAAACAAGCTGACATGCCTTTTTCAACTTAATATAGCAAACCTGTTTAGACATTCAGAGGGCAAAGAGCAAAATTAGCATTCAGATGGAGTCGTGTCCAACATTAGCTTTACTTTTAGCTTTGATTTTGGTCTCCACTAGCTGCACCTAACCCGTCCAGCTGTGCATCGATGCTCATCGGAGGAGCACTAACCTCAGCTTTCTGCTTTAAAACTGTCTTCCTACTCAGTCCAGCGTGCCACACTCCTGCCCATTTTGCAACCTTTTAAAAAGCAATTTGAAAGGATGAAATGAAACTGTGAGACCCACAATTGCACACATGAAAACCACCACTAAATACAGTTCAGTGAAACATAACTGCTGCTTCAGCCGCTGCTAAGCAATGATTTAAAGCAAACGACTGGTCAAAATATTTCACATTGGGTTTATTCAAATAGCTGCTGTCAGACTTTAGCATTGGATGATAATCCAGTCTCATTGAAGTTAATATAACTTACTGCAGCAGAGGGCAATAGGAGGACATAAGAAACATAGCAAAAACAGTAGAAAAATTCAACGGTGTTAGCTTAGTTTTTCTATTTTACAATGTAAAAATGATAGAAAATGTCAAAGTTTATTAGCATTACAAAATAATAGGGGCTGTACATATATTGCAAGGCACTCAAGCACCTGGTATTCCTATGTTGAATGCTGTGCTTAGACCAGACACTCACACACTGTTTGCCAGGGCCACTTTGACAGTTTGGACCTCAGAGATATGTGAAGACTTCTGGATGATGCGGCTGGTGAGAGTGGGCCCTGTGGTGCAGCTCTGCCGCAGAGCAGAGGAGGGTCCTGTAACGCTGATCTTGTCTATGATAGTTGTTCTCGTTATGGAGAAGGGCTCTCGGGTGCAGCTCTGCCCCGTGGCCACAGTCGGCACCGTAGCACTGCTCTGGTTCACCGTGTGGCTCTGCCCCTGGGCCAGGTTGGTCAGAGCCACGGCAGCATGGATCTCCCTCCAGCCTTGGTCGTCTTGCCTCTGCTGGCCTCGGTCCTGCTGCTGGTCCCTATGAATATATTAAGGAAACAGCTGTATGAAGTGGAATATTATCTCACCTATTGCCTGAATTAACACAAAAAAGAAAAAAACAGCTGAAGAGAGGTTTTAGAAATCCAGAGCAGAAATCGTCCATTTGCTTGGATATCTCCTCTTTATTGAAGGCCAGAATAACACGGATGAATTAGAGGTGGTGGTTCAATTTCAAGAACAATGGCCAAGTGAGATTATGAGTAGTGTTATTTTTCAAGTTGAAGAGTGCAAAAGGCTGATTTGATTGTGGATTGAGCAATGAATAATTACACTTACCTGTCACATTTAGTTGAAGTATAGTCCATTGTGTCTGCACAGGAGAAGAAAAACAGTCATGTAAATATGCCATGAAGCAGTTTTACTTGATAGCAGTGAAATTGCAAACAGAGAATATTTACAGGACAATCAGTGTTTGGATTAGGCAACAGGACTGTATGTTAGCGATACACAATATTAATGTGTAAACTTGAATTTACAGCATGTGTGAGTATCTGTGTGTGTATTCATAATGGGTTTAGTGTGTATTTATGCATCCCAAATTCCAATGCATCTCTGACTGTTTGTGTATACAGTTCCTATTTGTCCTGCATGTCTCTCCCTGGATGTGTTTTGCAGCGCCAGAAAGATTTGACTCCGTGGAGTGCACCAGTCTGCCTGAGCGCAGCTACTCTGGCCAAAACAAATGCAATGTGGTGTTTCTCTTGAGCTTTCGCGGAGGAAAAAATCTGATATCTGCATCGTGTCTTGAGGACGGACGCTCAGTTTTGAGATTTTGAAAGCTCTGCTAGCACCTGTAAAAGTTAGTCTACAGCGTGCCATTTCTCCTCCAAAACACCGCCTGTGCTTCTCCATCTTTTTTTTTTTGACCAAGTCCTGAGCACTAAATGAATTTATACCAGCGGGCAAGAGAGTGTCTGATGAAAGAGAGCTTGAAAAGAGAAGAGAGAAGGGCCAGTATTTCTCACAATAAACTGAAATCAAACTGCAGAATCTCTGGCTATTTCAGAGGCAGGATGAATAGGACTTTGGTGTAATATTATGTTGCTTGCACAATTTCTGTTTGTGGTCTGTGCATAAGTGTGCATTATATGTAGAGCATATTTTCCATCTCAGTTTTGGAATATTGCCTTTTTTTTTTCTTTGGAGCAGATAGACGCTGGTCAAAACCAATTTTTCTTCAGAGAGCAATAGACAGGGAAATTAGAGGCCCGCCGTGAAACATAGTCTTTCAATGCTAACAGCCCGAAACATCGCCGTCTCTGATTACTTCAGCCAGCCTGGAGCCAAAAGCAACTACTTGTTGATAGTAAATCATTTTCCCGTTTTATGCTTTTTTGCTACTGACTGTCCCTAAGCATTTCTCTCTTTAGCCCTAACACGCTTTGCCAAGAAAGTACTTCTGTACCTCTGTTGCATTTATTACCGTGAAAAAACATTGTTCTACCTCTGGTGAGTTTCAAATTTACAGCAGGGATCAGTAACAACAGAATTGTGGTAATGAAGTTGCTCAGTTCTTTTTTTGATATGACATTGTGCTGCAGCGGTGCAGTACGCTGTAATTTCATGTTAACATCTAACCTTATTTATTCACAAATAAGGAACATTGGGGGAAATAAACTTTTTATCTCATGTTTGTATGTATGATGATACAGGTAGAAACTGGTTAGTTTTGGTAAATTAAAAAGACTAAATCATCTCTGTCTGAAGGTGACAAACCAGTGCCTCTACGGCTCACTAATCAAAATGTTGCATTTAATTCATTCATTCCCAACAAAATTAAAGTGTAAACACAACAAGCATTATACAATCCCTTGTAAAACCACAAGTGGTTGTTTTTTTTTTACTTTGATTTCTGTACAGATTTTGTACTGATTCCCTGCTTCCAGTCTTTGTGATACGCTGAACTAACAAACTCCTGGCTCCAGATATACAAGAAGTATGGATCTTCTCATCAAACACTCATGAAAAGTATAGAATTCATCTTTCTATTGCCACAATAAATCCTCTCTCATTTATCCCACTCACATCAAAATAATGTCTGCCTGAGCTGATTAAAGTCTCATTAAAGTCTGGGTGTTCACCCACAGTATGAATTTAAATCCTCTCATGCCCCAAGGTCAATGACGTTCAGTCAGGTGTGTCATTGGGATCCACAGTGGAGCACAACTGGGAACTAAGAAAATAACGTAACACCTTATTTCCTCAATGCGGATATGTATTTGCGAACAAGAGACTCCCCTCTCAGCAAGCGTGTTTTATTTGAAACAAAATGGGTGGAAAACGCAGTGAGGCGTTTGTCCAGATATGTTTTCGTCTCTCTGTGTCCAATAAAACATGATTCTAGTCACATTTATGGCTCTCCAGCCTTTTTAAGGGAAATACTAACACATTATATGGTGTAAACGTACTCACACTCCTGTACGGTAAACAGTAACATCATTAACTTAAACTTTTTCCTTTAACTTTCACACTGATATGCTTAAAGTGTCCTTGTGAGACACAGTGTCGTGGCATCACTTATTAGTCCATCACTTGACGTTCGCTGACTGCCTCAGCCATCTCCCGGGCGGAGTATAAACGTGTTAATGGTGTTAGTGCCTGTAATGAATCTGGCAGGTTGATTTTCCACTTCACCGCCACAGAGGAGCTGTACAGGGCTGCAAACACCCTTAACATGACCAGCAGGGATTCATTAAAAGTCGGCACAAACATTTCAACAGCGCTGTGTACAATACGAGAAACCTCCAAAGGCTCCAAAAGAAATATGGTTTGAAGTTAAAAAAAAAAAAAAGTAATGATACCGCTCCTAAAAGTGCAAATATGAACCGCAGCAGTTTATTATCATATCTGAGCACAAAGACTGGAAATACTGTGGAGAGAAACATCTAGCCTGTCCTGTCCCGAGATGACTACGGTTTAAAAGAAAACCCAAAAAAGTAAAAAAGAAAGCCATCATTTCAGTTTTCATACAGATTAAAGACTGCAGCTGTAAAATAAAAGACTGCAAATTAGAAACAAAGTGTTAAAGGAACTTAACTGTTCCCAGCCAAGAAATAGCTAGCCTAGCACATAACCTCTTTTAAGACTGCAATATGTCATTTTGCAAATCAGATTTTTTTTTTTAAAGTGTTAATTAGCTAGGTTTACAGGTCCTTATAAGTGGATTTAGATACCTTAGAACAAAACCAGGCTAGCTGTTCCCCGTTTTCATTCTGTGTGCTAAGCTAAGCTAACATGAGAATGATATGCTTATTTCTTAAGAGTTTCTCTTTAAAATGAATGAGGTAAATGAGAATTCTTGTACTGACACTTTATATAAACAGTAATTAAAATGTTTGTTAAATGATGCTTTATTTATTTAATAGTTAGACAGAATACTTCATATGGTTTAGCATTTTACTCTTCCTGTGAATACACTAGCCTATTGAATTATCCTGTCAGTGTCAGTGGGCCAGTCTGAGGTTAAACTGAGTTTGCTTGATACAGATTAAGCCTTGTCACAGACTATAAAAAATATCCATTAAATAACCTGCTTAAGTCTGGACTGGGCTTTGCCAGGTCTCTAGTTAAAAAGGAACTCAAAGCATGCCTTGTTTGAGAGCAAAGCTATGAGGTGTGCTAAAGAGTAGGAATGGTTTCAAAAATCTTTTCACATCTCTTATAATGTAATGTAAATTTAGATTGATTTTGAGTAGGAAAGTAACACTTGGGAATAGCAGACTGCCAAAGTGCACGGGTCAAGGAAACCAAGCTACACCCTCAAACGCTGATGGGAAAAGGCAAATGGATATCAGTGATCTCGCTCTGCGTCGTCTCACTAGTGAGTGGCAGCTCCGACAGTCACTCTACGAGACGTCTTCAGCGCTTTGCTGACAGACTGCTCCATTTCTGCTTTTTGGCTGAGGTTTGCACTTCTCACCCTGGGAAGAATAAAGTCTCAGACATTCTGTAATTGTCCTTGAGACTGGACTGGACATTTCCACCATGGCAAGAAGCTGAGGCGGAACAAATGGCACATTCTAGTATATGGAAATGATATTTGCGGTGTGCAGCGGCAGCCAGCACGAGCTCCATCCAGTTTTAAAAATGAGGGATTTCAGCGTCTGCATGAGTCTTTATTAGGGATGTTTGTAGAGGCTTTGGCTCCCGTACCTTAGCGGATTTGAGGGTTGTCAGTGAGTTGTGCTCCCTATAGGTCTGAAAGGGCACCCAGGTGTCAAACTCCTTCCCAGTTTTGCTGTAACTTTATAATTGAATCTCGCCGAGCTTCTGACTCTGGGTGGAATGCCAGAGTTTTATTAATGTCAGGGAGCTCTGAGGAGCCATGTGGAAGTTTCTGTTCGTTCTCCTCTTATTTTACTGTGCACTGTGGTGTGGTAAAAATGAACCGAGGGGAAGCGAGGTATTTAAACTGTCATTTTACCTCACATTCAACATTAATCTGCAATTAACAAGGAAGATGCTCTAATGATTTCTGTGAACAGGGGATGCTTCCATCTAATTTCCCCTCTGTTTTGTATTTGATTGCTTAACTAGTCATGATTTTATGCACAATCGTGTTGGTGTTACACGTGTAACACCAACATGAGTGTTTAGATTATTGCATGTTTTTCCACATCCTGAGTGAAGATTCTGTGTTAAACCATTTTCCATTACAGAATTTTAACTGGTATCTCTCACCCATATGGTAGACAAAGTTGGTCTCCGTGTCATAGGACGAGGCCGGAGAGACAACATCTCGATCACATTCGTTGGAGCTGAAGGACTCGGAGTGACTCCTCCTCTTGCGGGACGAGGTGACACCATCTGCCTTCGCTGCCATCATGTGTCGCAGGGTGTCGTTCAGGTACCGGTTCAGTAAACTGCTCTTGTATTTGGACGGAGGCGACGTGCTGTCGTCGCTGTTGGCGGAGTCAGCCATGGCGAGGACGCTGCCCTGTTTCTCGAGCACACTCTTGTGGGAAGACGACCTGCCAAAGTTTGACTGGCTGATAGGAGTTTGTAAGTGACACTCCTCATCTGCAGCAAAAGAAAGGAAACAGATTATTTCAGATTCAAATGATCCTTGTGAATACATAAGATGTTACAAACCGTGATAAATACTGATGTTTCAGTGGGACAAGTTTTAGATCCGGTGACCTTTGTTCAAAGACAGTTTCATAGAAAAACAAGCAAAAGAATTAGTGGAGCCCTCACCATCTGAGTCAGTGTCATCACTGCACACGCTCAGCCTTTCAGCGTTTCCCTGGATGTATTTATTATAAAGTTTGATCCTCAGGGCCCAGCTCAGGTCAGGCTGTCTCACTGTGTTTTTCAGCCTCCGCCGGGCATTTGCAAACCAGTTGGAAACCTGCACAGATGCACCTTGTTACAAGACGCTGGCTGAAAAAATTCAATATCAGCACACCCCGAAAGTGCTTTTCCTTCATTCATCCTTCTCATCTGCTTTTTGTTTTCTTTTCACGGGTTCGTCTCACCTGTACTAGCGTCATGTGCGAGCCCAGAGCCAGCAGGACCTTCTCGGTCTTGGTGGGATAAGGGTTGTCTCTGTGTTTGTACAGCCAATGTTTCAGGGGTCGGGCCATGTCCTGCAGCACCTGCCTCTTGTGGCGAACTTTAACCCCACCCAAACGAGACCTGGAGGAGTCAGGAATCACCTCATAGGTTCACTAAGTCCACCTACATGCCCCTCATCTTAGACTATGACACTGATACATCAAACAACAGGAAGCTTGCTAACTCTTCCTGTAATCAGAAATGTGTGCTTACACAGTATCATGCATTTCATTTAACCATTTCAGTTAAGGCAAAGCTAAAACAACATTTTAGCAGGACAGTCTTTAAACTGCATTTTAAGTATAACTGCTTTAAGATACAGCTTTAGCTGCAACACAAGATACAGTATGACCACCTGATTCTTTATACGCAGGTATATTTCCATCACAGACAAACAGGGTCGTACCCATATCTCCTGTACTTGACAGCAGAGCTGTTTTCAGTGGTGTCCTGGCATTGCAGCAGGTCTGAGTTCTGTGCGTCTGTTAAACCGGTCTGAGTTAAGTCTACACAGTTCAGTCTGCTCCTCTCCTCTGCTCTCCCCTTGTCCTCCAAACGAAGCGTATCAGACTTCATCGCAACAACTTTGTTCATTCTTAAACACGCAGAGTTATCTCGGTCAACAGGTGCATCAGTAGACTTCCAGATGTAAACAGAGACAGTAGGTTCCCATCCTTGATACGCTTGATGTAAAGGTAATTTTAAAAAGGTTTAAAAATAAAAAAAGTGTCCCTTGCTGTTCTTTCCGTGCCCACGGGAGCTGTGACCGAGAAGACAGACCCTTAAGAGAGAATAATGTTTGAAAAGTCAGAGGATGTTGTCTGGTGTAGCTCAGCTGTGTGAGGAGAGTTCAAATAACCTGCTGCTCCGCCGCCTATTGGCTCTCCCGCCGTCCAATCCCTTAGAGCTCTGTGAGGAGACGCTCGCAGAGCAGCAGCAGCAGCAGCAGCAGCGGTAGCACCCCACAATATGAAACACACTGCACATGTGAGTATATCAGCAAATGCGGTCATTAGATTTACAAGTGAGATTCCGTGTGGTGTGACTGCAGCTCGACGTGCTCTCATATTTTCTACGTGAGGCACATGATTCTCGTGGATCTTGTGGGTTTTTTTTTTTTAAGCCAAAAATCGTGTCAGCAAATAATAATACATGTTTTACCAGGGGATTCTGGAAATTTATGGGTGTAATTACACGGTTCCTAATAACCAGCAAAACCACCAAACTGCGCCTCGCGTCAGGCAGTGAAACCTGCTGAGTACAAATTGGCTCATAATGAAGACGAACACAAACCGTGGAAAATGAAGCTGAACTTTGCCCGTTTAAGCCTCAGCCAGTGTTGCGTGTGTGATTCACAGATTGTGGGGTCTGTAAGTGTGTTAGCATGTGCACTGGTGTGGCGGAATTGTGCATCCTTCGCTCTGGGTGCAGTGCGAACTGGGGTAATCAAACGATAATGCTGTTATTTGTCAGTGTTGGTCTCCACTTTGGATATGACAGGGACTGTGGACAGTTATGAAAACTAAGTCTGACAGAAGCTTAGCGTTGTCATTAGTGCAACTAGATGACAACATGTGGGCAGTGAGCCCAGTACTTTAACTTTAGCTGTCATTCACTCATGTTTAAACACTCTTGTGTAAGACTGTTTGGATGCACAGTCATAACTTAATAATCTTTAAGCAAACATTTGTGATTAAAATGTGTTTTTCCTGCCCGCTCTTCAAACTTTGGAGGGTTATGGCTAAAACCCGAGCAGCACTTGTTCAACCGTTAAACATATTATAGAGGATCTCATAAGTCTCATCCCTGTTCAGCATTCAGCTGCATCAGTGGGGAGGCTCGGTTTCAATGGTTTCAAAGCTGAAAAACACATGGACCAGAAGCATCCCCGTTAGGTGCAGTAAATTCCTCTTGCACATTCCTCAGCAGCGGTCGGAGAATGCTACATGCTATCACACACCATTTACTCCTGTCCCTCTGTGATGTGTTCACCGGCTCCCCTGTTGATATTAGCTGGGAACACACCTACATTCGGCAGCCAGGAGACCTTGAAAAAACGCAGCGGGAGGAGATATATCTGTTTTTTGTTTGGATACTTTGGCGCTCGTGTATGTGTGTGTGTGCATGTGTGCGTGCGTGTCCCGCAGGTTCATGAACTCCAGGCCTATCCAAAGGGCCAGGCATCTAGCAATGTGCAATGGAGAAACTGATCGTTGTGTCCTTAAATATCCTGAGGAAGTAACTAAAGCCAAATTTAGATATGGCATTGCATTAATTGTAATATAGTAGTTCTACTTCAGTAGATGGTTGATTAGTAATGATTTTCATGCTTTGCAGCTTTTGCTGACCTGAGGCCACTGTGGCCAAAGGAGGTAATGACATGAGCACAATACTCACGTCTGCTTTAAAGCTGCTCTTATCTATGTTTTCATATTAACAATGGATCAAATGACTGTGTGCAATGTAAAGGGTGTTACTCATAGTGACAAACCCAAAGAACATTATCACTCTCCCTCTCTCCTCCGTTCTTTGAAGAGCTGTAGTGTCTTTTAGCTCATTGTTTTGGTTTTACAGCTGTAATGGGTTGGTTCACTCTCACTGCTCCCATCAACCCAATTTCTACTGCAGCTGGAAGCTGTTTTCAGTAGAAAGCTATGATAAACCTAGTGTATACTAGGTTATATACTATACTGTCTGGTGAACATCGTTTAACAACTGAAGAACCCGATTTTTGCCTTGGGAGCTGGTGGAAAGTTAAAACAGAGCTAAAGAGAGAGTGAATACATTTGTCATGTTGTACTACGTCAGCTGGACATGAAGATAAGCAACTGTTTGCTAACAGGTTCACTGTAACAACTTTATAAGCTGATGAACATTGCATTCACAGTTTATTGTGCTGCTTCCACATGGCAAAAACTTTAAACGTCTCCTGGTGAGGTCTGGGATGTTTTCTTCTTCTTTTACTTTTGTAATGAAACCTTAAACGAATGGAATAAAAATCTTTACCCCTTCCTTCTTTACTGTAGGTCTGTATAATTAACTCCCATATATGTTTAGCATGTGCTTTAGTGTGTTGGTTGTTTAAAACGTAGAAATATCTCACGCAAAGATGAAGATGTTTTTACATACTACCAACAGACAGTAACATGATTGAACCAAATTATCCGAGACCAACTGACATCATGCTTCTGTGTAATGTTTGAAGAGGGAGCTGCAGTGAACATAAAATGGCGAGTTTTCGTTGGATTACTCCGGTGTCTTTAATGGCATCGTTATGATCTCAGAGGGTGCCTGCAGATTCTCAGTGGTGAGATGAAATTATACTGCCACGCTTTGTCCGGGGTCGGGCTTCAGGTCTGGCAGAAGTTTGACTGTTGTCCGGACCGCCTGGTTTGCAGGTTCTGTGTGTTCTGAGGTGAGGTTCGGGAGACATGGAGAGTGCATCTCCAAACTAATGCTCCATTTGTGTCACCGTCTTCCGTGTGTACTTAGTTATGTTTGACGCTGGCATGAGCCTGCCAAAGTAAAATAAATACCTGAGACTTGGTGGTGTGCTCTTTATCCCTGCAGCCTAATCCACTATGTCAAGCTTCAGTTTGCTTTTACAGTCAGCTTTGTGTGGTCATAACTTTCTCTCCGTGCGTCTGCGAAGGCCCGAGTCCCCTGAAAGCCATTACCGTCTCTCCACATCATGCTGCTCCCTCTTCCTCCCAAACACGACATGATAGACACATTAACACTCCTTCACACCCAATTGAGCACAGCAACCAAAAAGAGGAAGGAAACACCATGAATGTGAAGGAATGCAGCCATTAAAAAGAATTAGATGAAGCAGCTTGTGTGAAGGAGAACAGTGGAATCTGCATCCGACAGGCAGCTGCGATGCTCATATATGAGTATTTGTTAATCCAGTGTTACTAATGGTAAGTTGCCAATTATTTTTTAACTGTCTCAATATGTTTTGGTGGAAAAAAAAGACATTTTCACGAGTAATATTCCAAAATGAAGTTGATTTTCAGCGTAGAGTGATTAAAACCATGCGATTTCAAGCCTTAAAAGCCATCAGCAGCCGAGATACTACAGTGCTGATTATAGGGATTGTAACTTTTATAGTCCTCATCTATGAAATGTACACAAATATACACACTTCTACAACTTACACACATACAAAAAAGCTTTTCATTCTTCTTTGTCTATGCTTTTTAATTGACTGTTATCTTGTTTGTGTCTCTATTATGTACAGCATATTGTTGGCAAAATGTCCCCCTGACTGCTACTAATAATATTTCTCTGGTGTACATTACAGTTAATTGAAGTGCAGCAGCTGTCAGAATAATTACATGCCGATGTTTGCGACTTGGCAGGGAAGGATTACACTCAGCCACAAGCTCTGGAGAGTTTCCTTTTTCTTTTTCTTTTTTCTTATTCGTCCTGCAAGCCGACGTTATTTCAGCCAAATGCCAACAGAAAAACTGGCTCTGAGACAGATGGAGGGAGAACGAGAGAGAGGGAGATGGATTCTGTTTGTCTAATTAGACACACACTGAGGGACACTGTGGAAAACTGTGGTAATCACAGGACTTATTTACAAATGGCAAAATTTTAAATATGACAGAAATGTCCAATGTTCAAAGTGTTGACTTGTAACATCTTAGCTTACACACAATTAATAAAGTCATTTTATTCTCTTTTTGTGTGTCCTCCTCACAGTTTTGTCAAAAAAAGCTCTACTAAGACAAATTCATCAGGAGAAGCTTAACTTACTATAGCTTCTTGTGTGTCTACAGGGGTCAAAGTTCAAATCCAGCTGGTCAAATGACCACAACTTCTCCGTGCCGTTGGCGAGGAGCACATCCATTGTGCAGGAATCCACTGGACTTCTACCTCCTCAATCTTCTTGAGGTCTGCCTTCAGCTCCCTGAACGCCACGGCGATATCCCCATTAACAATCACTTTGTCAAACAGGTGGCCATACTGGTTCTCCATGGTTTCAGCCAAGCCAATCATATGCTCAAAATCCTCCTCCTGTAAAAAGAGAACACCTTTGTAAATACATGTAGTAACAGGATTCATCTCTTCATAGTTTGATTTATGTTTCCTTTTAATAACTATCAATCAAAAGAAGACTGCACAATAATGGTAATGAAAACGATTAGTTTAAAAAAGATTAATGATTATATCACTGTTAATATGACAAATACTGTTGATGGAATACTAGCAGAACAGCTAAAGCTTCTCCATATCGTGACAGAAACACTCTCCAGGAAGTTGTTCTACAATAATCTGCACATACTGTAACATAACAGGGCTACGGAAGGATCCCCACGACCATTCAGCTACACTGACTGTGGCGGAACAGATCGTTACATGCTGAGAGTGAGGATAAGAGGCCTTTTCACACCAGCTGCAGTACCAGTTGAAAGCACAGCCCCGTAAGATATAACTCTGGGGGCTGTGCTGCTTGGCACTGGGGGGCAAACCCCAACCATGCTGCAGCACAGGTGTGTGACCTTGTAGGTTTGGAGTGAGGAGCCAGATGGGGGTTATGAAAGTGACCCAGCATCTTTGTGTTCTGCCTAAAACACATGTACCAGTGAACATACCTGCTCTTGTTGTGAGAGAGAAACTCAGCAGCAAAACTAAAAGTAAACCGCTCCCTCATTCAGTCAGTCTTTCACACCATTACATATACACACAAGATGTGACCCTTAAGCTTCTGGACAAAATGTACTGACCTATGTGCAAATTACTGGACAAGAAGCCACCCACCACGCAGCATTGTAACTCCCCCAGTCTCTTAAATGTCTCTTTAATGCAAACCACAAGGTCAGCCATGTGTAAGGCAAGGCGTGTACATGAGTAAGCGTGTTTTTGATGTGTGTATGTCACACATCAAGGGTGTGTAGTAAGCCTGGGGTGTTTGACCTCACACCGCCCTGCATGTTACAAGACATGGATCAAGCACCTGCCTTCACACATGTCACCTGGTGCAGTGTGTTTTTGTGTGTTTATGGTTTCCCTCACTGAAAAGATCCTGGCTGGGTTTGTGTCCTCTTCACCACAGATGAATTTCGCTCTCCGTCGGGTGAGACGTAGCTCCTCGATACGCGGGGGTTTCACGAACACCACGTATGGTTTGAATTCAGATGTGTACACGCGCTTTATTTTCTGTAATGACAAAAACAGAAAGGGAGGGGTTAAATGAAGGCAGTGTTTATGGTACAATAAATTGTCTAAAAAAATGTAGACACACAAACCAAAATTTTAGAAGACTGGCCTTTTGGCATGAAAACAGAAAAAGCATAATTATTCAGTTTTTTGATCCTTAATATGCAGCATAACAACAGACTCTCATTTTAATTTTTATATGCCCCCTGTTCTCAGTTTTGACGCTATCCCTCCTCACCCCTGGTGGGGTATCTCGTAGCTTTCGATCCCTCACTGGCTTCCCACCATGTGAACACTCCCAGTTGTGTTCAATGGAGAGTCTTACCAAGCAGGAAGCACCACTGCCAGGAACTAAACCCTGTAGCAGTGACATGTGGGGCCTTGAAAATGTATTATTTAAACATCAACGGGTCACATGATGAGAAACTATAGGTTTCTATTACTGAAAAGGCTATTGTTTTTTTGTGGCCCCAAAAATGTCCTTCTCCTTGGACACTGGTCCAAATTCAGGTGACTGTGTAAACATTTATGTAACTCTCTCTTTATTTTTTTTGATGCCGTAGTACTTACACTAGGATGCACATCCAGTATGCACACCTTGCCTTCAGCCATCACTCTGTGCACAGAGTCTAGACTTGTCCCATAGTAATGACCTCTGTATCTGCCATACTCTATAAACCTAGTGGCGGAAAGAGACAGGAAAACGAGTAAGACAGCACAAAATAATGATCAGACAGCAGCAGAAATCATGGACATCACTCATGAAAAGAGAGAGGAAAAGTAGGGGGGTGGGGTGGGGGGTTTGTTTTTAACACCGTGAGAAAAGAAACTTCAAGATCAATGCCTGCATACACCGTACCTATTATTGAGAATGTCCTCTTCAAACATGTGAATTGATACAAAATGATAATCAGTCCCTTCATTCTCCTGCCTCCTCTTCTCACGCGTGGTGTCTGAAAGAAAACAGGGAGGCTGAAGTTGGCATCAACTGTGAGAAAACATTTACAGAGCAGGAGGTAAAGGTGACGTTTGGGAAATTTGAAGATGTCTGTCTTACGCGGTACAGTGACGCCATAGCGGTCGGGGTCGGAAATCAGGAGCCTCCTCTTCAGTTCATTTACGCCAACGCCGCTGGGCCCTGAAGACAAAGATCAAAACACTGTGTTCTGTGTGCGGGTATTCATTCCCAGTATCACTGTGTACTAAAGTTTTCCTCACGACAAGGCCAGCATCAAGTAGGCTTAGTGATCTGGTGACACATCTGTCTTTATCATCAGAGAAGGAGAGAGCCAGACAGACAGAGCTCTGATTTCATTCTGATTTCAGCCTGAAAACGATTCTCCAACCAGCCTTGCTCTATTTCTCTGTCTGCCTCTCTATCGAACGTTTAATGCACTTATACCCTCTGGAAAATCCATAGCATCACATCTAAATGTGACATCTGCAAAGCCACACAGTATCAGTGTCATTATAGTGTAGGATGCACAGGATGAAGCATACACACACATACTGTAGCATCTGAGATTTTCCTCTGCTGCACGTTTCTCCAGCCCCAGATTGCATCAGACTCTAATGGAGCGCTGTCTGAAAGTAGGATTCCTGACATACCTGCCTTTTCCATCACTGCGTTGCATGAGCTCGACATTACAAAATATCAAGTTTATAAAGTCTCTGCTCTTACACTGCTAATGTGTTTCACAGCTGCTCCTCAGAACCGGAGAGGAGCATCACCAGGCTACTTTCTTCTGACCCTTTTTCTTCTTCTTTTTTTTTGTTAAAGACTTACAAAATCTATAGGGCTTAAAGTGGCTGACAGTCACTTTTACCAACTTTCCTGGGTCACAGCTGTCTATTGTTTCATTCTAAGTGCATATGCAATGCAAACAAAAAAAGGATATATTTCCAACCTGGTCAAACATTATCCAGCTGTTCCTGTTTTAGCGATCCAGGTTTTGGTTTTCCTGTCTATATCTCTCATTGCCAATAAACTATATATTCTTAATGATGACCTCCGGTCAATGAAGAGCCTTCGCAGCAGACAGTAAAACGTAATCCAGAGTCGGGGTAAGCTCCAGCTCAATTAAAGAGGTCTGAATCTAAAACCAAGCTGTCTTAACTGTTCCAGTTTGATGATGGAGCACTTGGCTGACATTATGAGGGATCTTATTCACAATCCGCTCATCCCTTTTTCTCCATTCCTTTATCTCTTCTCTATCTAGTTTTGTTTTTGCACCTCTTCAGTTCATTGTGTTGCTCTCCTCTCTGCCTTTCACTTTCATCCCCCCCCCCCTACTTCCATCTCTCCTCTTCTCTTCTTTCTTCCATTTCCCTCAGTCACAGATGACCTACAGTTGTATAGTAATATGACATTAAAAAGACCTTCAGCGGGGCTCAATGTGAAATTCCCTGGGGAGAGATATACCTCAAAAATACAGAGAGCAGGCCTGCTGGATTGGCAGAGAAATGAATCTGGGGTGGGCCACTGGGTAACTTAAGAGAACACAATATATTCTGACTTGGAGTTTTCTGACAGTGTTTACGTGGTTCTGATGGGAAAGGATTGTTCTTGCACTCAAGAGTAGGAACATAAATCTTCATCAATGCATTACTTTTTCTTTTGATCAACAACAGATTCAATAATACTGTCCTTTTAGTGAATGGGATCACGTTATTTACATTTTTTTATACAGACGGAAAAAAGAAAGGCAGCAGGGTAATATAAAACAGAACACACCTGACCACTGTGCACACATTACCACAGTAACTACCATGTTCTAAGCTTTGTATATGCCAATGTTAGACTAATTCACAGCGTAGGAACCTATTTTCAAGTCTTTGGCACCGTGCTTCAAAAACAAACTTTCAACACCACATGGGAATCTGCTTCTTTATGTGGCTTCATGTTCAGCTCATACATACCAACCAGAACAACCAGACGGTGTCTGTCCTTGGGGTCTCTGTGATAGGGGATCACCTCTATGTAGGTAGGGGGACGAAATGAGCTATGTCCCCCCGCACTCCACCTCCTGGAGCGAGCAGCTTCTCTGGCCCTGCTGCTCTTTCTACCAAGTCGGAAACTCCTTCGTAAACCAGCTGGGGAAGAGATAAAGAGGCCTCAGACTTTGAGTGAGTGTATCAGTGTGCGTATATGTGTGTGTGTGTGTGTATGTGTTTTGCTGTGTGTTAGTAAGTATACTGATTCACCTGTCAGGTGTATTACTGAAAGCCTATCAGGAAGTTATCCTCATCGTGACAGCCTTAAAGCTGCATTAATAGATTTGAACGTAGCCAACACAACATCTGGCATATTGTCGGCTTATAATGTTGATATGGTGATTGTGTTAGCAAACAGTCCCGTACCAATTTACATATCCAGTAGATATACTAGCATTCAATTGGAGCCACGTTTCTGTCATATATAAGTTTATTATTCACTCTCCTTTTAGCTCTGTTTTTAGTTTCCACCCATTTCTGAAGGAACTATATGACTTGTATGGTTTACTCTCCGTTAAGTTAACCAGGTAGTTGTCTGTCTGCTAATTAATGCTGGGCAGATAGCTAACAGTTGCCTGCTGTGTCTGGAAATTAGGTTGATGAGAACAGTGAGAGTGAACCAAAACAATAAAAGTTGTGGGCCATAAAACCAAAACAAATAAACATTAGTACAGCTAAAGGGAACTTCAGAGTCAGGTCAATTTGAGCAAAACCTTCCACATTTGATCCATTAGTACAAATACATCGATCAGTGCAGATCTAAGAACGAATATTCATGTTGTTCCATTAATTCAACCCAAGCTGGACACACAGAAGGAAGAGGAATCTTTGTCTTGATGAAGGAATGTTAAAACCAGGACATATTCATCCATCATGTTGGTCTATTTGGTCTATTTCCCTTTCTTTCTTTTTTTTTTTTTTTGCTTAATTTCAATGACAATTTTGAGATAACTTAATTGGCCTGATTTCTTCAGGACTTAACTGTGCTTCCCTCAGTGCAACACTTGGACTTTAACAGAAGTGCAAACACGAGAACTATTAAACATTATTAAAAACCATCAGCTACCCTGATGACAACAAGGAACATGACAGAAGGGAACCCCTCAATAGTGATGGGAGGAAGAAGAGAAGAGTGCAACACCATTTAAGAAACTACTGTTGCCCAAAATCTGGTGTCAGGCACTATACTGAACCGCACAAATCTCAGTCAAGGGGTAAAAGCTCAGCCTGTCATGTGTGGCTTGTAGGCCGTCTGACATCCAGTGTCTGCCATGCGATTGTGGTCTGGCCTGGCTTGTCGGACTCGCTCTCTTTCATGATGTTAACTGCAGTTAAGTGATGGTGGCAGGCTTTCTTTGACGTCAGCTGTAATTTCACTTTGTAAGCATATCTGTCCATTTCCTCTCTGGGTTCTAACAAACATGGCCCTATGGGTAAGGATTTCAAAGTTTTGTTTACATGGTATTTAAACTGATGGTTTCACTCATAAATGTGAAAGTGTAATGCATACTGTATAAAAACCAATGTTATACAGCAAATGAGAAATGAGAAATACTCATCTCTCAGCCGAAAAACCAGAATAAATTTTGAAAATACAACAAGATATTTCTGCTTACTAGACAGTATGAAGTAAGGGTGAGGAGAGAGATAAGACAAGAGTTGTTACTGGGCCTGAACCCTTCATGTCAAGATTATATGATCTGCACCAGAAACTGCAGTGCAGCAGAGTGGACATTAAACTCTGAGTATGAAAAACTAACATCCGTTTTTACCCCTGTAGTGAATTTCCATCCAACCTGGGCTGTTTGATGTTGGTTTTAGACAATGCAGTAATAGTAGCATTAGTAGACTGAAGCACCAATTTCTGATTATATGGTAATAACAGTGAAACAAATGATTGAGTAATATGGCGTCCCAAGGAAGGACTTTTTATTTTATTTTATTTATTTTTTTTTTTGCTATTTGCAGACAATGCTGTGAGGCAGAACATTTTATTGCACTGGATTTATGAAAAAGTAGCGACTGTTAAAGGCTGGCACAGAGTTCTGTATGATCAGAGTACCTTACATACCTACTACATGTATTGAGAAACAGACCAGTTCTATGAAATCTGGGAACCCTATCTGAACTGTGTGGGGCCTGATGTCTCCCCCACTTCACTGCACTTCTGGTGTTGTGTGTATGAATCTGAGCTGCTGTTGTGTGTTTCTGGTTTGTAACTAATAGTTAGCTAACTGAATAACTAACTAAACTGTTAGCTTAGTTTAGCTAAATGTTAGCTAAATGTTTTTAGCTTAGATATATAGATAGGTAAGATAGGTTCTTTCTGCAAGAAAGCAAATACACATATTGCCCTCTTTGCCATGTCTTTACTTGTGTATCTTTAATACTTCATCACGTCCCTTCTCTTTCACTAACTCTCTCCTTGATTACACTGCGTGCAGTCATTCGGTCATGCAGCATCAATAAGGCTTTACATGCCAGACAAAGAGGAAACACAGAGTCTGAACCACGTCCTCAGGTGGAACCTGGCCTGAGATAAGATGAAATGCACATTATTAAATGCACATGACTCTGTGAACTGATATGATGCAACATCTGTAATTGTCTTGCCTTGTATAGACGTAAGGAGCCTTTTTACAATCAGCCGTAAGTACACGCCCCCACATGAACATCCTGCACCACTCAAATGCACACACGCAGATACACACCAGCACATCATATCCAATCCATGAGATCAAGACAAATGGGATAAATGGGAAAGCTAAAACCACATTTGCTGTTCTAGTCCTTCCCCCTAAATCTCCAAACCACAAATGAATTGGTCTGTACTGTAAATATAGCCAGGGTCTCCTTTCTTGCTGTTTTTTTTTCTCCATCTGTTTTTCAACGCATATTCAATATACAGTGTGTGTGTTGTTGTGAGCTGTCATATCCAGTTGCCCTGAGTTTTTTTGTCTTGTATCATTCTGGTCCCCCTTTTCCAGAATCAGTGGGATATGAGTGGAACAAGTCAAACATCTCACCAATGTGGATCCCTGTTATAGCTCCATAGTCTACATCCTCCATGACTGGAAAAACAGGAAGAGAGAAGAGGAAAGAGTGAGGAAATTATGAACACAAACCACAGGGGGATGACATTTGCATTGCTCTGAAATTTCATACTCAAAGTATTAACATGTGTTCTGACCCACATGTCCTAATATTTTGCTTTGGAAATTCTAATAATAGTTTTATTTAGACATAAAATCCACAACTTAGAAATATTAATAACTACCTTACTCTTACAAAGTGATTGCTAGTGAAAAACTGAAGCACATTGTAGGAGGCCAGATACTTTAAACCTGCTTGGTTACGACAGAGGAACATTTCACAGAATCCTCTCCCTTTTGGAAATATGATGTGGGGAGAATTACATGATTATTATCTTTGAATAACACAACTCTGTAAATCTTTAAAAAACCCAAACCAAAACCTAAAATATATACTGTATTATAACATGTAAGTTATTCTGTTGGTAAGTTTTCAAAAGCAAATTTCGGCTGACAATACCTTCCCCCTCATCTGTGCAGCATGTGGAGAAAACAAAAATAGTGAGTACAACAGGAGGGCAGCAGAGCTCACCCATGACCTTGACCATGGCCTTCAGATATGACCTGTCACCCCTCAGCTTTAACACTGAGGGAACTCTAATGTGTTTAGTGGAAAGTATTAAAAGCTTTTTATTCTTTTCAGGTGTGGTGAGTTTATGGACAAACGCTGGTTCAGCACCTGCTGGTCCAACTTGCCGAGGCTTGAAGAGGGCTTTGGGTCGCTGTAGTGCAACTCTCCTGTGGGAAGCCAGAAAAAAAAGGCAGAATTTTAACTTACTGACTTATTTATTATATGACGGAGTTTTGTTGTTAAAAACTCGAAAGCTTAAAAAGACCACCTCTCATGTAGCTGCTGTGAGGGGATGAGCCCTGCCCGACTGTTGCTGTCCCTGAGGTGACAGGCCTGCCACCAGGTGTCATCCTCCATGCCGACAATCTGGAGGACGTCGCCCCATTTAAAGGAGACTGCTGCCTCCTTGCATGGGATAGCAGGATCTTCTTTTGGATCGTAGTCAAAAAGAGCCCGTACAAAGAGCTTAGGAAAGGAAATCATTAAATATTTTTAGCTGTAAAACTGACTGGAAACAAATGAAAATACACTTTCTATTATTTATTTATTCCCGTTTCTCTTGTTTTCTTCGTGAACACCTATGTGCCGGCAACAGACATCTTCATCTGGTGTTTCATATGTCGGTGTCATTTTTGAGAAATGACTACAATCACTGAAAATAATTTGTCTTAATCCATTGCAAATGCCCGCTGCTCTAACAGTTTCCAGCTTGGACATTCACTCCATGTATGTGGTGGTGGTGCTCCACAATTCCTTCTAAACAAAGAGCATTGTGGAACTTAAAATTTTCCACATAAAGTGTATAGATATATTAATGTTGAATAGCGTAGATAAGGCTCAACAGATTTATTGCGTATAAAATGATAAATAAAGTGTTTAAATGATAAAAGCTGTAAATAGAAATGAAGTTATAGTGAGTGCTATCTTTGACTGTCTGATCTGAATTTACTTCTTGACAACCACACTGCAGTAGTGACAGCACTGTGGCAAAAACACAAAATACAACCAAACACACAAGTTACCACTGATTTCATCTCTTCTTATTGAAAACAGCTTTCCCCTGCAGCCAGATTGCAGGGGAATATGTTTAGTTCATATTTACTGTACCTTCTTCTTATTTGAAGACATTTTGTCCTTTGAGCAGGCAGGGATTATCTTGAATGTAATGTCACCCTGAGAATGAGCCTATGAAAGGACAGTGACATCAAAGAAATAGTTTGATACCCATATTTTCTGTCTTTCAGAGAGTTATATGAGAAGATTGATACCACTCTCATGTCAAGTATGAAGCTACTGCCAGTAACCACTTAGCTGAACTTAGCATAAAGCTAAGCTGGGAAGTCTGAATAAACAAAAATATACCATAGGACATTTAAAGCTCACAGGGTAGTATGTTTATCCCATTCATTTAATAAACTGAATTTAAAAAAAGGCAAAAATGTCATCTGAAATTTTTTTTTTTAAATACTTTTTTTTAGCAAGCAGTTTTCTGTCTTTATGCTAAGCTAAGCTAATTGTCCCCGGCCTATAGCTTCATGTTCTCTGTAAGGAGAAGGCTGGATAGTCTATATTTTTCTCACTGTCAAAAAAACTAAAACGAAAAACAATTAAATAAACAAGACCAACAATTTATTGATTCTACTAACAAACACTGCCTGTGTAACTGAATCCTGGTAGGGCTTGTTTCTCTGTTTCATTGTTGTCAATGAGCCACACCATTGTACTGGGTATGTTAGTGGGTGACCATGAACATGGACACTACAGTTTAATTTGACTCATTTCCACTGTTGTGCTGCTGTGAATAGTCAATGCCACTTTAAATGGAGATTAATCTGCCTCAGGAAATAGCCCTAAACAAAACTACCGTGCCCAGCTGTTTAAGGAAATTACTGAACCTTAAAAAAAAGAAAGAAAGAAACTACGTATTTCAGACTTGGGTTGAAGCTGAGAGCTGCTTTGTTGGTTTTTGACTTATGAGATTTCTTGACAGTAAGAAAAATGTAAAACAACACCAGCCTTGTCCTTTAAGTTACACCACTGAAAAGAAAACAGAAAAAGATGAGAACGAGTGGAGAGAAGAAAATAGAGACAGCCAATGAGAAGACAGTGAAGCAAACAATGTGACTAACCAGCAGGGGAAGGATTTCCGTTGGCTTCCTGTGCTCCAGTGAGACTCCATTCACCTCTTTCAGCTCATCTCCTTCGTGGATCAGGCCTTCAAAGTGTTGGAAATACATTTGGAAAACTGTACCACATGTTCTTCTCTATAACATGTTCATTTACTGTGGACCATCATAATGTAGCGGTAGAGGATAGAACACCAATGAACTATTGAGCTGCTTACCGCTTTTATCAGCTGCACCTCCTCTCATGACCCTCGCCACTACAATAGCTCCAGAGGCTTTGTCCCTCTTAATTGTTGCCCCCTTGTGGATGGTGATTAGTGAATGAAAGAAAGACGGACAAGCAGGAGAGTACATGCACAGAGGCAAAGAGGTCAAAAGATGGAGAGTGAAAATAACATGTTGGTTTTATTACAGCCCAGACAAGCTTCTTATTTAGAGTCACTTCATTCCAGCGAAGGTTATTTGTCTCAAGACAGGACCATTTAGCCAGCTGCCTTCATGTAACACACAAAGCACTGGAAAAGGTTATCCAAATCAGCATTATTTTCAACAGATGTTAGTGATGTGGAGCAAATCGCAATGGAAAGAGCATCTTATGTAGCTGACTACAATCAGCTCACGCTCGGGTGTAACCCTGTTGTCTGGAAAACGGGAACATGCTGGATCGATCAAAGAGACCATGTCAGAAAAAGGTCAGTCCCCCTTCTAATCTAGTTTTGGGATCAATACAAAAGTATGTTCTTTATTATTGGTCCTAAGTGCATTCCCTTTGGAAAGCTCAACCACTAACACATGAGCATATACACGCTGCAAAAACATGTCCATCATTAACTTGTTTAATTGTTGTCATAATTTACCCTAAAATCACGTTGTTCTTAAAAAAAGGTTAAACTCGTCTCCGCCAAGGGAGTTTAATTTTAGTTTTTAGTTTTGTTTGTTTTTTAGCTTGCGGGATATCTCCAAAACCTGTCAACAGATTTCAATGGAATTTGGTGAAACGTGAGGCTTAGTTTTTGATGTGGAATTTTGTGAGGGCACTTTTGAATATTTCTGCTACTTTCTAATGAACTACTGGGCCTTCTTGAATGGAAAAAATCTGGCACATGTACCTCATAGCTGTCGATCATTATACATATTTTATGATGATTTTTTTCCAGATGCAAATAAAAAAAAAATTGAACCATTTTTTATTGTTAAAATAACAAATTTAGAGGATTTTGCGGCCTTGGCGGAGGCATGTGCTCTTTGTAGTTTCATTAGATTTCGGTCCAGTTTCACTTGATCCAGGAAATTTTCAGAAATAAGCGAGAATGGCTTGGAACAGGGTGGAATTAGGCAGATCATTCTGGTAGTATCAAGAAAACGAGCTATGATTAAAGACCTTGAAACAAGTTGATTTACATCAGAAGCAGAAAAGAAATGATCCCAATCCCTTTAAATGCACAATACAGCTTTTAAGGGCTCCATCAAGAAGCATATTTTTGCAGTGCATACACTGCACATGCTTACACACCACACACACACAGACATACACACAACAATGCTGAATCTACGTTGTGCGTCACAGCAGATATATGGCGACAAAGATGTGGAAGAATTGACTCTGTAAATTCCTGGTTGAAGAAAGTGAGCAGCAGCCCAGAGGCAAAGGTGATCCAGGCGGCTGAAAGAGCTTTTTCTTATGTTTCCTGTCATTCCAAGAGCTTTCTCTCTGTTACTCCTTGGCATTCGTGGCTTTAGCAGGCTTGCTATTCGACAACATGACATAAATTCAGTCTCCAGAGAAAAAATCAGCTCTGATTCTCTTGGATAGGTTTGTTCCTTTGAACTACCGGTGTATGTCAGTTTTGTGTGCATTGTGAGGCCAGAATAGGCTTACATGTAGCCAAGTATAGCTGTCCTTTCAGAGCCATTCCAAGAATGCTCATGGGTAGAGTGAAACATAAATTACAGTTTTTAATGCTTATGTTCAGGGAAAAATGCTATTTCTCTGTCATTATTTGTGACAACAGGAAGCTTTATAGGATTAACATTTCTTTTTTCACTTAGAGGTTGTACTTGAGAAATGCATGTATTTGCTTTCTTGCTGAGAGTTAGCTGAGAAGATTAAAACCACTCTCATGTATGACAGTTAAATGAACATAAAGACCGAATAAAGGGGGAAACAGCTAGCCTGGCTCTGTCCAAAGATTAAAAAATAATAATAATAAAATTAAAAAAAACCTGAAAACATCTCTAAAGCTTATGAATTAACACATTGCAGTATATCTCTGCATCCAAAAATCTTTGGGCAGAGCCAGGCTTTCTGTTTCCCCATGTGGGTGCATCAGTCTTCTCATTAACTCTCTGTAAGAGGCTCTAACTGTATTTCCCAAAATGTTGAACAGTTCACGTAAGCCAAACAGGAGATGGATTTCATTTTTACCTTAAACTCTGAAACACAAAGACATGCTTACTGACCAGGGGTTCTTTGGTTTTGACCAGACTGACAATTTTGACAGAATCCTCTTCCTCCTCCAGTACATTATCAGGTACTGGTGGCAGAGCAGGCTCAAAGTCTCTCTGGGCTACAGCATCGTGGACAGACAGGAGACTCTGCGAGGGAAACAGAAACACAGAGGGTGCTCTGGATTGAGGTATTTCACTTTGAATTGCAGGTGCTGTGAGTAGATGTGGTACTAGGACTAGTCTCGTTTAATGCACCTCACTTTGTATGGAAAAAAATGACACTGGCTGAGGTCAGCAGTGTACGCCAAACAAAATAAAAATTGGCATGTTGGCTGTTAAACTACTGTCGATTTCAGCAGTGTGAACAAACGCCAGTGTAATCACATCAGAAGTTGGTTCATTTCGTGTCTGGATAATGTTAAACCAATGTTAAACCAACTGTCACCATAGTTTTACCAACACAGGTTTAGACCAACAGTTTTACACCAACTGGTTAGGTTAGAGATAGTGCTTGTAAGGTTAAAAAATGGCATGTACTCAAACAAAAATGCAACCAATCCCTGTTGACCATTTGAAGGTGACTTGGTAGTGAATGAGGCAAAAATTCCAACACGTTTGGCTGGCCTGTCTGCACTCACTACACTGACTGAATCCAAATAAACGGAATCCAAAATTTGGCCAACATGCCAAATTTGATTTAGTTTGGACTGTGCTGCCCGGTTGTGGGCCACCTGAGAGAAACCCCCCACATCACTAACAGTCCCTCTGCCTGCAGTTGCACTGGCTGAGCTCAAAGATCACAAATGTCTTAGAAAAAAAAAAAAGCGCCTTTTCCAGTGCAGGACTGTGAATTGATCTATGAGTCACTATCAAAGCCCGGACAGTTCATTTAAGTTCATTTTTAGTTAATGCTGGTAGAGTGAAAACCTCAAGTTTGTTTGCAGAAAAACAATATTTTGGGTAAACATTAATCTCTTACTGAAAACCTGCACATACTTCAATTCCAAAAACACAAAAAAGGGGGGGTTTACTGTAATAAGAAAGAATGAGAAGAAGGAAACATCTGCTCATCAACTTAATTTTAACAATCACCCAATCCATCTGTCAGTTAGTCTACTTGTTATCCCTGCGTCCATCAACAGTTGCTCTGCTCAGAAGCTGCCAACGGGTGAGCAATGTGTCTCTGGCCACTTTCAGAGACAGGCTTTCAAAACACAAACATTCATTTACAGAATATTATACCCAGTGTCATAAGTATGTGTGAGCTCCTGCGTTGCGGCCAAGAACAAACAGGTCATTAAGACTGTTTAAACAAACCTGTTACTTCTCGTCTGGCTTCAGTTCCTCATTAAGAATTCCCACAAATTCTGTAGCTCACTGGAAAACCATGCACCGTGTGTGTGTATGTGTGTATGTCTGAAACATGACTGTCAGCAGATCTGAAATAAGGAAACATGCAGTTGAGTAGTCTGGGCCTCTACATGAGTGAACACTAATAAACATAACTAGGGAGTAGATTAGCTGCAATGCCATTGTGGTTAATAGATGTCAGCACCTCTCAGCAAGCAGAATGATGAGGTGAAATCAATTTAAATAAAATTTACAGTTGGATTAATTTGTCACTTCGTGTGACCCACATAAGAGCCGACCGTAGGAAACAAAATGCTGTAAAAGCCTTTCGAGGTGTGAGTATGCTCCAGTGTTCAGTTGCCGAACAGAATAGGTGAGATGAAGCATGACTGCATGGAAATTAGACTCTCAGATTACAGTTCTTGTGTGAGCTATGTTAAGAAAAATGACTGAACATGTAGCTACATTATCATGGGTTTATTTTATTGCTAATGATCCTTTCAGATTGGGGCACTAGAGTAGAAGGCAGCCCAACAACATCTTCCGACTGGATTGCGTTCTTGCTTCATAAATGGTCCATGAGAATGGCAATTATAAGATATGGTTCAGTGATAGAAAACTACACTTCAGGGATTGTTTATGTGTGTGTGCGGTAATGTTATAGAGATGAAGAAGTCATATAAAGGAATAGTTTGACGTGTTAGGAAATGGCTGAGAGTTAAATGAGAAGCTTTATGCAACTATCAATCAGTCTGCCAGTCTGACCTCTAAATCTTACATATTAACACATTAGAGTTTCTTGATTAGAACAAAAACAACAAAAAGTGTAAAAACAACAGAAAAAAACTAGCCATTTTCCTCCTCCTCCAGGGGGCTACAGGGGGCTACATTAACTGCCCCCTGTAGTTTCAGATATCCAGATGTGAGAGCAGTGTTGATATTCTTGTCGAACTCTCAGCATTTAGACTGTCTTTAGTCTTTTAGCTAAACTAAAATAAGATAACCCTGTCCTGGCTCCGGATTATGGATCAAAGATTGGACACACTGCAGAAACAAGAACCGACATGTAAAAATGTTGGCACTTGAGGGGACTCCTGACAAGCCAGGCAAGCTGCTTCCCTCTATTTCTAGCCTCTGTGCTAAGCTAAGCTAAATGGCTGCTGGCTTCACATGTATTGTATAACCATGAGAGTTGTATCATTTGTCTCTGCTAACTCTCAGCAAGACAGCAAAGTGTATTTCCCAGGATGTTGAACAATTTCTTTCAAGAGTTTGTTTCCTTTGTAGAAGCGATGTGATTTGACTGGACAACGGACTTGGCTGGGGAAGTTTAAGGTCAACACACATGTGTGAAGCTACAGGTGCACATCACCATGGAAGTGCTCTTCACCTTAAAGTGGGGTTTGGAAAAGAGGGAAACCAGTTCTTTTACTTCATCTCTCCATCCTTGGTACATCAGCTCCTCCGCCAACTGGAAACAGAAAAGAAGAGAAGAAGAGGCAGGATATGTTTTTTTTTTTTTTTATAATTAGAGGTATACGTCTATATTATGGAGTGAGGTTTGTTCTAGTCTACACTGCACTAGCCAAGAGAGATGGAGAAACAGAAAGCAGAAAGAGGGGTTAGTGAAACTTAGCTTCTATCTGATTCAGACTGCAGTGACACATCATCTGTACTGCTATAATTTCCTATGGCCTGCACTTTCATATGGCCCCGTTCACATATATCCTGGTGTTCTTTACTTGATTTTAACTATTTGTCTGTGTGCCTGTTTTGGTTTTATGTGTTTTAGCCACAGAAAAAAAAAAAGCTCCTGAATGTTCAAGGCCACACGACAGCTGCGGCGACAGCTCAAACGGAGCAGCCTTGACCGTCAGCAGCAAGTGGAGAGGCGGCGAGTGACTGTGAGCAGTCGCCCGACTTGTCAAGCGTATTACTGTAATGACTTCTACTGCTTCAAGATGTCGAGGCACACTCCAGAGACACAATGCATGAAGGTCATTAGTTTCCACTGTGAGCAAACAGAAGCCTCTCTGAGGGGAAACAGACCCACAGCTTGGCCCTTCCAGTAGGTCCTGATGATTTAAGCCAGGCGGAGAGAGGCTGTCGAACTGAATCTGAAGCAAAGGGAGTGAAGGGAAGGAGATGGTGGGAGAGGACAGGGGCAGATAGACGTATGGAAACATGGCAGGAATTACAGTACGTATAGGGAGAAGATAAAGGAAAGCAAATGAGGAAGAAGGAGAAAAAGGAAGGGGAAGAATAGAGATAATGGAAGGGGAGTGTGGTTTGGTGAGGGAGGAAAGAGAAGATGGAAGCGTAGAGTAAAGGAAAAGTGGGAAAAGAACATCCATATTTTGCATGTTGTCCAGGAACAACAGAGGGAAAATTAGGAAATGAAGGTGGGAGATGATTAGAATTGGAACAACGGAGGTAGGCAAATGAGCGAAAATAAAGGAATGATTGGTTGGTGACAGGAATGAAGAGGACTAGTATATGAACTATGAATCACATCTGAAGGTAATGGAGACTGGCTGTGCCATTTTGAGTCACAGCTGTAATGGGAGTTCTCTCTGTCACTTCATTTTAAATCTGAAATTAATTCTGTTCCTCCAGCCTGAAACATTAGACTACACACAAAATGGTTTTAGCAGCCTTTTGCTCAACGCTGTCCTCGGTGACCTAACTCCTGGCAAACACATACAAAATGATATCTGCTTTAAAACACTGCCTTTCAAATGACAACTTCTGAGGCGACAGTTTTGACACAACATTTCATAATTCAGTAAGCATAAGAAGACAGGTACATTCCTCTCGTGCTTGCTGTGTGACAGGAGAGCCGTCTGTATAACAGAGGAAACCGTTTGAACAATGAAAAATCTTTGCCTTTCCTTCTGCTGTCAAACTGTCATCCTCTGCACTGTGTCTATCTGCAAAAGATGTTTGGAGAGAGTCACTTACGTCTGAGGCCAGACTTGCCGCGTGTTCTTGGATGGGGATGGGGCTTCGCTTCTCAAAGCGCTTCAGCCGCTCGTGGATCTGTCAAGTCAGTAAAGTATCATAATAAAGGTTCTCTCTTCAGTGAAAAGGCACTTACTGCAGCTTCCACTGTTAGTACGAATCCAAACACTGCTACAACTAATACTTTGTCTACTGCTGACGTTAATCAGATCAAAAAATCAATCAAAAAACGAAACAGGAGAAATACCCAAGTGGACTAATTATATTAGTTTATAATAATAAAATATAATATATTCAAAGATCTGATGTTACCACGACTAGAACACAACATATAAAAATATCAGAATAAATATTAACAGTTGTTGAAGTGAAACTGCATTTATTTCATCTGTTTCCTTGTTTTTAACAAACATGGAGCATTTAATTAATTTAACATCTGCACATAATTACAATTCTGATTCTGTTTTAATTTTCTGCTACTTTGTATTTCTACCTTACCTCACTTCAGAGGCAAATATTGAACTTTTTATTTCAGTTCATTGTTTATAATTTATGATTACACTTTATACACAAACTGTATCATGATCTCATGAAATCCAATACATACGATATAATTAAGTTACTCAGCAGTACAGTACAGTAAAATTGCTTAAAAAAAGAAATGGTTAATATTAGTTTCATATTCACCAGCTGCAATACTGGAGTGCCACATACACAATAATCCATTCTTATAATACAGAATAGTGTAACACTGTCAGGAACTGGATTGGCTGTATAATAATAAACTATAATATTGTAGTTTTACTTTTCATACTTTAAGTATATTTTGCTGATAATACATCTGCACTCAATTTAACAATTCAAATGCGGGACTTTCAAGTAGAAAAGTGGGACTTGAACAAGTTAAAAAAAAAAGAGGATATGTGGAAGAATAAGTGGAAGTAAACAATAACAAATCATTGTAGTGAAAATGTGTTTTCACCTTGAAGAGCAGGTGAAGCTTCTTCTCCATCAACATGCTGTGGAGGAACCTGTAGTCCTCCTCTCTGTCTGTATGGGACTCTGTTCCAGACATCACTGATGATAGCAGCCTGCACACTCCTGGAGGAGGAGGAGGAGCGCGACACACCCACACGTAAAAATACACACATGCACCACATCAATGAGCAGTCCACCTGCATCTGTATTTGATTTACAGAACGTGCTTGGAAGGTTATGAGGTGAGGTCAAGAACCTAAAGACAGAGGTCAAAGGTTAAACTGAGGGTGTGATGAAGAACCTCCCATAGGGAGCCTTTCAAAGATTCACTGTGACCTTACAGTGACCTTACTTTATTTTCTATTATACAGACATATTATCCATAAGGGCAGGATAAGGTGAAAAGAAAAGAAAAACCCATTGGGCTCATTTTTGTGTATTTCCATGTGCGCGTATAAACTGTGGACATACTGTACCTCTGTGTTCAGTTCGGCTCAGCATCCTCCTCACTCTGAAAAAAAGAAAAGGAAAGAAATAAACTTAAACTCAAATAAATGCGTACTCAAGAGTATGAACATTCATTCATATTCATCCAATCCTTCAGATTTCCTTTGTTTTCAGTCGAAAGGGAGATTAGAGTGATACGCAGTGAAAAATTACAGATAGAAAAGAAATGTGCCTTATTTACTTGGCATTTAAAAAATAGTATGTGGGATATTACTGCCCCCTAATGCTGGTATGAGATATTTCAACATTACAGAAATGATCTGTTCCATTATGCAGTAAATTATTCAACCAGTTGGTGTTTGATCAATAAAATTCAGAGTTCTTTTTCTTTATGATATTAACAATCAGCTTGATTGCTCAGTATTACTTCAGTAAAATTACATCAAATAAAGGATGAAAACATAACTCATACCACAGAATGAATACTGGATGTCCTCTGCTCAGATTGCATTTATTTTTTTTTCCAACTAACAAATTCTGATTTTGCTCTGTTTATGATAATGTACCCAAGATAAGCAAACATGTATATTTTTATTCAAAAGCCTTGTCAGTTCAACAAAAATGAAGCTGGGTCTGTAAACAAATATTGACCAGTATCCCTTGTTAGCATGGCTAGAGGACAACATCCACAATGATATTTGTTTTTCTCTAATCATTATTTTTTATGTTTCCATGGTTGATTACATAAGAATATAAAAATTAGAAAATGGTAAATTAAAATATTCTGGAAAAATAATGGCCAGGTTTAGACTAAGACACATATCTCCATTCCAACTTTTAAGTGGAGAAAATTCCAGCTGAACAGAATCACGCAAAACTTAAATTGCACTCACCAGAGACTGTCCATTCCATTAGGCCCAGCAGACCATATTGCTTAATATCTAAACAGTAAGAGCTGCATTTGAACATCCACTTGTAGAGAGAGGTTGTTTAGTGTTCGACTGGTCAGACGGTAAGAGAGACTGTCTCTTATTCAGTCAATATGTGTCAGGTCTGACCTAAATCAAACCAGCAGGCAATCAATACAGCAATCAAAGAGCATGGAGCATAATGGTAGGCTATAACAGTTCACTTTCCACATACAACTGTCACTGCGGACAATTGTTCACATAGATTTATTAGAATGCAGTGTCTGCAGTTGCATCCTTTCCGTATCTTTGTTCTATTCAAATTACACGCCTTTGTTTGGTGATAGAATACATGGATGTTCTGGGTTTTAGGAAATATGATCAAGATATTCCTATATTTATTTATCTATGTGCAATTATC
>JBBMJY010000006.1:5849578-5935150 GCA_037833715.1 Toxotes lorentzi
TATATATGTATAAATATATATATATATATGTATAAATATATATATATATATATATGTATAAATATATATATATATATGTATAAATATATATATATATATTTTTTTATTTTTTTTTCTTCTTTGACCTTCAGTCACTGAAACTCTGTATTTCATTCAAGTTAATGGTGTATTACTGACATGGCGGCCAACGCTCTGTACTTGCACATGTGTAAGCAGATGATCCCCTGTCCCTCCATGCCAATACCTTGTCTTGTATCCCAACTCTTTTGCAGCCCAGCACTCCAGTCAGTCTCCTGTCTCTCTGACATCAGATGCGTCATCATCACCGCGGCCGTACGTCTCGCCACGAAACGGCACGCCGCAGAGCAACCAGAAGTCCCTGCTAGGCCTGCATCCTGGCAGCATCGCATCCTCACAAACAAGGGTGAGCGCCTCAACTAAAAGACACAAAAGTCTTCTTGAAGAGTGGAGGGGGTACTTCTTCTATCTCATGACTCACGGCCTCTATGTCTCTGTCTTCTCCACCGTGTTATGACTGCCCTCGTCTGTAACGTCTTATCTTTTCCTTTTTCAATTGCAAACACACGGCGATGCCCTTATTTCCTGTCTCGCTGTCTTCCCCTCTCTCTTCAGGGAAGTATGTCTTCAGCTAAGCAAGGATCTGTCCCCCTGTCTCAGACCGCTGAGAAGCGTCCAGAAGACCCCAGAACTCTTCAGCAGAGAAGGTAGAAGTCCGAGTTTGAAATCACTTTAACACAACATTTCTTTTGTGATCATAGATTGCATGGAGGTAAATAAATAAATGAAATCTAGTTTTAATTATGCAGTTCCCTGAACACATACAAGTAAAGGACTTTATTTCAGCTTGTCATGGCAAAAGCAAATTGGTGAGGTGGACACAAATGTCCTCAACATACAAGCAGTTGTTCTGGTATACATGGATACCATGATGAACATGGTATTTACGCTAATAAATGAGGGCAGATGAATGGTGTAGACTGAGTAATCTGCAGTAAGCCAGAACACCAGTGTTGCAACATTAAAAAAAAAAAAAAAAAAAACTGCAGTTGGATTTTATTTACAACATAAACACACAGTCAAACGGTTGTCTCGTTCCACCAGCCAAGAGATTTTGTGCACGGGATCAAACGTATCCAGCGCTGCTTTGCCCCATGTCCTCTCCAGCAACACCAGCCAAACCCAGGCTGATACCCCCGGCTCCTTCACTCCCACCCTGGCAGCTCATTTTGATGAGAACCTCATCAGACATATCCAAGGATGGCCTTCAGAGAACATGGAGAAACAGGTACAGTTCAGAATACTTGGTTTGGTTTACTTGGAATGCTGCTGTGGATTTTGATGTGTTACAAATCTATGGGAAAGCACTAGTTTAAATGGCTGTAGCATTAAGCCGAGAGCGTTGGTGTGTTTTTTAAATTATCTATTGACTCACAGTCTTTCCTTTGGTGCCACCCCTGTTTCCAGTATGTAATTAACAGCACAGATTCATGGGGCTGATAGCACAAATATAGACTTTTGTACCATAAGTTTTCACAGCAATATAATGACTAAACCATCTCCATGGTAACTGAGAAACTCCGTCGACAGAGGAACGCGAGGAGTTGTGGTCGAAAGCTTCTGTTTGTAAGGTTATGAATAAATCTTTGCTCTCCTGTTGAGTTTTGTTTAACTCAGAATCACCAAATCAGTAAGTTAGTGTTGATGTTACTGGAGTCTGTTGAAAGTTTGCTGTGAAGATCTGTAGTCATGACTTAAAGCACTCGCCTCTTCCCGTCAGGCGGCTCGGTTGCACGAGGACATCCACAACATGGGCAGCTTGTACATGTCAGAGATCTGTACAGAGATGAAAAACCTCCGCTCCCTGGTCAGAGTTTGTGAAATCCAGGCCACACTGAGGGAACAGAGGTGAGGCAAATGTAAAATTTTGCATACATATTTGCATCAGCTGATCGCATTCATTCATTCATATTTTTTCTTTTTCTTTTTTTTTTTTTTACCCTCCCCAACTACAGAATCCTGTTTCTGAGGCAGCAGAGCAAAGAGCTGGACAAGCTGAAGAACCAGAACTCCTACATGGTTTGAGGACCTAAACAGAGAAGAAAGGACTTGGATGGATGAATTTAAGTATTGATAGACAAAGAGGAATAGACATGGACGGCAAGCAGCTACAGCCTGTTTATGCTGCCTGTAAGAGCAACTGAGAAAAGCTGTTCAAGAACAGCGGCTGACGAGGTGAAGCTCCATCATCCTGAACGTTTCTTTTTTATTTTTCCTTTTCTTTTCTTTTTTCTTTTTTTATGTTTTTTCAACGTCCATCACATGAATTGCTCTCACTGAAAGGGGAAACTGACAGTTCACTGAGTCGGACACTTAAACCAAGTGGACATAAAGGACCTGAGGCTCTTTTCAAACAGCACCTTTTCGGACTGTGAACCTTGGATTGTGTGTATTGTGTTGGGTTAACTTGTTTTCTGGTGTGTTTTGATGTGTAGTAGTCAGGAAAAGATTCCTTCTCGGAAAAACGAACTAAAATAAATCATCTCATAAAAATTGGTGTGACACAGTTCTCAGGGGGAAGGGGGGGTGAAAGAACCTTGTTCACTCCTCAGACTTCTGAAATGGACGTTGTCATGCATTGAAATGTATGGATTCAATGGCAGTGATGTTACTAATGTTATTTTTTATTCACTATACTCGTCAGTGGTTTTGCCATCCCAGTGTGTCTTCGAGCTGGTTGGTGTTACATGTCATGACATGAGATTAGCGAAGACCTTCGAGCAGACCTTTACTCCAATGTGCTTCAGATATTTTGTCCCAGTTGATGGGAATCTGCACTGCAGTGGTACAAATTCTCCAGGAAGCTATGGTTAGTTATGTCAAACACACTCCAGATGTTTCAAAGCCATTTTGAAAAAGCCTACATTATTGGACCTAGGTTGGCTGCTAGTAACTATGAGGTTGTATTCATTAGTATCCCTGCTGGCCATTTTCTTATCCCTTCCGTTTGTCTCTCTTTTTTTTCTTTTTTTTTTTTTTATATATAATTGTCAGCATTTTGTTTCTCTCCCAAGACTAATTGGGGAAATACTTCATTCCTTTGGTGCAGCTTAGTAAGAGATTGTGTAAAAGAATAGAGAAGAGTGTCTGAATTTACAGTCACGAAAAGTTAAATTATTGTTGCACATGATTGATTACGTCCTTGTAGTCATAATGAAAAAGATTAATGGGAAGATGTTTAATTTTTTTTTTTTTCAACAAGGAAACTCGCATTCTTTTTTTTGTTTTTGTTCAGCTGTCGTGGCTGCAGCCCTTCTATCGACTGAATCTAGCCAGGCTACGTTTTTTTTTTTTAAAGGGTTCAGTCATGATGAGAGGGTATACTTTTTATATGAAAACATCACACAGTCATACACTTCTACACCCATGAAGCAAGTTCCTTTCTCTCTCATCTGTTGTTTTTCCTTGTCCTTGAACAGTTTCCACCAGATCTGATGTGCACACTTTTTGGGGTAGGGGCTTTGTATTCCATAAAATATGAGAATAAAATATTATACCACATCTCCTAGCTTGATGTTTACTTGCTGTTCAGTTTAAGGTTGTGTGTGATTAGAGGTGATGTGTGTGAGCTGTACGCCTTGAGTCATTTTCCTGATGATTTATACATTCTGTAATTTATTTTATTAAAATGTGTAATTGTACATCCAGAAGAGGGTTTGGCTGAACGCTTTGAGAAACTTATGTGCTGTGTGATCGGACCACGCACTTGGTGTAGGTGTCTCCATGCTCCTCGTGGCTTGGGGCCTGCACACTGTGCCATATTTTCACACATCAATATTATCAATCATGGAGAATTTAGTGTCTGTAGATGAGCTGATGGACTACAGCTCCATCTATGGCCACAAGATGGTAACAGTGAGCCAGCTCACCTCCTATCTGGTTCTGCTTATGTGTGTGTGTTTTTGTCCTCTTGCCTCTATCAGATTAAAAACCCATTACTGCCCATGTCACATGTAAAATGTAGCCTGAACAAAAGCAGAAGGCTGGATAAAATCAGAATCATGTTGACCTGTGGGCCAACTCTGAGGCAACACACACACACACACACAGGTACACAGATGACAGATGATAACGCAGAGCTGGCGACTGACGAGTCAAAAGCATGATGGAGAATAGCGAGTTCAAAATGTCATCCCATGTATGCAACCACTGTTGCATACATCAGCAGCTTTTCGTGCTTGCACAGCTCCCCAGTGAGCTTGTGAACCTTTGGCTTTGTCCCCCTCTCTCTCTCTGCGGTCATACCTATTCCACCATTTTTTTTTTTTTTTTACGTTTACCTGTAGCCATATCAAAATATCCCCTAATTAAACTAAAGAGAGACAAAACGCTAAGTGATCATACTGGTATTGTAGCTCAATAGATACTTTATGTTGGCAGAAATGATTAATTTTTACAGAAGTGCAAGCATTTTTTTTTTATATAAGGATGCTTACATTTGGTCTTGAAGAGCTTATGTGAAGTTTTGTACAGTTTACAGGAAAAATAACCTTGAGTGCTCTCTATATAAACTACAAGACCAGGTCTCATCAACATTTTAAGGCTCAACATTTAATCAGTTCTTTGCTATGGAATCACCATGGTTTGTGGATTTGTAAGTAAGGTAAAAATCATCTTTGTTTGCACTGAATTCAGCTTTAGGTGCTTTGGTTAAGCACCGTGGACCAAAGAGCCGGGGATGGTAGAAGCCATTGCAGCTACCTGTGTTTCACCACTTATTTTAATTTAATCTCCTTTGCTGGAGTAAAAACTGCTTCACAAAAGAGGAATGTTTTGCAGACAAATGAGAGAGGAGTCTAAATAAATAGAATAAATGGTGTGAACTCATTGCCTCATTAGCATCTGAGCTAATCAGGTTGCTAACTGACAACAAGCAGTTAGCAAGGTAGTAAGCCTGGGAAGCTTTTTGTTTTAACTGTCTATTAAATTGAATTATGTACCATCTAAAGAACGGAAGATGGAATTTCATTTAAGGTGCTCAGAGCATTAGAAAAACACAGCCTCACCTCTTTCAATAAACCGTGTTGCTGTTACTCTGAAATAGGCTGAGGCCCTCACTTTTCAGTTTCCCTCAGAACTACTTTGAGGAAACAGTCCCAATGAAAATTGTTTTGTGGTTTATATTAAGGAACGTCAGCATTGTTTCTGGAAACAGATGTTGCTGCCGACTTCTTTTCAGTGTAGTTTTTCACTGCTGGGCCTTTGTACCACAAAGAAAGTTCCCTTCCTGTCCATCATATTAGAGCACTGGGAAACATCTCGGAGGTAAACATCAATATTCAGTTTGTCATCATTTCCACACACACTACAGATATGCTTTAGTGTCAATATTACTCTTCTAATTACGCTTGTAAATAGTCAGCCATGCTTAAAAGCATGTGCACTGACTTGAGAGCTTTTTATGATATCAAGCAAACTAAATGCTGCTCTTGAGAATTCTTGTTCTATGGTTGACCAGCTTCAGTGGTTAGACTTGTTTAATTTGTGCCCCATGTTGACACGTTTGATCTTTTCAATTTCACTGGCGTGCAAGAATGAGCATGAGCAAATGTGTTGCTTGAAATACTTTTGTTTTTACTGAGTAGATCTCATTCCAAAGTTTAGGGCTCCACATCCTTTGAGATTTGAAACCAGAGAATTTTTTTTTTTTTTTTTTTTATAAACTCCTGCACTGCTTATCGCGTATTCCAAATTTTCTCTCAGTTTCGTTCATAACCATTTGCTGTTGGCACAAAGACGCCCGCACCGACTTTTTCTAGTAGATGCATTTGCAGCTATTTGTGCAGAGATCTCCAAATGTGTCTGGTAGTGCTGCTTATTTGTCCTCATGTACTGTGCAGTGTTGTCAGAGGGCGCGGCGGGGAATGCCAGAGATTGCAGTGTGCTGCTCTCATTACCAACCGGTTTACAATAGTCTCCACTTTCTATTACAGCTGCATCACCAGCAAAGCAGTAAACACAATTAAAGATCCCCCTCATTTCATCATGTGATCTATGACTCAGACCGGACCCATTCGTTTTAAGATTGGTCTTATGGTCTGAGATTGCACAGACTTTAATTATGACATTTATATTTCTTTATCTGACTGCCAAACAAAATAATTATGTGCTGACATTGTTTGCCAAAAGTGTCATCGAGAATCAGTTGTTCTGCATTGTTTTTTCCTTCATAAATGTCTCTCTGACCATCTCCAACAATGACACATTATATTTGAATGTTCCCATTGGTTTAAATTTAGTCAGATATATTCCTCCTAAATCACAGCTGATAATGAGTCTCACTGTGTGTGTGATACATTCAAATGCTCTTTCACTGTGTTAATGATGAAGGGAAGAACCCAACTTCTTCAGAGATCTGCAGCCAAACCTCCCCCCACCCCACCCCCAGTCTGGAGCCTCTGCATTGCTGATACCAGGGCCTGGTCCAAGTTGCCATCATGGTGCTGGTTTTAGGTAATTAGCTCAGCTCTGTCATTCCTTAACCGTGGGTAAACAGTGATGTGGAAAGTGAAGACACAGGTGTTGGTGACTTTATTGTAATTTCTCATTGTAGAGGTGCTGGCAGAGGTGGGCAAGTACAGTATGCAGTAACTAGCACAGGGTCTGTGAGGCCCAGGCTAACAACACTGCAGGAGGGAAATCGGTATCAAGAACACGTTTCAAACAGGGCTTCTTGTAAACCTAGGAGGACATGCTGAGCCACCTTCTCTCCCTGCAAATGGTTCACCCCCCACCCTTGGAAATATTTTATGTACCATGATTTCTCATGCAGCACATCTTGTTTTGCCAGTGCCTTTAAACTGTGAGGATTCTGCAACCTTGTTATATGTTGTCTATCACATCTAAAACTAAGAAGAGAGGTTTATCTTACCTTTACTCTCCATGGTGGCATTATGTTCCCCTGGCAACTCACACAGCCTTTGCTTGCTGTAATCATTCTACCTGCTCATACAGGCCACCCAGAGATCCTTTCTGAAAGCAATTTCAAGATTTAGACAATTTAGACAATTTTCAGAGTTAGACAAAATTAAGTGAGTGTCTTCAAAGGACAAATGTGAGTATTGTATTAAGCCAAGACTTGAAAAAATGTGAACCTAAATGTCTCATTTTGCATTTTGCAGAACTCTGCAGTTAATTTCAACACTTACAAATCAGACGTCTTACTCACAGGTGTCTTATTTTAAGGACAGAAGGAAGCGGATGTGGATGCACATGTGCACTGTTAAATTCCACTCTATAGGATCAGTCTCTTTGAGTGCTTTTTCCTCTGCTTCCATGGCTACCTCTTTCTATACATTCATGCTGGGTTGTACTGGATTCCCCCATCAGCAACAGCATTCTAGCTGTACCCACATTAGCTTAATCATGGTACGTTTGAACTTGTTTGATCACAGGCATGTGTCACTTTTTTTGTTTCTTTGGATTGTGAAAAATTTCACCAATTATTCTGACAATATATAAAATGTTGCTCCCAAAGTAATTAATGTTTAACAGCTACAGCCACAACATATTTTCACTTTTGTTAAACAGAACCTTTACCAGCATCATTCTATATCACAAGGTTGAACTAATTTAACATTCTGTCAGAGGTACTCAGGACAAGATATTGACCTTTGCGCCCTCGAGGCAGCTCAGAAACATTGCATTTTATATCATTCCATAAACCCTGATAGGCTTGATCGCTGTCACCTTATATAACAACCAATATATCTCCTCGCCGGGTGATTGATAGAGCTCATAGCTGCTGCCTTCGATCCCTCAGTGCTCGCTTCATCCAGCACAGGTTAAAGGTCATCTTCATCTACTCTTACCTCCTCTGTGTTCAGTTTGTTCTGATTTGTAACATCTCCTCACACGCTGAGCCTCAATAAGCTGCTCATCAGTCAGGGTGTGTGTGACACACTGGGCTGTCCCCATGTCCTTTGGCCCCTTTTGCCAGAAGTGTCCTTGGGGGGCATGGGTAACTGTGCTGATTACCTGTCATACTGTATTTACTGCTGTCACACATTAATTTATAGGGTCCCCCTGATTCATGTGAGCCAGCTGTAGTCTCAGCCATTAGCCCAGTTTTTCTGTCCACCACTCCTCCCCTCTGCTCTTCAATTAGCCCTGCTACCTCTCTCACCTTTACTTCCCTCTCTTTTGATCTCACCACCTGTCTTTCCTCCTCAACTCACCCTTTTCTCCTTCTTTTTTTTCCATCGCCCACTCTTTCCCCTCTGTCCTTGTCATCCTCCTCACTCTTCCACTGACCATTTACAACCTCCGACGTCATTGACTCCCCACTACTCTCCTCCCATCATCACAGCCAGAGGGGTTACATTGAAGTGACCGATCTCCCCTCAAACTGAACTTTACTTCGACAGGAGGGGGGTGCTAGCTTTGGTTGACTTTGTAAAACTTTTGATAAATGAGAGCGCTGATGGCTAGCGCCTTTTATAGTTTGCACCCTTTAGACTGTCACTGAGCTGACATGTGAGCTGAGGATGGCACATGTGTCATGATGCAGGCTCTCTAAGTGAAGCACAAGATTTCAGAACTGCAACCACCGATTATCATTTCCACATTAGAATGGTAACACTTGTTGGATTGATGGTCAGAGGCGAGGGTTGGCAGTCTTGCAAACACAATACACTGTCACGCAAATACTGTATGTTGGTGAGCTGTAAATCAAACCTTGTGATTTAATATCATAGGCCCTCTCAAAGCCCACAGGCTGTGATACATAGCAGAGCCATTGATAAAGAAAAACCTCATGAAAATATTTGTCTGCACATAAGTCCCATGGTCTTGTTTATTAAGATGGAATGCTGTGAAGGGCCATTATTAAAGGCCCTGAGACCTTTTTTTTTTTTTTTTGTAATCAACTATGAGTCATAGTTTTCTTCATGAGCACATTTTCTGCCAAAGTTAGAACAGTTCTGGTTATTTTACAGGATAGAGACTCATTGGTACAGTCACACATTTCCGAGCACAAATGAGAATTTAGTGACTCGGTTAGACTCAATAAACGCAGCTTATGAATTTATTAAAACTTCTATGTTTTGAATTAACAATGGATCGCATGACTACTTGTATATGAAATGTATTTCCTGATAAACCCACAGAGAATTATCACTGGACTGCAGTTCCTCTCAGCTCTGCAGAGTTTTATTGTGTCTTGCGGGTCATTGTTTTGGTTTTAGGGCCTGCAGCTTTAATGATTTAATGGTTTAATGTTGCTATGTGCTCAATGTGTAAATAGGCCAAAAAAAAAAAAAAAAATCAAATATTGCAGGTTTGATTGTTGCCTATTTGGTCGGGGATATTTTCGTTTCTAGAGAAATTGAGATTTGAAACCATGTTTTTTGCATATTAAAGATCACAGTGATAAATCGCTGGGCTCGTGTGATGATGCCATACATTGTCATGGGAGCACACATTTCCCAACAGTTCCTTGAATAAAGCCCACTCATACCTGGAAAAATGAGTGAGTGATCTCTGCACTATCATGAGGGATTTGTCATTTACCAATGAAAACATGTCTCATAAACCATTCCAATCACAGCTCCTACCCTCTGTGGCAATGAAGCACCTCAAAATTACAACGGACCCACTCACAGTTGGAATTGCCTTTCTGCAAGTGCCTGAATGCATCTTTTATTTGTTTTTGTCTATTTCCCAGCCCGAGGACTTCTGAAATCTGTCTGTCGAAACATTGATGGCTCATCTTTTAAATTACTCGTATGAAGAATGTAGAAAAACATCTGGTTATTTTTGAGAGGTGACGACTTTTTACCCCACATCAATGATTATGTTGCATCACCCAGTGCACATCCTCTTAAAAATCATGTGGGTAGCGGCTTTAATGTTGTATGGTGTGTGTGCGTGTGTGTATTCCATTGACTGAATGGCTGATCGGTGTAATCTGGCTTTTTTATCCATGCATCTCCGCCCTGATTGTGTGCAAGATGGAAAATACATATTGTGCATATAGAAATATAAATCTACATATACACATACAGAAATGGGTGAAAGGTACAATTGAGCAGAATATCAGTCCTGCCAGGCTCATTATGGATTTCAGTAGCTGTAAGAATAGAGACTCACCACAGGGGAGTGCTGTTAGTCAGTGGTCTAACCTACTGATGAAGTTTCATAGTAAATGAGCTCCTCATGGGCTGCTTAGATCCAAGAGTGACTCCAACACATATCCATGAGCAAATTACTGTCTGGCATACATCCAGAAAGGGAATTAGTGCTTAAACCACATAACAAAAAAGCAATGGAACGTGGAACTATTTAGACATTCTTCTTGGTATTTGGCCTGAGGGTGGACTCAGAATCTCAGAAGAGGTTTTAAAAAGGAGATTAAAAAAATACATTAGAAAGTGGTCAAAATTAGCTATATTGTTGATTTTTATTTTAAATTCTTTGGCCAGTTGCACTAATCTACAAGGACGTTGCAGTAGATAGAAAGAGGTGACATTTTTGATGAAACCACACAAATCTGAAAAGTGAGGCTGAAAAGTTTGGTGCTCTGAAGAGGTTAGAGTGTGGATATGGATCACACCCACAGGTGATTGGTGGCTTGAACTGTTGGAGGTGTCTGGGTTTGTAAGAGGGCATTAAAAATGTAATCATTTGACACGACTGTAACTTGTGTTAACTGGACAGGTCTGCTTTACAAAAATAATGACATTCCTGTAACTCGTGGGGCTCCGCTCCTGGGTCTGTCACAAACTCTGCCAGTAGTTCTCTGTCTGCTGATGACACTTTGAGACACACCAAGTTCACGAACAAGATCTGACTGCCTGCCTACCAGAAGGCGCGCTACGGCCAGGTGGTGCTGCTCGTCCGTTGAGTGACGTTGTGTGTTCATGGCTGTTTGAATGATGAACTTGGAATGACTTACTGACAATACCAGCTTTTTATACCCACAGGATGTGGAAATTGATGCCACATTGAAAAGGGTTGTCTTTTAGTATTCTTTGGTATTGGCCCCAATATGTAAGGCACACTGTACACAATGAGACCATTACGTGGAAAACACAAAATAAGGTGTGTCTATCACCCCAATACAATTGCTGCCCTATCCCAAAAATCTCTGAAGTGAAACAAACACTGTGTGTATGACATCCACTGAGTCTCTTGCAATATCCCTAACTTATTGTGAGTAGTGGACATATATAGTCATGTATAAACATGTGATTAAGTAGGAGACACAAAGATCATCACGTGTGCATATCCACAGAGTTTGGCTTTAACTGGAGGACAGGGGACAGTTTCTCTCGCTCTCTCTGTTGTCTCTCTGATGAAGGGAGCACCTCAGTGCAACAAAGTTGGTGTGATTAATTGTAGCTGGGATGTGTGGCATTTTCCTAACCTTTCCAAGAAGTGTTGTAAGAAGGTCATGTGTATTTTGTTTTTAATAATTGTTGAACACGGCACTTTCTCTTGCTCCTCATGGACCGGTTTCCTCAAAGGGTGCTTGGCTTGTATATTCCTTTACAAACTACCCATCTCTCCACTCTGTTCATTGTAATTCCACTGTAATCCCTAACTGACTAAGTCCTGGGATTCAATAACAAGTCACCCATCCAATACCCAGTGAGGACCAATAAACAGACCTGAGTTTATTGGTCCTCATTGACCCGGAGAATGAGTTTTAAAGTCATTTTAAAAAGCCCTGAGCTGACAGTATTCAGCAGCACTGTGTGGCAACTACAGGATAATGGTAACTAATAATAATAATAATAATAATAATAATAATAATAATAAAATGTAACTATTTAACCATGGTGCAATAGTAACACAAATGCAGCTGACTTGGTAATGTCCGTTACAGCAATATCTGGCCTTAGTTAGTTAACACTGATTAAATTAGCCACCACAAGCTACCATTCACAGCCATCCTACCCTCAAAGATGGCACCCAGTCAGTTGAATTGATTTTCAAATTGATTACAAACATTGCATGATACAACACATAGTCAGTACAAGACCATTGTCTGTACTGTGTTTGCATATCATGTAATAACTGGTCTTGTTTGCTGCTGTAGATGTCCTGTCAAGAGTTTTACAGATGCATCTTAAGGAGAAAAAATCTTTTTGGGCCGCACAGGATTTTTTTATTGTAAAACCGCAAGTGGGGAGGGCCACAGTGCACCCAGTAAAGAGTGTGGCTTTGGACTTTGGACTGGCCTGGTCGATCCCTCGACCAAGCACAATGGATACGGGTGGTGGTGAAGGAGAGGCACCGATCCACCCCAGAGTAGGCAGCCCTCTGCCCCAGCGTCTCTTTGTGTGTGTGTTTCATTCACTTGGTGTGGGTTAAATGCAGAGAGTAATTTCCCCAATTGGGACAAATTGGCAACAAGGCAGAGTGGTGGTGCCGTATCCAGCTCTCTTAATAAATCCATGGTCATACCAAAGCTAAATAAGGCTGTAGAAAAAGCCTTGAGTGTATTGAATCGACCATTCACTGACCGCCCTCCCCCCCAATTTTCATCACGTCTTGTCGTCACATAAATAAATATCAGTGAGCTTTGCAATGTGCAGTCCAATCAGTAGATTCCCTCCCACTTTACACCAGTCTGATTTCCAGGATAACCCCGATGATTGAAGTCCTACAGCCAGCCCTAAATGTTCCATGCGTTTTGGCTGTGGCATCCAGTGCAGTTCGGTATGACCTTTTAGAAATGAAAGATTGTCAAACATGAAAGATATCATGTTGAATCAATGAATCAATAAATGGCTTGTTTTAAGGCTCAATCCAAACTTCTGCTGGTTTGGTTTTGTACTCCGTGGCTGTTGAGCAGCTGTGCGTTTGCCTCTTCCTGTTCTTCTACCAGTTTAAAGGAACGTGGCTCTGCCTGTGCCGGATTGTTTCTCTTTACCTCCTCTTCACTTCTTCCTCTCCCTGTTTGCAGTTAGTAAAAACTGTTAAAAGAGAGCAAATCTCTAAAAACTCTTGGCAACTAGTGTAGGTTAGCGAGCCAGGAGACTGTGTAGACTGTATTGATGAGACACTGCACTCGACCATGAGAGTCACTGGTAGTGATGGGAATTACTTCTCTTTGAAGGGAGCCGGATCTTTTGGCTCCTGTGTTTTTTCTGAGAGCTGGCTCATCATTCCTTTTCTCTTTCTGGCTCACCGCAGCAGTGGGAATGTAAAGGGGAGGTGGTAATTTGACATTCGGCTCTGCCGGACAGGGGATGCCTACCAATCAGAGATGGGTTATTTTAATGATGCGGTGACCACCTCCCAAATCTGCCGATAAGCATTCAGCATTCAGCATTCTTAGGGCAACGCAAAGAAGAGATGGTTGCAACAGTCCTGGCAACAAGAACTGAGCACCTGGGGCCCACAGTACAAATTTGGGAACAACAATTATAAGAATGGCTCTCAAGTACGACTCGGTTCCCTTTGTTCTTACCAAAGAGCAAATGAATAGAACGAGATAATAGTGAACGTACCACCACTAGTCACTGGCCCTGCTGGCAAACATGTCCCTTTAGATTTCAACTAGATGGACAATTTGTAGTCCGGCGGGACTGAACGGAGGCGAAGAGGTGAAATAGAAAGAAAAGGGCTAAATAATTATCTGTTTGCTTTGTGTTTGTGTTTGTGTGTGTGTCTGTGTGCTTTCTGATCATTTGACAAAACAACGTTAAATGCTGATTCACTGTGATGTGTCTGTTAAGATGCCACACCAGCAATCTTATTCACAGTGGAATGGATTAGCGTCGAGTCCTGACACCAAATTACAGGCTTGCACGACAAAAGTCTGATGAAGTCAGTTTGATTGCAAAGAACACTTCACGGAACAACAAAACACTTAGCCCAGTATGGAGCTACTTCTGAATAAATCCCTGACCTTTGACTCGCCAAGATCAACGTGACTAGACAGAAAGAAGCTCAGTGAAAGGGAGGGGAGCTTGAAAGCAATGTTGAAAAGAAAGAAAACTTACAGGATCCGATAGCACTGAGAAGAAATTGCACTTCTTCACCTGCCTCTTGTCTCTGTATAGACTTTTTAACAATAAACTGTGAGTGGTCTGGTGTTTCAAACCCATTTTTACTCTGCTAAGTAAAAGAATATCTGGCTTACTTGTACAATGCATAGAGCTACACTGCTGGTATAACCTCACTATTTATTGCTCTACACATGGTTGACGTTTTCTGTTTTGTGATTCTAGTGTCAAATCCTGCATTCTGAAAATGACACGTTTGACACCTTCTGGCAGCTTGCATCAGTTCCTTCCTTTGGCATAGACACAGACCACAGAGATACTTGAAATGGAATTCGAGATATTCTCTCAGTTTATTAGGCGCAAACAGAGATAAAGAGAGCAGAGACAAAAGAACAAAAATTGAACTTGAGAAGAAAAAGTGTGTTCTCTGCAGAAGTAATTTAGCATGAAAGGAGTTTCATTGTTGTAATGATACACTGATAATCAAATGAAGTTCGTAAAGATGGCTGAATGCTCAGCTAAATTGAGTATTGATCCGTTTTCTGTTCAGAGCATGTGAACATGTGAACAGAGGTGAAGAAGAAGAGGAGGGGGGTGGCTGCCCCTTATGTTTAGGTTTGCTTTCTTTTTCATTGTCCCTCGTTTAGCAGATCCCTCTCTGCAGTCCATTACATCACCTCCCTGATGTGAACTGAGCAAAAGATATGGGGGCCTGCGGTCTGGAAACAGCTGAATAGAATTTCCTTTTCAGTGTAATTTCCCCCTATAATCCATTTTGATGAGGTGAACAGAACATCAATGTCTCTTGAAAAGCTGGTGAGTGTATATAACGCTGTAAATCTAGGTAAAGCCTGAATGGATGCTCTTCTAAATCTACCTTATGGCTTCAGAGCATTACACACAACACATAAAAAATGGTCTGGTCGCTCTATTGCAGCTCTTACTCAAGATCCCATCATCCCCTGCCTGCAGATGTTGGGTCCTCCAGTCTTGTGTGTTCATTTCATGGAAGTACCATTAACAACAAATTGAGAACAACCAGAGAAAATGAAGTCCCAGGATTTGTACAACAGTGAAAAGACGACTGTGTTAACCAGCATCTTCATGTCCCCTTCCTGAGACACTCAGAGGCCTGAGGAGAAATGCAGCTCGTCTCCTCAGCCTCACCACTGCGGTGCTGAATAAATAAAAAGGGCTTCACCGTGAGGAATGAATTACTCTGTCCACCTCTCTAACGTGTCCCTGCAGGTCCTCATTATAACTAATCCTGTCAGCGGCTGCCCACAGAAGATAATCCTAGTCGTGTTAGGCACTAAGGCCACTTCTGTGTCTTTCCGCCAAATCAGTACTTTTAAAAATGAATGCACACCCACATGGGAAAGTCATTTGTTGAGATCAACATGTCCGAGGAAGGAAGAAGAGCATTCGAATGCACACATTGATTGGACTTCTGGGTAAATACTTTTGATTTCAGTTGCAGTATTATCATTACGATGCACCCATAAAATAATGATGGCTTATAGTAAAGTAGTAATAAGGAAAGAAAACAAGATGCCTGAGAATAATAGGTTTAAAACTCTGCAGTTATAATTGATTATATCTGATCTTTTGGCCACTTGGGGAGGCTGTGCATCAAGCTGTAAACTCTATACTGATGTAATAATAATACCTTATAAACTTGGCAAATATGATAGTAATCAGTGGCTTTTGTATACATCCAGCAGACACGGAGCAGCATTAGTGTTATTTGGAGTCGTGTTTGTGTCCACATGATGAAAATAAGTTTGTTGTTCACTCTCCTTTCAGCTCTGATCTTCGTGTAGCTGCTCATGTTAAAAGCATCTGGCTCTTTAACTGCCAAGTGCTCTGCTATGTTCTCCAGTTAGTCGCAAACTTTGTCCATCTGAAACTTTTCATGCTGAGCAGATTATGTTAAGTGGGTTTCAGAACGGTGAGAATGAATCAAAACAGCAAACAACCAAAACAATCACCTAAAGGTTTATAAAAGACTCTGTAGAGCTGAGGGGAAGCTGCACAGCTGGCTCAAAAGTATCTGTGGGTTCAACACCGTGAGTGACCCCTTTCACATTACCCAATAGCAATTTGAACCATCGTTAATGTAAAATATATTGATTAGAGCAGCTTTAAGAGGAACTGGCAAACTCCCAGCATGTATCATGTGTTTTGAGCGCTGAATTGTTAAGTGAAAATGATTATAGCCTCTACAAAGGACTGAAATGATCCCAGAGTGAAGCATAAATGGAAGTGAACAAGTAACGGTCCCCAAAGCATTATCTGTGTGACAAAGCAGTCTTTGTCAACTTAGAAAATATCTCCACAAATCTACCAGCTATTTGTGTTCATCGGACATTAGTCACTGGTAAATGTTTCACTTGAGCCAGACTAATGAAAAGGCCTCTGTGGGGTAATGGTGAAAGCGAGTTATGCTGCCTGTTCTTATTAGCAGCCTGGACATGTTGATAATCACAGGACATTACGTGAAAAGTTATTTGATTGTATTTACCATTAACATATTACAGTATTTGCCAGCTGTCCATCATGTCTTAGACGTGACAGCTCATAGTGCAGATTGACACTGAGCGTTCTAATGCACTGTTCGTTTTTGTAATGGTTTGACCATATTCATTTCTGAAGGACATTCAGTTCCCCGAGGTTCACAGCAGGATATCACCCATGCAGCTGGGTCCACTGCCTGTTTTGAAGTGTTGTATGCATTAAGTGCTTTTCCGTAACAGAAAGCACCTCACATCTTCTCACTAGCCTACATAGCTGCCCCATATTTGGAATGGTTTTGAAATAACATGCTTGTTTGTTTGTTTTTTTAATTACAGCATCACAAGTTGGAAACTGAGATACAGAGTCAATGAGATGTGATGCAGAGTCCTCTACTGTATCTACAGAGTAAACAAATTCCCAGTGCACACAGACCACCACTGTGAGTGTGACATAGAAGCTGTCCTCCTATCACCTCATATGAAATGTAATTTAGCCTTAGCGGGCATGCAGCATTTCCAGCCCTGTCTCCTAGAAATTACATTTACACACAACTAAACTGCAACTGCAAATTAATCATTGGCTGGATTAGGTTCAGAGGCAACCTTTTTTTTTTTTTTTTTTTTTTTAATGGTTGATGAATAAAAGGCAGTGGAGTCGACTGGAGGCTTTTGGGGTTTGGATTAAATGTGAATAAACATTTTAAACAAGTGCTGTTAGTGCCTAAACATAACCACAAACATTTTTAATAATGCTGCGGTCACTACAAATGGATAATGTGCTTCATGAGGTTTTGAAAGAAATCTAATATGCTTTTACTGATACGTTCAGTATCAACATATTTGTGTCTTGCCAAATACGTAAATTAACAACTTGTCCAGTTGCACTTATGTTTCCTTGCTGTTGCAGTTGTATAGAAAAGTAATTTCGGGGAGACAGATTTGAACAGTAGTTTACTGACAAAGCCAAGATGTTGTTCCATTCTAGCCCCAGTTTGTGCCTCCACGTAATCATTTGGCACGTTTACAGTGATGATCAAATTGGAGTCACAATCATAAGCCACTATTTTTCTCTGAGGTAAGGTCAAGGCAACCTTTGAAAAACCTTGCAGGTCTTTTTTCTGCACTTGGCACATTTTGGCAGAGATGTCCAGAGGCGTTTGGTCCTGCTGTTACAGAAAAAGAAAAGTCCCATCCACTGCACATTAAAGCAGATTTTTAACCTCTATCCCAAAGTACAGCGTTATTCCTTCAAGTCAGAAAAGATAGCAGCCTTAATTGACATATCCTCAGTCGTCTCATTTGATGCAATGAAAATCTGAAAGTGTTTAAACAAGAATCTTTGCCGGCACACAGCCACCGCATATTTCTATTCGAAACAGTCAGCTAAATAAATTGGTTCCATCCGTTCAGTCATTTGTCATTCACTGAAAATATAAATGCTGAAAGCCAAACGCACACAGTGGGACTCTGAGCCCTAAAAGGGTCATTTAAGGTAAATTATTATCATGCTGAAACCATTTTATTACACAATTGCCACTTGTTTTATGGCAACGTATGCACAGATGGATATACACTACACACACACACACACACATATCCTGAGATTTATTTTTCTACTGGTGATTGAACTTGCAAGTTTATTAGCTGGTAAGCAGTGCATCATGGGTAATCACTCACACTGTACCGACTGTGGACAACTGGACTCACTACACTCACAGATCTCACACAAGTGTGGAAATTCAGATGAACTCATGGTATGTGTTTGCTTCATGCCACCTCCTGTGTATATAAATGTGACCAGAATTACCTGAGACGACGACAGTAAATCAGCTTTCAGTGTCAGACAGACAGGAAGATCTGACGCACCGTTTTCCACCCAATTTACTGAAGATAATTAATTATGAGGAAAAGAGAACAAAAGAACTTGAAGGGATATTAAGCGAAAAAGCAGCTGCTGCAGAGTTTTGGTTTTTTTTTCTTTCACCCCTGCTCCCCTTTTCTCGGGGCAACGCTCGGATCACCGCTCACACAGGCGCGAAGAAAAAGAAGCGCGGTTTCCACCTCATTTAAAGATCGCTGTAATTATTCAGTACCCCTCTTCATTCAAAGTGCCACACTTTTTCTGATGCATTATCTCAAATCACAACAGGTAATAAAGGCCATATATCTTCATTCTTTCTAGGCCAGCTTTTTTCACGGTGACAGCAAAATAGATAGAAAAGCTTTCTGGAGGCAAGATCTCATTTGCTTGGCTGCTGGAATATTCTAACACGCCAAAATCCCTTTTGCAGCGGACAGACAAATAAGGGAAAGGTTGATCAATTTGCCTTGATTAGTTCTAACCTGTCTTTTAACTAATTATGCTGGATTTTAATTACACGTGAATGCATGGCTCGATCAATAATCCATTGTTTCACTTGGCAGAATCTATTTGGATGCTGGCGTGGCAACAACGTTGTAAAAGTTGTAGTTTTTATTGTGATGAGGACCTGTGGACTAGCCCTTTTTGACCTGAATGGAAGTGGAGAAAGCAGCACGTGACCTCTGCCCCTTTGTATCACTGTTTGCAGGCTGTGTACCCTCCAGCACAGCAGTTTGACTGCTATAGTCCGCTGCTCGTGCTGTTCTCAGTGGTGAGTATTGGTGTGGAAGGGCGAACGATTCCAAACTAATGGGTTGGGGCCTACAACCTGGCAGTGATGAATGGTGCTGTAGGTCCTTGCTGTGGTTTTAGGATTATCATGGTTGCAGCTGGAGAACTGGAGGGCTGAAGTGAGCTGAGCTGCACTCAAGCATATGCTCAGCCCACAAACTCTGCCGTTGTACTCAAGGCTTTTTTTTTTTTTCAGCCCCGTGTGATGGGGCCAGGCAAACATGGCAACAAGCCAGGTTATCTTCACATGACCGTCAGGTAGCAGGATCGCTGGGCCGTGTCACTTGAAGGCAATTTCATTATCATCAGGGCTCAGGGTGTGTTATGATGGCAGATGTGACTGATCAAGGTGTTACCTAACTTAACTTTAAGTGTTTATGAATTGGTAAGACAAGAAGGGTGCTTCACAGCTGAGAGCAGAACAGAGTCGAGGTCAAAAGATGACTGTTTATCTCTGCCAAGATCCTTTCCTGCCAGTGGCAAGAAGCCTTTTGTCCACTGCCAAAGAGTCACGATGTTAATAACCTTGCTCCGTCTCTTCTTTTTATTTGAGCTCATTATCCTGACTTTTCTGTCACAGGATTTTTAACCTTAAGCAGTGAGAGAAGAAGCCTTTTTTCTTGCATTTGTCATAAACGTTTATTCTCCACAACATCTGATGTTTTGCTGCATACAGGGAGAGAAATGAATATTGTTGATACAAAGGAAATAAATATCATATGCAGGGTGTCCTTAGTTAACATGCAGACTTACAGTTAGCCTATGCTTAGACTTAATGACCCTTTCCAGCCACTTGAACTTTTCCAGGAAACTAGGGACCTTATTACAGATTCAGGTACTGCATTTACCTGCATTTTGAATCCATTAACCAGGGTCTGCTTTCTGTTCCTGAGCCGTAGCTCCTGCCCCAACAAGTTTCTGCTCCCCACATAGTAATTTCTACAGTCCCAGGAACCGTCAAAGGCAGCTACAACCTGTGTTCATTTAGACTGAAAAGCAAACACTGGATGTCACTGGTAATAAGTGATAAGTCAATAAGTGGGGATCTGACTGTCATTCAGTGTTAATTTCATTCATGAAAATTATGAGGAAAAATGTTTGTTAACAATCTTTTTTCCATACTGAAAAAGAGAGTAAAGCTAAATAAAAAGTAACCTTTAAAAACAAGAACTAAGATGAAATGTTTGACATTTTTCAAATATTTTGACCTGTTACACTACTGTCAATAAGAAACACTGCGTAAAGTTATGTACCTGTTCTTTGAAGAAACCGATTTGTGGACTAAATTCATCTACAATCCACTGAGAATTAGCCAAGAGGCGGCAACAAAACAGCTGAGACAGACTATGAAAACACAAGCAGCACAACAACATTTATAACTAGAAGGGCACTCAGAGACCTTCAGACCTCCTTCAAGGCCAATGTAAAACAGCATACACCAGACCAAAGAGGAAAAAAACTGAAATTCACTGTGGATGATTCAGACCTGCCCCAGTGTTTAATGGGTTCTTCCCAGGCCCGTGCCCCATCCCTCCACCATGTCTGGTACGAATTGGTTGTCGGTGGTTCTTTTAAACCGTCCTCTAGACATACTCCAAACAAAAATCAGAGTATTGATGTATTGATGAGAATGAGCAGTATTTCAGTGAACAGGTGAGTGAATCCAGCTCCTGAATGTCCCGCTGCTCTGCAGTGAACAGCACAGGTAGCTGCAGTAATGCCAGGTTAGCAGGAACAACTGTACTAGATCAGATCAGAGGGAGCGGCTCTGTTCAGTGCAGTTTGGAAATGCTGACTGGATTTACTGAGGTGAGTCAGGCTGTGCTGCTGCAGAGCAAAGTGACATGGACACCTTGAGAGAGACACCCATAACCATGGTAACTGTACACAAAGATGGCCACAGCTGTAGTCTGAAAATGCACTGAAGATATAAAAATTTAAAATGTGTGATGAAAAGGAGACAAACAGGTGCATTTGCTATTGTTTCCTTGAATGTGTCACCCACCTGTATCTGCTCATAGTCAGTGACTGAATCTAACTAAGTACTGTACTTAAGTAAATTACTTTAGTATTTCCATTTTATTGCACTTAATACTTCAGTCTACATTTATCTTGCAGCTGTAGATGTTAGTTACTTAGCATAAAGATTTTACATAGAATAAAATTGTCATAGAATAAACTACCCAACTGGATATGAAGTGGCTAAAAGCCGCTTCACCTCACATTGCTACAAGATTAAAATGCTGCTTATTCATTGTTACATATGTAATAATAATCTAATAATGTAATGTTTAATATTATACACTGACAGAGTCCATTTTGCTGCATAATCTGTACATTTACTTGTGATTCTGTAAGTCTGATGACACTTTTGTACTTAAGCAAACTTTTTAATGCAGAACTTTTACTTGTAATGGAGTATTTTAAACTGCTGTACTGCAGTACTTTGTAAAGTCTCTGAATATTTCCTCCACCACTCCATCTAGTGGTATGCATAACTTAAATTAAGCCCCAGACACCTTTAGAGGTTTTGGAGCTTAATTTAAGTTAATTTACTGTCAAACAATGTGCTGCTATGATAACCTGCATTGCATTTCAGCTTTAATCTGTCCTTATCTTCTGACTGCCTAAGGTCTCTGCACAGCTACGTATCTGTTAAGTCACTTATATGGTCAAGAAAATTAGTATATCTCAGACCACATGCCCTTATGTTACTTCAAACTCTGCACAGAGTGAAACACATATCTTGACATCTTTGGATCTATTTTTCAAGAGGAAAAATATGAATAAAACCCACAAATATGTCACTAAGGAGGTCCATTAGAAAACTGACTGCGAGGAAATAATGACTGAAATTATGTATCTGGACAGAAAATACAATAAATGCTTCTTGGAATTATGGTGTGGGCGTACAAAGTTAATTAAGCAATTCTGACTCAGTTTTATTCCGAAGGAAGCTACCGTGTTTTTAATCACACTCGCAGCTTGGCTGTAGGGATGGTTATGGTGGTCGGTCCACCATGTTGGTCCAGATGATGTATTTTGGTGATTCTTTTGCATTTCCTCTAGAGCCAAAGAACTAAAATGTTTTAAAACAATGGCATGAATTGAGATCAAATTTGTTATGCACATTGATGACCTATCTAAGGTGTTGTGGGAGTTGTGAGACTGTGGGATTGCTGTGAAATATGCCTACAGATATTAAAGCTCCCTAGAGGATATATTCTAGAGTATCCATTGCCATCATGCCTTAGCTGCATTTTGTGTTTTGTGCTAATTAGCATGTTCTCAATCTTTTTTCCCCCACTATAAAGGTAAGAGCCTTTAGTTTTGTCCCTGTCTGTGCTTTATTGTGCTCTGAACAGTATGTATTTTGGTAATTCTGCAGTTTATATTATGCAACATTTTCAGATAAAGTGCAACACAGCAGGTCTTCTCATTACACTAACTTTCTGGGTTTTTTTTTTTTTTTGGTTTTTTTTTTAGTCGACACTAAAATAATTCATTTGGAGATATTTTTAATTCAACGCCTGATGCAATTTATTTCCTAGGAACTGGTGACAGCCCCATGCAGATGAAGCTATATATGTTTAGTCAGAATATAGCAGCTGAGTGCAGCAGTAGCAGCAGCAGCAGCAGCAGCAACTGTGCCGCACTTTAACTGCTCGGTCTAATATCTAATTTAATCAGGATCTGAAGTTCATCACCGCTCACTGAAGCTACACACTCACGTTGTCCACAGTGGCAGCGTTAACACTTCCTCGTAATGAAGTATTGACTTGAAGCAAATCATTCATAAATGTGACTTTGCGATGCTTGGGGCAAAGTCATTCCTCTTTCATGACCTCCTCATGAAACGGTGAATTCACAGGTAGTCAAACCTTATATACTGCATCATTACCCTCCTAATTGATTTGTGTCACTGCCCTTGAATTGATTTGAGGGAAATTGTGTAATTGTCTTTTTTTTTTTTTCATGTCCAGTACCAGTAGCTGTTTCCAGGGACTCATTCTGCACCAGTGAACCACATGGTGGCAAAGATGATTTATAACCAGGTAAAAAGTGAGATTAAGTCGTGGACAAGTCTTCCTTGGTGTGGCATTTATCAGGAAGGTGGTGTCCATTACAAGGGAGGACAAAACTGTATAAACACTGCCTTATCTATGACAAAGGAATGGACAAGAAATGATGTAGCTCACCAATTTCTATTCATCTGTGCCAGTAAGATGGAACCTGGGCAAAGAGGGATGATGCAGATTCCTGAGGTCTGATATGAAGATGAAGACTCTCTTTTTTACCACCAAATAACGAGACGTGATAACGAAACATGTGATAACGAAACATGTGATGCTCTCCTGGACCCCAAACTGCTCAAAAGTGTTAACAAAAAAACACCACATTTAACACTTCTTTTTTTTTTTTTTTCTTTCTCTCCTGTTGTCCAGCTGTCTGATGTGGTGATCCGGTTCAGTGTCCTGAATTAAAGCGAGCCAGGCAGTGTGTTGAGAACCCAAGGGTTCCTCTGACATGTTGTGTAAGTAGCCGAGGCCTTTGATGGATGACTCTTATTTTCTTGTCAACCTCAGACTACTTTTATGTTTATCTTGATATCTTCTTGATGGGCTTTCATTTATCGAGTACAGACTGGACAGGACAGGAAGGGGAGGAGAGCGAGAAAGAGAGTCAATCAAAGAGAGAGGGATCATTGCGAACAGAGGCAAGTGGACGACAGGAAAGTGACCAGAGAAGAGGTCCTGCGTTAACTAAATTGAACGCAAACTGTTATGGGTCTCGGAAATAATAAACTCCAGTTGCTGCTTTTGTTCAGAGACGTGTGAATTAAGTGTTGTTTTCTTCAAATACCAAACAACTGATGCGACAGCAGCTCCCAAATTTGGAATTCACTCCCTTGACCTTCATTTGACTCAAGCAGCATCTCATTTACCGTCATAGCTGGAGGCCCTGCAGGCCAGAGATGTGAATGCGGTTCGCACTTTTCCTCTGTGTAGTCATTACTGGTTCACATTTGGGCAGCATGCACAGCTGGAGAAGCTCTCATTTTCTCCAAGTAATTCTGTGGTATTCATTTGGGCCCTGTGGTTGTTAGTCACTTGATGAGCAGCACTCCCCTGCACCACCCAAGGGAAATTTAACCACCTCACGTTGATTTTCAAGGCCTTCCATCAACTGACCTGAGAAAAATATCTTGAAATATCTCTCAAAACACACAGAGAGTGTGGGGTTTTTCTTAGTTTTTTTTTTCCCACTGTTTTGGTATCTGTCAGAGTTTAACCTGCAGAAACACGCTGAGTTATAGGACTGTTAAACTAGTTTAGACCTCCATTTGTGGGGCCAAATGAAGGACTACAAGTGTTTTAGTTCCCTAGTGCGCAGCCAAAAACTCAATGGATCACTGTATTTTTTTCTTCACCGTGCCTTCATTTACTTTATTGAAAAAACAGGAAAAGGGAGGACTCTGCATGCCGTGCTTCTGTCCAAACAGCACGCTTCATTTTCAATACAAATGAGCACTGGATGGGTCATTTCACAGAACACACATTTATCGTAAACAGGTCACGTCTGAGAACGTTTAACATTTTGCCATTTAATAAGTGAAGTTTTATAACAGCACTTAGCCGAGTTGGGCTCATTCGTTGCCTTGTGCAGGCACACTAATGCAGATTCTGTCTATTAAAAGAAAATGATTATTTTTCAAATGGCATACAAAAGTGAGAATGATCGTTTGAGTGTAAGGTGAGCTAAGTGTGATTCAAACAGACAGTGCAGCCCCACGTTTCATGGAAAATTCTCTTCTCAAACTTCATTAATGTCTAACTTCTCACATTCTGACATTTGCAATGATTGTTTTGTCATCTACGCTAAGAGCATCATCCAGGGGTGGAATAAAGCGCTTCGTTGTATCTGTGACATTAAAAGCAAGAGTTTCCTAAACAAATCTCATCACCTCAGCGAGAACATTAAAAATGCCAAATTAGGAGACATCTGACACATCGCGTCCACACAGGAGGCTTAATGTGAGCAGCTATCAGAGCAGCAGCAGCAGCTTCAGTCCTCCATCTGTGTCCATATGCTGTGTTCAGGCACAGCATTAACAACTCTTTCTCTTAGAAATTACGTTTCTATACAACAAATACGTTTCAGAGGAAATGTAACTGGGACTAGTTCTCTATCAACAGAATAAGGAAATATTGTTTATTTACGTACTTGGCAAGGTGCAAACGTGTTGATACTGAACATATCAGTAAAATGTTCACAGACAACACATTAGTTTTAATTTGTCCTAAATATCCAGTCTTGCAGTAAAACATCTGCTTGTAGTGACTACAGCATTGTTAAACTTGTTTATGGTTATGTTTGGACTCTCACAGCACTTGGTTAAGATTAGGGGAAGATCGGGGTCTGATTTAATACAGAAAGCGTTCACAGTGATTGTGGTACTGAAATTTAATCAGAACCACAATCTTTCCCTCACTTTAACCAAACCGCTTTGTTGCCTAAACCACCTCAGAAATCACTGTTATTATATATATGCCTGTAATTACATTGTCACCACAATTTAATTGGGAAAAGAGTTTCGTATGACATGCACGTAATTTTACACAGGGTTGGTACTGAAGTGTTGGTCCCTCATATTTTGACTTCACTCAGAGCTCCTTCACTGTACTGCACATTTTTGAGCGTGTGGCACGAGTACACTGTGAGCTGTTACGCCGCCTGTGTCGGAGCGCCTCCTCTGTTCAGTAGGACAAAGAGACACAGCCCTAATAGCCATTTTCAATAGACATTTTCTGTACAACCATTTTCACAGACTGAGCGGGATTCCTCAGGACAAGTGAACTAAACTTGTGGAAAATTGGCAGAGTGGACCTTTATCTAATGCTCTATAGAGGTTCCTTTATTCTACAGAGTTTTGCAGGAGACAAACAGGTCAGATCTGACCCTCAGGATGGCACAAAAAAATCAGATTTTTCAATTATGGCATTTCCAGCTAAATGACAACCCACTTGTCTCTTACAACAGCTCCCCTGACTACGCTTTGACAAACTCATAAACTTACATCAATAACAGGAGTAATAATAATTTTTAAAAAAAACAGTATGAGACATATTAAAAAGATTTGTAATATATAGATATTTCCCAAATTAATTAACAGTGAAAATATCACTGATGAGTGGTAAATGGTTTTCTGTGTAGTCTGAGAAAAAGATGTACTTTCAAGGCCTAACACAGTGCACCTCCTTCCTTGAAATTCATATGGTATTCATATTGAAAAGCTAAATGTAAGAATACTGTGGTGCACAGCAGCAGGCTGCTTTGTTCTCACATAATCTCTTTCGCATAGAAGACTGACTTCAACTGTATCGTGTAGCGAGACAGTGACCCATGTAACTGTGCTCCTGTCACCCTGAAAAAATGGCAAATGATGAAATCATCAAATGTTCAAGCTCATAGATATTACACTGAAATCACTGCCTAAACAAAATTCATGCTTTGCAGGATTATTGGGTTTTTTTTCCACTGAGCTCAGCTTCTGCTGTTGGAATGGACACGCGACGCCGATCTGCCATCATCACATCTGTTTCGTCCAGTCAGCTTTTACGCGCCAGCCTCGATGATGACAGGTGAATTTTTTTCAGCACAGTGATAAACTGTGGTGTGATGATATTTATCCACTTAACTGTCTCACAGCGTGACACTGTACAGGATTTAAATGTCTAAAACTGTGATTCTGAACACACAAAGTAACTGAACGGTGCTGAATGAACTGAACAGAGTTGAAGCTGTTTTAGTGAGGATTTTTACATTAACAGTGGATCTCATGATTACGTGAAAAGGGTGGTTTGTAGGAGATGATCACAGAGAAATATCGCTCAGCTCTGGAGTTCCCCTTGGTGCTACAGAGACTTTTAGTGTCTTTTAGCTCATAGTTTTGGTTTTCTGGACAGTAAATGAACTGTTTTGGTTCCTTCTTATTGCTCTCATCAGCCTGTCTCAGGAAGCAGCTGTTTTCAGTAGAAACCTGTAAAAAAAAAAAATTAAATTAAATAACTTATACACTACCTGACCAGCACCAAATGGCAGACAGCCAAAGCTAATGCCTAGATGGTGAATGTAGTGGAGCATTTAGCAAGTAATTTATCAGGTGGCCAAAAAACATGACTACTAATGAATGCTAATGTTGCTGGATGTGTAAATAAGCAATTATTTGCTAAAAGGTTTTATCTGGGTTTGTCTGCCTAAGACTCCTTTCACAAATGAGTATGAATGAAAATATTTCTCACGCAGACACTCGTCTTTGCCAGACAGTTTGTTTTTGTTCTTTTATTGATCAAAGATTGAATGACTGCCTTCATGTTTACACAAATGTAAATATGTACTCTTTATATTATTAGAAATCTCACTATGGATTTTGATGGATTCTCATCCTACATTATTACACCACATCATGTGAAATGATTGTGAAACACAATTAAAACCAGGCAGCGTTGATAAGAACGCTGGATAATAGGATAATGTAGTCATTGGTGGGCCGTCGTAAGAACAGAGGTTCATGGCTGTGTCTGATTTTGTAGGCGTATCTGTCTTTGTTTACCAACGGATCTGTCCAGGTGGAAGGACATGTGATTCACGTCTTGGAGCAGTGAGAACAAGCAGCTGTGACATCTAAAACAACACTGTCGTCCTCACCCACTCTCAGCTAGCCCTCACCTGCCAGGCAGCCGGCATATAAATCCAAGGAAACTGCCTCCTCCTGACACCCATATGCTCATCAGCTGTGGGATCTATGAGCGTCACACATCCAGAGAGGCCTCTACTAACATCCAGAGCCCACAGCCATTACTCCCCTCACACGGGCTGTGTTTTGAAGGCGGCAGCGAATCTGATGGGAGTTGGCTGTTGACTCAGGCTGCCTCTCAGGTTATTTCACTTCAACCGGGCTTTGAAGGGCACAGTGCCAGCGTTTCATAAAACATTTTGGAATCCCAGTGTGATATATGGAGGTCTAAAACATGAAATAACGACTTTATATAATCAATTGGAGAATTCTAAAAGAACAGCTCTGGTTTTTTAGAGTTCAATTTTCGAGGCAGAGAAGATGGCTGCAGACATCAGAGCTTAATATCTTTTGATGCTTTGGTTTTGCCCAGCAGGAAAATACTTTTCTCAGACGAGGACGGTATCAGACTTTGACAAATTACACAGCGACACAGTGTTTCATCCAGGCATTCTCTGTCATTTCCTGTTGTGACACTGGCTCCACACAAATTACAAAGTGTATGCATAGAGTAGTATACTTTATCTAAGAAACTTTTGAATATAAAATGTAACTCATGAGGCATGGTTTTGTGTAACTTTTCACCTGTGGTGTCTATGTATATATATATGTGTTGCTTGGCCCAATGTGCAATTTTTGCTGTAAAATTTTTGGAACAGGACTCTAATTTTGTTAAATAAAAAGGAATTTGGAATTGCACCAGACTGCCACAACTTATTGATGGGTACCAGGTCTCTCGGCCACCCTCACAAGGACTATCTGCCTTTCTGTTTTGTTTGCTCGCTAGCTTTTCTCTGGGTCTTCAAATCTGCGTTAATAAAACGTAAACCACAATAAAACTTGATTTCTTGAGAAAATATCAAACTCAAGAAGTGAAACTAACCTTTTATCATGTTATTTCCTTCACCAATGTGTTTCTCTTTGGGAACATGGCGGAGTCTGTCTGAGCACGCAGTGGGCAAGAAGCAAAATTAACTCCGGGAACAGGTCACATGCCCATCACAGGGCTAATACAGGTAGACAGACAATCACTCACACTCATGTTCATACCTATGGGCAGTTTCAAGGCTGTCTATTCATCTTGGGAGGAAAGCGAAGCAGAGCACACAGAGGGATTCTGAACAGGAGGAGAACATGCAAACTCCATAGAGCAGGGCACGGAGCAGAGAATAGACCTTCATGCTGTGAAGTGACGGCGCTAATCACTGTGTCGCGGTGTCACACTGCTGTCCCTTGGTGGCTTTTTTTTTTCTTTAATGTAGACTGGCTTTTCTGCTGTCAGGTAAAAATTAACAACACATGATGGATTCTGTGTTGGTTTTATCAGTGCTGAAGTTCGTTGACCTCTAATGCCTTTTTCAGTGAAATCCTCTGCGATGCACATTGATAGCAGCTCACAGTTGTTCAGAGCGCACAGTTCAAAGTTGATTTAGAATTGATTTTCACTTTATATTCCAAGCTTCGTCTCACCTTTGACATGTAAAAGAACTCTGTGACCTTGGATCTCTCTGCCAATCACCACGGCCTTCAGTGACTTTCTTTGATGGTAAAAAGACGCCATTAATCTCACGTCTCACCTGTCAGACTCACAGAGGGCTGTTTGCGATGCAGGCTATATAACTAACACACTCTTCCAGTCTCCAAGGACGCACATTGTTACTCCTTCAGCTCCGACCTGTCCCACCATGTTAGGACACAAGCTTTCGTATTACTGCTCGACAGCACTTCAGCACACACTGTCAATTACACTCACACTGTGCTCTTCGGTTTATTTAGGGGGTGGCAAACAGACACCTCTCTGTGGGTTTATTAAGTCTTCTAAAGAACTTCCACTGAATAAAGACAAGTCTTAGAACTTGAGCAGTATTAACTTTTAACTTTTCCCAGGGATCAGATAGTGGGGGAAATAAACGAATGCCAAGACTTTCTTGATAACACTGGTGGGTTTCCAGGACCACCCAGCCTGAGGGATCACTAGTGTCATGATCAGCTCCTCAGTTCCCCTCAGCCTCTGGCTTCAGCTCCTGCTTAACTTGTCCCAGGCCAAATTTGTCCCTCCATCTCACCAAGCCTGCCATTTTCCATCCACCCACCAGATGTCACCTGACTTTTTTTTTTCCAGTCTCCTTCCCCACCTGCTCACCGGTTTCTTATCTGCAGTCACCTGAGCTTCCCCGCCCACTCACACACCTATTCTCAGTATTTAAACCTGCCATTTTCACCAGCTCCTTTGATCCAGATTATTTGTTGCTTCGTTGCTTCGTGTTCAATGTGCCTGCTGCCTACGTTTTGGTAACCTGTTGTCTGTTCCTGCCCGTGTGCTTGTCATCCCATCTCCTTGAAAGCTTTATTGCAACTGTCAGAGCTGCGTTACCGCTTCATCCTGCCTTTGAGTCTGCGTTCGGGTCCTTCCTTTGCTGTAATTACCAAACATGACAACCAGAAACAAGAACTGAATACTTGCACAAAGGATTGTGTTGGAGATTTTGGGTACCCTTACATGAACTCGTCGATTCTCTCAGAACTGAGACTGAAGTATAAAGCTCACAAAAGTGGGTAGCTGCCCTGGCCCCAGACCCCAAAGGAGACTCTGATGGCCCCAGGTTCAGTGTGTGACAGTTGGTTTGCTGCTGTGATTCATTGCAAAGTTGTTCATGAATATGCATCACTGAAGAAAAAAAAGCAGTTTCAACATCCACCTGCTCACCTGTTCTCATTCTCCAGTTTCCCCATAGTATTTATACCTCTCCATGTCCACAGGCTCCTTGCCAATTCATCAATGTTGCTTATGTCTGTCGCTTATCACTACACTCTCTCCATCTTGCCTATGGCCTGTACCTGCTTCCTGTTCAAGCCGTGTGTGCATTTGGGTCTTAAATAATTTGGGTTCAGCAGCAGATGCTGCTCCCTCGCATCGGAAAATAGCCAGATGAGGTGTTTCAGGCACCTCATTCGAATGCTCCTTTGACATCGTCCCTGTGGAGGTTGGGCATGTCCAATTGGGAGGATACCACGGGGCAGACCCAGAATACACTGGAAGGATTAAATGTCACAGCTGGCCTGAGAGCATCTTGAGCTCCCCTTTGGAGAGCCAGAGGATGTGGCTTTGGAAGCATTTCTGGGCTACCTGGTTGAGCCTGCTGCTGCTGCGACCTGGATCCGAAAGCATTTGGAAAATGGATGGATGGATACAATAACTAGATATTTTAGTTGAAATTTTGCTTACATGATCCACATTACAAAATGTGCTTAATCAAATTAACAAATGAAGACACAGCATACCTGGAGACAAGTAGTATTCAAGCACAAGAGTACAGGTCGGTTTCTGTGCCTTAAGGCAAAACATAATTAAGCTGCCAGACGGAGTCCCCCCTGGAACTCTGTTACTTGAACGTGACTGTGTACAGAGACAATGCACAGAAAATGGGATGAACGTGGGGTCAACATGGGCCCACCTCTTATTTTTGCCCCAGGGCCACGTAGTGAGTTAATCCACAATACACAGGAAAAAGCGAACAGACACATCCACTCTTCCCTTCTTCCGACTCTGGGTGTTCACAGTATCAATGTAAGGCTCCGCCAGGCATGGACAGAGTTGTGTGTACAGCCCTGGCCTTTAAAGAAATCCTGCAGGTAATTGAACAGGCTCACCAAATAATGCCCTCCCTGTACAACTGTGATCACTGTCTTCTGTGCGTTCCTAACTTTAAGCCACTGCCAAGATTCTGTCTATCAAAAGTAGCACATGGGAGTCCTTCCTGTTATTCTAGCGCACATCTCTTTAGGCTTTAAGTCTAATCGATAATGTGTGTGCTGGAGCGACATCATTTAAATGATATGGAAAGGAATTGCTCCAAAGTTTCAAGGTGTACTTCTAAAATTTTGGCCACGAAATAGACATTGTGAACTGCTTGTTTCTGCCCGAGGGTAAAAGAGCAGACTGTCGCCTGGGTGAACTAAGAACGAGGAAGGATTACTGTTGAAGCTGCACATCCTGCTATCCACCTGTTTCAAAACCTTTCCTCTAAGAGACGATATAAGACCAGAATGAGCAATCTTTTCACAGAAAGCCATCATTCTACTCAAACAGCTGCCCTGCAGCTCTACCTCCATTCAGTCATTGCTCCCAACCCACCATAATAACATTAAACTTCAGACCTACGGCTAGCTGAAAATCTTGACAGGCATAAATCTAAACTAAAAATGTTCTTTTTAATTTATGTGTTTACATATGTATTCATGTCAGCTTTGTTAATTTTGCACTAAAGGTGCTATGAAAATACTTTGGCCTTTTGAGGTAAATTTTGTGGCCTTGTATTTTTCATTCAAATGCCAGCATTAGTATTATGCATAGAGTGGGAGAGGTTATTTCAGTTTGATTTCTGAGATGCTTTCAGTTTGGAGATTTTGGGGGTTTGTCTGGTGGCCAGACACACCACATTGGACCACATTTTTATGTTTGAAGATAAACTTTGAAATTATTAGTTTGTCTTTTCTTGAGTTCAGAGCGGATTGGACAAATCAATTTGGGGCTAGAAAAAAAAAAATTGTACCTATACCTTCACCTGCTGTAAAGCCTCACTGAAGGCAACACAAAGTTCAAAATGTCACTGTCTGGATTCTCACCCAGGAGAGAGTGATGACGCAAAGACGCACGAGCTGAAAATGTTTTAACTCAGGTGAAAACTTTCGCTAACAGCCGACGGCATGTGTAGTTGACGAGCTACAGCTTCCATGTTTACAACTGCTGCAATGGCTATTTGTAACAAATAAATACAGACTACAAATGCACCCGAGTGAATAAAGCACTTTGTGTGTTCTCCTGAACACAACATTAGAGTCAGAGCAGTTGCAAATTGTGGTAGAGGTGAGGCTGATGAAGTGCTTGGATAGTGAGCAGCAGCAGCAGCAGGGCACTGAGTCGGGCACTGACAGCCTGAGTGGCTGTTAGGGCCCAGGAGAAAACATACAAATACAAAATCAAGACAGGACGTTTTACTACTGAATGTATTTCCAAAGTTGAAACATCTTTTGCTGGTAAGACAACAACACAGAACTACTGTTAAAAAGAAGGCTGAGGTTAATTGCGAGAGGCAGAATTCACTAAGATGTGTCTTGGGGCACCACCATTCGCTCACTATGGGTGCAAACACAAAACTCTGATGGCAAACAGATGTAACAGTTCCCACTGCTCTTTAACCACAGTTAGGTGAAAGGGCCTCACGGGCGAGAAGCCTCCCCAAGCCAAGTTGCTTCTCTAAACAAAGCAGGAAAAGAGACAAACAACACAGATTTCCACACAAAAAAAAAATGATGAGGAGATGGATGCTGCTTTGAATAGAAAGAAACTCATCTGGTTTGAACAGACAAAGTAGAAGAATTAAGAATACCTACGGAAAAACAAAAGGCTACAGTAAAGGAACCAACACTAAGGAGCTGAAGGAACAAAGAAAAACAGGAGACAAAACAGCAGCTGGGAGAGGACACTTATTAACATGATTCACCACCAACGTGAGTAGCAAGTCAACCCATTCACTAAAGAAAGGATGGTATGAAAACTACAAGAAACAATGCTTGAAGACAATTTTGGATGAACACATATACAACTGATGATTACTAAAATACATATTTTACTTTCAGCATCTCACACGACAGCCACGTCCCAGCAGGTGTCTTCAAAACCCTTTGAGAGACTGTTGGAAACAAGACTGGAAGGGAAAGGTGTTCTCTGCCGCTCTTCCATTCATATTTTACAGCAATGAAAAGCAATTTCAACACAGATTTGAAAACTGCCGGAGCCACATAATTCATCTCAACATGAATCCTTAATTTGGCTTTGTTGAAGTGATGCAAGTTTTACAATAACATCAATCAAAACATTTCACTCCCCCCTGTTTTATTGTTATTTAATGATTCCAGAGTTGAGTGTTTCATATCAAGCGTGATTATGATTCTGTGTCAGAGCACTGTGGGGGAAAAATGAAGGAACCAACTTAAATCCTTTTACCTTTTTCCTGTTCAGCTGGTGAGAAATAAACATTTTTATTTCTTATGTCTTATTTGTGGAAACTATGAGGAAGTGTGTCCCACACTAGAACTGGAAATTAATTTGTAATTATTTCATGACGTCTCTGCTTCTCTGCTTTCCTCAAGATTATGGGGGTGAAAGGTCCAGTAAACACAGTTTTATTACAAATGGAGCTCAAATGGAACAATAGATTTTCCCCTTTTTTCTAAGTGGACCCCCACCTCAGTTTATGATTAGCACTAAATCTTCATTTCATGCTGCACTTACAGAATCAACACTCTTGTCACATTTGGCTGTAGTCTGCAAGTGTTTGAGGGACAAACTGAAAGAACAAAGAAAAGAACGCCTGCAGATCAGTGACTGAGTGAAAGACAGTGGGAGAAATCAAAGTCAGTTACTGTGAGATATCTCTCTTGCTAAACAAGAGCACTGAGATGGTTTGCAAGGATGTGAGTTAGAAAAATTGGCATAGTCTAACAGCTCTTCAGCCACGCTGGTACTGAGGTTTCCGACAAGGGCATTGGGGGGCCACAGTGTGCTGACGCCTGGCAGTTCTGCTGTCACCTAATCTGAACCTCCTGAGCAAACCAAGAGGGAGGCATTTGAGATTTATTCTCCAATCATCGCAGATGGAGTACACAATATAGTTCACACTTGATTCCTTGACATCACAACATCAACAGAGAATACACTGGAATTTCAGCTTTAGCCATTTCTGTGCTTTTACAGTTTGCCTTATGGCTTTTTATCCAGCTCGCTCACTTTATATCCACCTCCCTCAGTCCCAACCCTGCCAGCTTAATGCTGGGTAAGGAAACTCAAAATGGCTGAGGGGAGACTCTGAGAGGTTTTGTGGGAGTTTGCGGTTGAGTGTGTGTGAGAATGCGTTTCGTACACATGGGCAAGTGAGGCTCTTCCTCTGGAGAAAGCATTGGAGAGCTGTCAGAGGCGTGATGTATGGCTTGGTAACGTATGTCGATCTAGCAGCAACGGCCAGCCGTTACTCATTTCAGCTGACTGGTCTGCATTTTGGAGGAGAATCTAAGGAGGTGAAGCAGGAGCAGGAGAAAGAGGGGCAGGCAGAGAAAGAAGAGGAGGTTGTCGGAAAAGCACAGTCCATCCATTTTTCCCCCCCACTCATTCCCAATGAATCTATCTGTCCACAGTCGCAGAGACAGGCTTGGAAAAAAATCAATGGGATGGAGATTTGACTAATGAACAAGGGAGTGAAATGCTTGGGTGATGAGTACTGGAAACTCCAAGTTCATGATTTGGGTCCAGTTGATCATATGAGGTCAGGGTTTAACACTGGAAACAATTAGCCAGGTATCATCAATTACATCTAGATTATGTCAGCAGAAACAAGTGTGTTGTGTGGTTTATCAAAGAGCTGAGCAGAATTCCTTGAATCTGATATTCCCTCAAACATGCCCCTCAGCAAAAACCTTCATCTGCTCCATCAAAGCACCTTCTACTGCACCAGTGCAAAGGTCATTTGTTCTGAGGAGAGCAGTCATATCTTTTAGGCTAATGTGGATTAAATTGAGAGGGGAAGAGGGTCTCCAAAGCACAACTGCCACCCTCACCTCTTGATAGGTGACATTTTTATTTCTCTTTTTGTTGGGTATGCACGCACATCTTTTCACCTATCATTATATGCCAAGAACCTTTCTGGTCTAAGTGTCTTTTTTTCCTCTCAAACTGCTGCATATGAGTATCCATACTGTGTACGCCAAACTGAGCAACACTGCATTTAGAGACATTTTAGCAATTCTTAATATTTCAGGTTAGCGTTTTAAGGTGAGAGATTCAACAATGCAAAGTAAAAGGTCAGAGTTAGCTGTAAGTTCTCTCCTGTTTGACTACAAATCAGAGCAGCAGCTCATTTGTAAAAAAGCTGCTTATGTGAAACAACGCCCAAAATGACTCATGTACACTCAGGAGAACGTTTTTGTTCTAACAACTGGATTCTTCACAGATGCACCACCACAAGCACATAATGGGCCCTCAATAGAGCAAATGTGTGCTCTGAATCCATTATCAAGCTTCTAAGTATGTTCAAATGTACCAATTCAGCCTAAAATAAAGATAAAGTTACCAGAGCCACTAAAGTTAAAGAAACAAAACAGGTTTGAGGCACAAAAAAAAGTATTTTATTCTTTTTTTTTAATGTGATCCCAGGACTCTCTGGAATAAAAAGTGAATTATACTTTTGAAATAAAGTGAAATAACTTGAAACTGGATAGCAGAGACCTGGGTTCAGTCATGGACAGTCAGCCTCCCTCCCACGCTCATGACTGTGTCATGAGGGCCTCTTGTTATGACATCTTCAAAGTAAATATGTTTTTCAGATGACTTTGAACTAAGTCATTTAACTGTGCAACAGTGAGGCTCACACTGTGGCTCTGGCCCGGGGCCCTTCGACACCCTCCCTGACCTTCTGAAAAGGATTGTGAAGGACTGCGCCTCTCTCATAGCAGTAGTGACTCCTAGTGGTGTTTTGTCCTGCAATTGCAGTAGGTACAAATTATTACTTTCATTTTAATATAGTATGATTATAATAATTTTGGTGTTCACTTTATTTGTGCTGCATTATCTGTGGTTGTCGCGATCATTTCTTCGACGTTTCTTTTTTTTCATTGAGTTCCGTCAACTTGGGGAAACAGCGCCCCCCGAAGTGCGATTGCTTTTTAACGTCGGTCCGTTTGTGCGGTGAAACAGGAAATTACACCTGACCGTGCGGGTCCACCAGAGGGTCGCCCGGTGAAATGATGCTTCATTTAACAAATGAGAAGGTTTTGAGCAGCTACATTTGTTCACATCATGCCACAGTCCAACTGTCATGGTCAGGAAAAAAATGCGAAGGGATACCAGCCGCGGAAAAGAGCCAACAGTTTGTTCAGAAAGTTAGCAACCTCCCTCAAATGAAAACACAGTAGAGTTAGCGAACTCTTCCCACCTGTTGCTAATGTTATTATCTACCACACTTATGCTAGCCTACTAAGCTAGCAGTAATGTGGGGTGGATATTCGGCGTTTTGGTGAAAACTTCCCCAAAGTTTGTCTGAAAAGCAGACGGGACGCCAGGGTGCTATGAAGCTGCCATTCAGAGCCCAGAAGAGAGACCGCATGGACAATGGACAAAAACCTCGCCAAAATATCAGAGGACAATTTTATGGAAGACACGAGGTCCGGTGGGAATTTATATGAAGTGGTTAACGGACACTTTGCCGTTATGATGGACACCGTCTCCGGTCACGGGTCGTCTTCTTCAGAAACAGGTAGGTGGTGACTCAAAACACAGCCTCCTCTTCCTCTTCCTCCTCCTCCTGTCTGCTCGCTCGGTGGCTTTACTGATGCTGCTGGAATTGCCCGCCGTGGCTGTGTGTATGATTGTTGTGTTATGTTGGTCTGATCTGTCATGTTCGCCTGGATAAGCTGTTTTTGTTTTATGTTCAGAAAAGCATGAAGTGGACTTTCCACTGACAAATTTGGAGATTGCTCAAATTTAAAGTTGTTAGTAGAAAACTTGTAATGTTTGTTTGCAGCCTTGTCAAAGGTCTTTGTAGCTTGTTGGAGTTTGTCCTGCTGTTAAAGCTGCTGATGAGTAAGGTTGTTGCAGGTTGGTGATTTAGTATTCTCTAGATAAGGTGTATGTATTTGATACATGCATTGTTTGGTTTTGATATGGATGTTAAATGTTATTTGTGAGTGAATGTAGTGTGATTCCAGATATACTGACACTGAGGCATACAGTATCCACCACATAGGGAGTGAACTTTGCATTATATTGTATGTGAAGAACATATGAGACATACAAGGTATGTATCTAAGATAAATATGTTGTAAATATTAACCTGCAGTCAAAAAGTTTGTTATATTCCAGCATCTTGAAATGTAAATTTCAACAAAAAAGAACAGAAAAAAAAGTGAATAAACACAAATAATAAAAGTCGCTGGTGTTCTTAAAGGCCCTGCACACCCATAGAGATATTTTGAGTTATTGTGGCTGATTAGCACTCTGCTCAGGTTGAAGGGGGATGAAGCTGTGCTGGGATTAACATGACCTCACCAGACTCCATGTAGTAATAACAATGATTAAGGTGTAATTTGTCCTGCTCTAATAGGCGCATCAAATGCGCCAATCAAGCTCAGTTCTTACACACGAACACAGTCCTGAGAGGAGGTCCTAATCAGTCAAAAGCATTAAAATCAACCTGTGTGAGTTTATGAGGAATATGCCAGGCATGAAACATTCCCTAATCATCATATCATCATTTAAACATTTGGTCATTAGGGAACCATGATTATACTTTAGAATGTACAAATGGTTGGCTGTAAAAACGGATTTATGATCAAGGGTACCATTTTGCACCTGTATAGTGCACTGCCTCAGCAGTTTGAGGCTGAAACTGTGGGTGATATACTTTACTTTTACTTAAAAACCCCTCACAAATGCATTTCAAATTTTATATTTATAAAAAAGCATACATACAGTGACCACACTGAGACATAAGACAAGTGGGAAAAACGTTAAATGAGCACAGTCGACAGTTTGGCCTCCATGCATAAAAGAATTATACCACATATCAGCTATGATTTATATGCTACATAAATCATGTTGGCATACTTTACCACACAGTTACTCCAAATGTTGGGGCACTCCTGATACCAGCCTTCATATGATCCGGAAAAGCTTTTCAGCTGTATTCAAATGAAAAGTCTCTGCTGAGCTTTCTTCAGTATTGTGTAAGCAGTGTGTAGATTTGGGGGGCAGGTAAGACCTTCGTCTTTCAAAACAGCACGGTTGTTTGCTTTGATGGAGGAGGAGGAGAATAAATGGAGAATCTCAGTCCTCCTCTCCCACCTCCTAACTCATAAGTCTGACTGGACCTATCTCCAGTAATTCATTACTGCTGTACCACCTGGTGACCTCCTCACATGCTTTTTCAAGAACTCCCGTTCTCACATGCTTTTTCAAGAACTCCCGTTCTTACATACAGGCGACACCCAATAATGTCATTCCTGATACATGGACACATCCAGGGTTTTGCATATTCAGCGAATGTGCCTTTGTTAACGAACATAATAAATGAGATGCTGCGTTTTTGCCGCCGTTTCATGCTTTCGCTGAGCTGACATTCCGCCGCCTTAAGGTGAGCACTCATCATAAGTGTCTCCTCCACGCCGCTCTTTACACCTCTGTTTATCCCTTTATCTTCAGTCCAGTCCCTCCGCACGGATGAAAAATGGGAAAGAGTGCATCGGCTGCAGTGGAGGCGGAGAGTGTCCTCCCTCAGTATGTCACTAATGCTTCATTAGATACTTGGCGGGGCCATTCATCGCTGTTATCGCCTGGCCGCTACGTGCCCCTCTGCTACCTACTCCACACACACACTCGCATTAATTTTTACACATTCACACAGCTGACACAGTTATGTGATGTACACGTGCACGCATGCAGAAATGTACACAGACACACGACTACGCCTTAGTTTCATTGTTGTCCATTCAGCACTGCTGATAAATGTTGCTTCCTTTAATTCCTGTTTTCCCTCATAAGAGTGATTATTCAGGCTGCAAACATTCATGGGCTTGTAGACAGTGAAGCATATGGATATTAACATTCTACCGTGGAGTTAGGCAGTTTAACCACACAGACACAAACAGACATACCTGTGCTATCAATGACTCATTGGGTGTTGATTAATGCCTGCGCTGGTTGCACTAGAGAGAACTGTTCCATTACCAGATTTCAGTGGTTTGATATATTGATTAAGCCATTACTCTGATTAAGAGATGAATTAACCATACTTAAGGTGTTCCTCCCAGCATCCATTTAAATCCCTTCCAGGGCACTAGCTTGTGTTATAAACCACCGGCTCAGAGCATGCTAAATTAGAAAATAGGCTTCATTATGTGTGCAAAGTATGTGTTGACTCTCTCATTAAAGGTAATCTGGCAGGTGTTTCAAATTAATTGTTGTAATGACCATTGGTGCTGCATTCCCTCTGGAAAACGGCAGTAGGAGAATCAAAATCTGCAGAAATCATCCTACGTCTGGTGTGTAATCAACCTGCTAAGGGATCCATCCACAGTATATTCTTCTTTATTCATGTTACGTCGGCCACATCCCTGAATGGCTATGAGTGAGAGACTGATAGAGTTGAGTGAGTGATGAAGATACACCGTTGGTCGAGTGTTGGAGTTTCCCCATTGGCTATTAATCTTTCAAAATGAAATCTGTGTTTCAGTCACTATTTCATCAACTTTACAGCCTTCTTGGGAATTAAATTACTGTATATATGAGCACAGGGTGTAGGAGAGAAACAAACAGATGACAGGCAGTCCTGGCACATACTAGGCTTTGACAGAGTTTAGCCTAGATGAGACCTAAGATAACTTCTTTTGGTTTTGGCATTTGTAATCATCAAGGCAACACTCTCCTTATCTAACCTACATCTTTGGATGAGTGTAATCTGTATCCTGAAACAAATGATTTCTTTTGAGTTGACGGAGGCAGATAACGTAAAAACTGAACTCAATTTATGCACAAAAAGCACACACTGACACAACAGTTTACTTTGAGGACATAAGAATACAATCTGAACTCCACTCTTTCAGCTGCTTTAAGCATGGTGGCATTGCAAACTCCTAAGAACAAGACAAGACTCCAGGAAATTACTGAGCCTGGTCAAAACATTGTCTGTCACCCAATTCCGATAAAACCATGTCTCTTTTTTTTTTAACATCAGTTTTTATATGGATTAAATTAACAGGATGGAACATGTGGATCTGTTTAGCCTTTGAGATGCTGGTTTGTGGGTTTTGTTAGCTATTTTAGACCTTTGCCACGTTGTGTGTGTTAGTGCCAGCACACAGTGAAGTATGGGAAAAGGAGAAAGTTGAATGTGAGGACATACTGTCAGCGCATAATTGACAGGTTCAACTTAAGGCGTATTTGCAGTAGTGCAGAGCCTATTATATTAACTTTGAAGAAGTCACAACTTGTCGTAGGCAGTGGAGTCAGTGTCTTGGCACTTCCTAGAGTTAACTTTTCAATTAAAGAGTACTGAGTCATCCTTCCTCGGGTCTCCTGTTGATGGGCTTTCTGAAGTGGCAATCTTATCTTTGTTCAGCCATGGTGGCTCTTTATTCCAAAAAGTGATCAAGGGACTGTTTTGGGAAGACTGGGATAATAGCATAGACATACTAGGCATAAGGCAGTCTAAACCAATCCTGTCAGTTCTCCACCACACTGCCTGGCTGGGTCACAGTGTCCTCTCTCTGCTGCTATGTGCCTCTCCGTGACAGCTCCATATTTCAGCTCCATGGGCATCCACCCTCCACTCTGCAGGGTTATAGAACAGAGGTATGGCATGCACAACTTTTATTTACTTCCAATTTCTCAGTCCATTCAGAACACTCACGGTGCCAGTCATTCAGCATCCCAGAGGAGAACAGGGGAGTACTCCATAACTCCCGGATTAGATAGGTGGATAACAGTGAAAACAATTAACCTCCTGTATATCCTGCAACATGGATGAAAATCTGTAAAACTAAATGTTAGCATGCGTGACTTAATCATATCCCTAAACACAAATGCTAATGATTCATTATAACAAACAACATTTCAAATTCTGTAATGCCCATTTTATACCACTTATTTATGATATGTGCAAAGTACCCTCCAGTTAAAGGTAGCAAGGCAGTGTTATATGCTAAAATTATACAGCCTTGCTGTGGCAGCTTAATGATGGGTCCTTGTGAGGGGGAAATGACTTACAGAGATGTGGAAGGGAAAAATATGGCCATGTTTATTGCTGTACATTGATTTGTATGTAGATGGTTTATTGATCCATGTCCACAGTGTGGGTGTTTTAGGGTGTTGCCTTCACACCAACACATACTAAATTAGAACACTTTCTTTCAAGAGCTTCAGTAATGTCATTACTGAGGCACAATGAAAGGTGCCTCAGTAATCTTTCTAATTAATCTGAAGTCCTTGTATGTAAATCAGGAGCACGGAGAGTTAGTAATTAAAACATATTTTCAGGTTACACTGCCCAGTTAAACCTTTGAGCACGTCAGGCAGGTTTTTTTTTTTTGTTTGTTTTTTTTTTAAGCTTATGTTCTGAATTGAAAACTCCAGGATTCATGGCTATGAAGTAATTTGTCTGTCTGTGAAGCTGACTGGAGCCAAGCAGCTGAAAGGCTGAAGTGTCATTTGTATCATTAGGAGTTTGATATCAAAACATTGTGAACCAATGAAAACAAGCTACGTTTCCTTCTGTGGTCCCGTATAGAAAAGAGTGTGTTGTAGAGCTGCACTGATTAGCCAATTAAACTAAAATTAGTTGATTGAGAAAATTAATTTTGATATTGATTGAATTTTTGATGTTGATTCTATGAATCGTTTAAAGTAATTTTTCAAGCAAATATGTCGAACATGTCTCAGCTCTTGCTTATTAATTTAGAGAATTGGCTGCTTTTTCATGTTTGACAGAATAAACTGAGTATCTTAGGGTTTTGTACTGTTATTTACAAAGTAAGACATGACGTCAGCATGGGCTCAAACAGTTAATCAAGGACATGATGAGCAGATGAATCAATAATGAAAATAACTGAGAGTTGCAGCGCAGGGGGGCAGCTTTTATTGAAATAAATGTAACACTGTATACAGCTCTTTTATAATCTATCCATGCCCTGTAGATGTTCTGATGGATGTGAGGCACCATGTAAACCTCACCTGGGCACTTGTTCACCTTCGTTTGCTCCCTCCATCGCTGCTGCCTCTCCTCTGAATCCCGCAGCCTTCGGCTTTGGGGACCCGGGAAATTAATTAACGTCTGAATATGACAAGTAGCATTTCTCCCACTTGCAGCCTCTTTGTCTCAGTACCTCAGAGACAACACAGTGATTTCCCCACTGTCTAATTCTCTCAAGCCATGTCTTCCTTGGAATTTTTTTTTTTTGGGTGAACAGGGAGGAGAAAGCGGAAAAATGAATGAGCTGGGATTGCATGATATGTGGTGGTGAGATGCTGTGTGTGTGTATGTGTGTGTGTGTGTGTGCGCGCACGTGTGTATCTGTGTGTGTGCGTGCGTGTGTATTCGCGCGGATAGTTTGTGGATCTGTGAGCCACCACATCTGTGAATGGGCATCCATCTATTTACAGTATGTGCATGTATCTGCTACTACAAACGGTCGCTGTCAGTTGCGAGGGCTGTTCATTAACTTTCCGCTCTGTCCCCGTGGCGTTGCCTCCCCTTCCTGTTCTGTGTTGTGTTGGATGTGTCCAGTTCAGAGAGGAAGGTCAGTGAGTGGAGAGAAGCATCCTACAGAGACCTCATTAGCATACCATCATGCATCATTTTGCTGTCCTGCAGAGACACCATGCATGTAACAAAAACTAGATCCCAGACTAACTACTAACCAACAGCAATTCATAATATTTTACAACATGGAATATTTGGCATTTTCACTTTAAAAAAACGACTTAAACAGTCAAAATTGTTCATTTCTGTCAGCTGCTGTAATAAGTTTTTCATCTTCATCAAAGAGCTCTACTAGGATTGATAAGGTCGTGGCCTTGTGAGGGGAAAATGACTTACAGAGATGTGGAAGGGAAAAATATGGCCATGTTTATTGCTGTACATTGATTTGTATGTAGATGGCTTATTGATGGCTAAGGAGGTCCTTGGCCTGATTTGGCCCCCTCAGACTAACTGCCTTTTCCCATAGATGAAGAAGTGGTTGCCATTTTGTCAGTGGTGTTGATGTCATCCCTGGTGTGGACCACTTTCTGGAGGTCCAGGACGCCGAAGGGACCCGTGTGCTCCATGACTGCTGGACTAAATGTGTAAATATAGGAGGAGACTGTGTTGAAAATTGAATGTGCTAGGTTTTCTAAAATGGACTCCTTCTACCTTAGGCCACTAACTCATCAAACACCCCTCACAGAACAGGCAATTAAAGATTGTTGGATTGCTGCAGGCAGCCAGGGCCAGCTTTGGATAGGCAACAGCACCTAAGACGTGGTCCAAAGCCACAAAGAAGGAAAGTCCTTGTGATTTTTGAAGCTGGGAGGATGGGAGAGGAGAGCTGTAAAATCAGAGCTGTGAGCCAACAGTGACAAGGCAGCTGGAAAACCAGCGAGACTTTGATCAGCAGGGCTGTTACGTAGGTGAATATGTGGAGGATTCCCCAAGCGAGGCAGAACTTCCTTATCAGGGCGTATGATACTTTCCCATTTTCTGGAACCTGCACAGAGGAGACCTGTTCACTCTGCGACTCCCAGAACCCGAGCTTGCAGCACATGCTCTCTAGCTCTAAGACAGCTTTGATGCATGACCTGTGTGGATGGTGCCATGATCGGGTTTTGCGTAAGCTATCAGAAATCATGGAGACATTCACGCTGGAAGCAATACCGGCCAGCCGGGCTACGTCATTGCTGCTGATCCAGTTTGTCAGGCAAGGTTTGAGGTGAGGGGTGGCTCCTGGCTGACGTCCCTGCGGGGGTCACAATGGCACCGTCAGAGGTGCATCAGACACAAATGCCTAGCAGGTGCTTATATTTAGTTGTAAACATTTGTAACGCAATGTAAAGTACTACAAACATGCAGAACCATGGAAAATATGAAATGGGAGATTTGTTGAACCCTCCATCCAGTCACCAGACCACCTTTATTCAGCACGTCAGCAAGAGCAGCTGCAGCAGCTGTGATGCTTCTTGTGTCTCTAAAGAGGAGGCGTTCAGGCAGTGTATTGAGTTGTAGGTCACCCATGTTTTGGAAGCACTTAGAGTACGGATGGGGCCGATGTGGCAATGTGCAATGTTTGCAAAGCCGCTGTACCGAGGGGCGGAAGCTCCGTCGCGACCTACAATACAACCAACCTAATCAAACATCTGAAAAAGCATTCACATTAAGCACAATTTTTTTAGCCAGGGGGCAGAAAGACGAAAGTAGCCGGCAGGAGTCACTTCTGGAGTCATTCCTAAAACACGGTAAACTTCCACCAGACAACGTGAAAGATAAAAGGATTACCGAGAGGCTACTTAACTTCATCGTACTCGATGACCAACCGTTAGCAGTTGTAGAAAACAAAGGATTTCGCAGCATGATTGAATACTTGCAGCCAAGATATAGTTTACCATCTAGGAGATATTTATCACAGGCTGCGCTACCTGAACTGTACAACCGAGTGTCAGATTTATTACAGCATCATATAAAATCAACAATAATGATAATAATAATATTAAGGCAAACAGAGCTCTGATATCGGAATAGTATCGGTATTGGCAGATATCCAAATTCAGGTATCGGGATCCTATCAGAAGTGAAAAAATGTGGAGTCCAACACACAGTCACTGTAGTGACCGTAGTGATCGTATTATAAAGTAGGTCATTATGTGATCTTACCACAAACCCTTTTGCTGTAACCAAGTTACACACAGTCAGATTTATCCTGATATATTCTGTCAAATGCAGTAATAATTGCCAGTTTGAGAATCTTGAAGTTTGATTGTTGTCCATCCTGCTGCGGTTTATGCTGTAAAATACAGATCACACAGAGAATAGATGATAGGGTTAGACACTGAACAAGCTGTCTTTCTCTGACAGAAATCTCACTAACAGTGTAGGGAATTGGTTTGATTCCCTCAGCAGACAAGACAAAATTACAGCTCTATCTTCACTCACAACAGCTGATGATTTTTTTGATGATTTTTTCGATGATTTTTTCCTCCCTCTGTAAATGAACCTGACGTGAGTGCCTCTAATCACAGCACTGAATACTTGGCAGATCAGTCTGAACTGAAGGAGATTTCAACTGTCACTGCAGCCTGTAGTGAAATGGACAGAATTCATCATGGAGCATTTAAAAAATGTTGATGAATGAGTTTAGGTGCCTTTTTTTCTTTTATTTTTTTACATTTGTCATTTAATTTTTTATCTTTTTCAGAAGCAGAAATGATTCCAGAGTTCATTATCAAGCTTCTTATTTTGCATATATTAAAAAAAATCTGTCTCAGAGGGTGAGTGCTTCTCTGCTTGGGAATGTGCCACTTTCACTTCAAGAGTCTATTCAGTAGGCCAAATTGTTATCTAATGGTCTGACAGCTGTTTAGAACCGTTTTTGACTGTTGGCTGGACAAAGACAACTATTTCAAGACATTGCTATGACATCAGGAACTTTGATGACATGGACTTTTCACAGTTTTCTGGTGGTTTATAACCTAAAACATGAAATGACTTCATCTGAAACATATAAAAACATTAATTAATAAATGAAAATAAGTGCTAGATGCAGCTCTACTTGCAGCTGTACTCAAATGGATCACATGCGTACACACACACACACACACACACACACACACACACACTTGTTTCTCAGTTTAAACAAATTTAATTTATTTGTAATTAATTTGCCATTCTGTGACATTTTGATCTTTTCACACTTAAATCAAAATGGCAAATTCATCAAGAAAATATTAAAAATAACTTTCCGCAGCTGTTCATCAGCATATCTCAATTTCAGGGGTAAACAGACCATATAATTAACCATTTGTTTTCTTAATTAACTCACATCGACCCCAGAGAGGGCCTCGGAATAATGGCACATCGCATGCCTCCGTCATCAGTTGTCAGGTTGGAGAGGCCACGTCCGTGTGTAATTGATACAATACGGGATCATTATGAAATCTGTGACCCCGTGTTCTCAGCTCCCATCTTCTGCTGAGTGGCATTTTGAGCTTGAAGGAAACCTTCTTTCCCTCATGCACGGTTCAATCATGTGTAACCTACTGTGTAAAGTGACAACAGAAGACAGGTGAACATGTATGGTTTCTTGACACACTTGCTTACCAAATGAAGGACTAAAGAAGACAATCAGCAGGCAGACATGATGCACCTTTAAACTGGCTAAATCCAAACAATGTGGGGAGGCAAAATGAAGCTTTTGGTGGAAGAACTGGCACATCTCATCTGCACAGCATGCACTTGAAGAGACCATTTACCTTTTCCATTTTTGTATAGGGTAATATCATATTCCCCCTCTCTTACTCATTTGATATATGGTTCATTTATTGATAAATTATGCTTAAAGGAGCATTTATCAATTTAGCACTTGAAGCTCAATTGAGTACTTTAGTATTATTCAGCTTTGTGAAAGCAATATGTTCTGTGGCTATAGAGGAACTTTCCAAAGTGTGACAGATTTACTCATCAAACAATGAAATCGATCTGTTTGAAGACTGAACAGAGACCAAAACACGACATGGAGGCTGATGAGAGTAAGGCAGGATTTTACAGCTCCGAAAAGCAACAATCATTTCATCTTTTGTTGCAACGATTGCAAGGTAAACAGGGAAAAATCCTCCATTCATGTTACAAAATAATCAAAAAGTTGAACTAAGTTTAGCTTTTCTGCTGAATTACAATGTGCCATTTTGAAGTGTCAGCCCCTTCCACTTGCAGCCCTGAAGTGCTCTAAGTTTGTCAGTGGGCAAACTATGTATCAGCGACACTGTGTCGTGATTGTCTTCAGCATGTCAGCATTGAATTTCTGTATGGGTATCTCTTTATAGTATAATACTGTAACGCTGATACATTACTTCTGTGATAAGCTAAAATCTGTAGTATCTGCCTGGTCAGGCTTTATGTTGCATCTTTCTGAGAAGCTGAAACATAATCCTGGCTTTTTCTGTTAATAGAAACTGTTTTTAAAGTGCTGCCAATAATATTTGTTGATATGATACACAGTGGTTGTAGTTTGTGGCAGCGCAGCACTAAAACATATCATCACAACTGTTATCATCAGCAGTACCATGACGATCACGACCACACTGGAGTCAAGCATGTTCTTGGGTCTATTCAAGAGTAATGATCTCTGAATGATGAAGGAGCTCAGGTTCAGGAGTCTCCCAAAAGCCCCGACTTAATCCATCAAAGAGCTGGCACTTGTGTATGCTGGAGATCTGTGCATCTTCACTACAGGCGAGGGTCAAAAGGGAGATAAAACAGAGAAGGAGACACCAGGGAAGACGAGTGAGATTAAAGTCAGACTGAGTATCTGGACCAGTTGAGTCATAAAGTTTTCCATGTGCAAATTGAACAAAATGTGACAAAAGCAAAACACATTTTTATCTCCAATTTGACATTTTAGCATGTTTTTTTTTTTGATACGACAGGGACTCATATTTTTATGTAAATTTGAATACTATAAGTGTCCATTTTTACCACCTGGTATTTGACGGCTCGTAAAATTTGTTAAAGAGGGAATGTGGTAAATACAAACTCAGCAGAGCTTAGGAAATCTTCCTTGTAACTTACAAGATAGGGAAAAAAATGATGTCAGGCATCCAAAACATTAATTACACCCACCAAGGAAACTGTTCTCTATTTAAGTGGATACAGTACAGTACTTGTAGAGTAAAATCAGAGATGGTGCAGGATCTTGTCCTCACTCACTGACTGGAGTGGACTGTGATAGGTGGTATGTCTGTCCTGGATCAAGGCCAGGACAGATACTCACAAGTGTAATGAAATGACTCTCATAATATTCATGTAATTCTCATAACAGAGTTCTGTCTTTTTCATGACTTCCATTGCTCATCTACAGTGCAGCATCTGCAGCAAAGTCAAAGACATGAGCAGATTTAGAGTTGAGGTATTTGCTCATTCATTTATACATGTCTCTTTTTTTCCATTTTTGCTGTAGCCTGATTGGATCACAGGCACTACAGAGGTCAGCAAGGACAAGTTGACCCTTTCTGATTCATCTGCTGACAAAATCTAATAGTTAATTGTTGCTAATACTGGATGGTGCCTTACCTGTGAATTTCATCAACAGTAATATCAATAGAAGTTACAAAGCTATAATACCAGTTGCCATTTGGGAACATAGAAACTCCACACAGTGGGCCTGGAGTGGACAGGGTGTTGTCACTGAAGGTAATGTGAAGACAGGCAGTGACAGAGTGGGCGTGGGAGAGAAGTGGGGACTGAGGTACGACTGATAGAGGAAGGTGTATAAAAGAAGAAGAGCAGGGAAAAAAAGGAGAAAGGAGGCTGATGGAGACCGAATCAGGGTCTCTGCTTTTCCAATTTAGCCTAGCTGTCATCCTGGCTGGTGAATAATGAAGTATGGAATGCCATCTGTTTTCCCTGGGAATTTCTCTTCTCTGGCCTCAGAGATCGGCCCTCTTTGATACTCCCGCTAAATCTGTGTTTCTCCCACTCCCAGTGTGCCTAAGCAGGGCGCTACAATAATTTGGGATAGCCTACTTTATCCACTGATACCAGAGTACACCTGTGGTGGTTAATGAGAAATTGGAGGCCGTTGGCAGACGGAGAGGAAAAAAAAAGTGGATGGATGCAGGACAGGAGTGGAGAAGGTCTTGAGGGAAAGAGGGACAGCTGATAAAGTGTTATAACACAGGGTTGAGGACCACAGGGCACAAGGGAGAGGTTGGGAAGATTGCTATCTGTTGTAAACATAACTGCCATTGCTATCCACAGGGATCACTGGAGCAATGAACTGTGATGAACAATATGAAAACAGTATTTTTTTTTTCCTCTGTAAAGACCATTTGGGGAATGTATTTTGTGGTTTGGAGAGCAAAAGGATTTTATTTCTTCTTCTTAAAGAGAAGATAACTACAAAAACAAACAATATTCATGTCTGCAGACAGAATCAGAAAGGACACAACACTTCATCCACCTCCTGCACTGCCACACCTTATTAAACTGTAAAATGTGACATGTCCATTTAGACCTGCTGCATTAGCACTAGAGATCTTCATGGGTTCAAAATTGGGGCCTGATCCAAAACAGACACCTGGGAAACTTACCCGAACCCACTGTGCATGAATTAATTATTCCAAAAAGACAGAAAGAAACCTGAATCAAAAAGGACCCAAGGGCTTGGTTTGGGTCTTGGTTGCTGAGCCCACTATTTAGTTTTAGTTCTTTCGCAGGGTTTGCTACAGAGCCTATGAATACAGGCACCATATCTATGCAGTAGATATGCCTGTAGATATGGTATAGGGATTGTCCACAGAGAAGACAACATTGAGAGTTTTTTTTTTAAAAAGGGCTCTGCTTTCTTTTTCTTTTCACTGACACACAACCAGCAAAGCCATTTCTACTGCCCTCTGCTCAACACAACTACATCTATCAGTGAGTGAAAGAACATAACTACAGTGTTTTCATCGAAAAGCTTCCAATTCAGTAATGAGACAGGACAAAACTTACCTCTCTCACTAGAATAACTAGAATAATAAGAGACTGTGAACACAGTTACTGTGGGGCAATAAAATAAAAACAATGTCTCCTGTTCAGGTAAAAGAAGCCAATCTAGTGCTGCGGAGTTGCTATCAGCGGGTGACATCAGATACTGAACTATAGATTAAAACCTGTGTCCACCTGTGTAGATACCTACAGCAGGACTCCCTCAGAACCTTGCGTCAATTATTGCTGCTGAATATTATCTCTGTTTGGCAAATTACATGAATTATAATTGCGTCCTGGGCAGCATTCCCACCAGAAGGTAATTGCTTGTGCAGAATACTTTCATTTTATATCAATACATGGTTATTCATTGTATTGGACAGAAACTGTTCTAACTAGTGGCGCATTTCTTTGGCAGCCTGCTGGTGGTGGTGGTGGTGGTGGGTGGAAGGGTTCCAATGCCCACCCTGCCTCCCACGCCTTACTGCCTTGTTAGTGGTTCCATCAGAGCTCCAACAAAATGAACAGTATGAAGAGCAACCATGCAGAGCCAGTCCCACATAAATTATTTGGAATGGTATAGTTTTTCCAGCCTTGATGCTTCTTTCACCTCATGTAGAGCCACCATGTATTGATTTGCACGGACAGATGTGTGTTTGCGTATGTGTGTGTGTTTGTGTTTGTGGGCAATAAGCATGAAAGGGTTTAGCCTTGTCAGTAGTCAAGGTTGCCATCAGTATCTTTTCATCTAAACAAAATACATTCCATTAACCAAATGTCCTTCCCAGTGTTTTTTGTTTTTTTCATCTCATGTCATTTAATGATGTTGGAGAGAAGCTCTCCTTGATTTTGATAGGTCCTAACTTACTGCAGGGGCACTCATATCATTGCTCTCATATCAGATGAGCGTGTCAGCTGAACTAAACTTTCAGTCCATCCCTCCTGTATATACTTAGGTAAAGCCTTTACTGCTATTTTATTGCACTCTGAGGTTTTCTGGGATGATAGCTGTTCGGCCTTTCAGCTCTCCGCCTGTCATCCTCCTTCCCTTCGTTTTCACAGAGCAGCAACAGGCTTAAAACTCCAGTGATGACATTGCACATTTATAAGGAGAGAAGAGACAGAAACCCCCACTGTCAAAGCGACCTGCTGTTTGTGTGCTTTGCAAATCCAGTGAGGGGTTTAAACAGCATCCTTCTTACTTGTTTGTAGGAGCATTTCATGGCCTGTGGCAGTGAGGGCAGGGACCACCATCTGGTGTGCAGGCTCATTCCTCTGGAGGTGTGGCCGCGCAACAGGCAAGGCAAGTCAGTTAAGAAAAGGCAGGGCAACCTTTTATTTATATAGAACATTTCATGCTCAAGGGAAAACTAGGCAGCCTCCAGTTTGATGGCAGTAAACTAGCGCAAGAAACAGATCAGATAAAGCTCAGGAACCATGTTTTCATGATATACTTCACACTGAGGCTCCTGGCGTGGGTGTAATATGAATATTCCACTGACAGTGTCCAGCTTTTGCTTGGGGATTTAGTCTAGGAGTCTGGTTTTGTTTAGAAAACTCTAATAAAAAAAAGAAAATAAAGAAAAACAATCTTGTAACACTGCTTGAATGTTTGCAGAAGGCTGATTTCAGTCCTGGTTATTTGGTGACTCCTGCGGTTAAACAGCAAGCAACCATTGTTTTGTAGATGTAGTTTTGATGAGCTGCAATGACAAACAGATAGGAAGGGCTCAAATGCACAACTCAAAGACACTAATCAACAGTTCAAAGCAGTTCACCTTTATTCAGGCAGACAAAAGCAGTGTGCAGTGGTCGGCATCAGACAGGCAGGAGAACCAGGCAGAACCAGCGATCCTCGAGATGTGAACGACCCCACAATAAAGTAATAATATCTGGATTCCCCAGCAGATGGTTAGAACTGAAGAAGCCTTTTGGATGAGAGGTGAAACGTCTTTGAGAACTTAAAGCAAGTCCAGTGGCCTTTTTATAGCTTTTGGGAAAGTTTTCAGTGTTGACATGTAGACAGGGAAAACAGAGGTTTTGGCTTGTGACATCAGCTTGGCTGTTATCTCCTTTGTTTACATAAAGTGGTCTTGTGCAATTTCAGGTATAGCCAAAATAGTGCTGATTTTAACTTTCTACATGTTTGCACATAAATATACAGTCACTCCACCCCCCCTTCCTCAGTGAGCCATTGTTAGACTGTCAGAACCAGTAAAGACTTTTTTTCAGACTTGGCTTCATGGTTAGGGTTATATCATTGCCTGCTGGGTTGGCGTGCTTTTGAAACCGCTTGTTAGCATATTTTCATGTGGATGCAGATTTTTTCAAAACAGTGCTTGTGTGCATGGTATTTAGGCCTTACTTTTTCATAAAACTCCCACAGTAGCTGAGTGTAGATGCATGAAAGACAATAGATGGTTTACCTTATAACCTTGAGCTGTATCACTGTGAAAGAAAAACCGCCAGCACTGAATATTACAGCTCCTGAGAGGGGGGCTCCCAAAGGAGCTAGCCAATCCTTTCTGTTTAATAGGCATGTAAAATTAATTCAAGGCAGTTGTGTCAGAGAATTAGCTGTGTAATGCTGTTTAACGTGTGGCTTATACTCACAGGCAGCTACAATGTCCTATCCTGTAACTTTGTGTGTTTTATCTCAGCTTATGAGATGCGCAAGCTTCTTCACCAGCAGCTAGTTAACTTCTGCTCTGTGTTTGGTGTTTGCTAAATCAGCTAAATGGACGAGTTGGTGATGGCAGTGAGTTTATTTGTGGATCTGAACAACGGAAACAGATAAAAATGGATAAGCTCCAGAGTTGGTCTTGTTTCTCAATGGGTTTGGGTTAATTAGTAACCCTTTCACATTAACTAGGGTGCATCCTAATTACCTTATTTAACTGTTCCCCTCTCCTTGGTCAACCCAGAAATCTCTCCGGTCCTCCATCTTGAAGGCTGTCCCAAAAGCTCTTTTGCTCTGAGGAACGAGAAATGAGGAGCGAGGAGGGGTCTGAGGACCCGTTAGTGAGACGACACAAGACCATCCTTTGCCGAAGTCTTGTATCAGGCCGACACCTCCCTTATTTAGAAATATGTTAGTGATTGGATACTGCAGCTAATGGGACAGATTTGGAACTGCATCACAACATCACAGCTGTTTTATACGTCAGTGGACAGACAAATAATAGATTCAGTTGATTCAAAGGCATTACTGTATCTGTAGGAGTGATCAATAAAATAACCATAAAAAACATATTCATTTTTCTCTGCACGATCTGTTATTTCACCTTTTTTAAAAAAAAAAAAAAAATCTGTATCATGGATAATATATTCTGAGAGAGCAGGAGAGTCATGGACTTGTACTTGTCTGTAGTCATTTCCAGAAACTGCAGTTTAATGTGAGATATATTTGTGTAATTTACACTTTCCGCACAACATTTGGGCTAATAATTAATTTCTAGAAATTATTAAGACATTCTCATCACACCAATTAACCTTTTCCTTTCATCTCTCCTCGCGTCTTCAGCGCGAGGAACTGAGATGTTAGGAAAAGACTCAAGTGAGGGAAACGTGGAACAATTAAGGGAATTGTGAAGGACCCATGGATCATTTCACTCAGTATTAATATCAAGCATAGATTGTCTGAAAGCAGTTATTACGGTGAATGATGTGAATGGCAGATGATGGTGCGGTTTGGTTTAAGAGAAAATGAAAAGCCATTTTCTCCTGTCATTTTCATGCAAACATAACAATCTGGGAGCCTTTTCTATCTTTGTACCAGCTCATTAAAGATTTCAAGGACTTTCCCATCAACCTACCTGTCTTGTGTTTTTAGAGTAATGTGATATATGGCTTGACTCTGACCTTTTGCTGCTTATAGAAGAAAAACTTAATTTATAATGCCCTTTTTCCTGTTCCTTTTTGGAAAGTAAATGTATTAAATATGGCTCCAAAGCTTGATACTTTTACAATCACAGTTCTAAATAGTTCTCATGAACAATCTCTAGTAATAATTTAGAGAAAAATTAATTATATAAAGTTTTAAAGGTTGTCAACTGTAAAGTTTGAAATTGAATTTCATGAACCTTGAAATTGTTTGGGCTCTGATTGTCGAAGTTTCTTGATGTTTGGGTGTATGCATGTGGCCCCAGAAGAAATTTAAATAAAAACGATGACTGCATTGACTATACTGTCATCTTAAACCACAGGCGAACATCGACCCATGCACTCACAACCACATAGTCATGTTTAGTGTTCAAAGATATAATATTTTAAGCCACCAAGGATCATTAAACAATCCCTTTAGCAACAGTTTGCAGTGAAATGCAACTTTGAATTTGTGCATGAGTAACAGGCATTTAGAAACATCAGTTCAAAGAACTGCTAAGGTACTGTGAGGTTTCCCTCTCAGGTCAGGTTCATTAGATGGGGAAAAAAAAACCCCAAAAAAACATTTTCTTAGTGGGTGAATTGTCTTTCATGCTTTTCTGTTTTCACTGTCTTCACTCTCAGTTCAGTGCCTTAGCCTGCTCCTCTTACAGAGAGCTCTAACACATCATTGGAGTACCTAGACTATGGAAGATGTCCCCGTTTAACCCGTCCATTCACATCCGCCCACCTGCTCATCTGCTTTCCATTTATTCATCTACCATGCACTCATCCACTCCGTCAGGGGAAGGTGGATAGTTTGGAGGGAGGAAGTCATATTTCCACCAAGTTTAATTGGAGTTTAATTTCCCTCCTTAGTGTTGGATTTACTTGTGGATTTCTATAATACCAGATGGGACAATTAACATGGCCGGGAATAATAACCTTCCATTTTTGTAACTTTCCCTCAGTTAATCCCCATCAGCCGCTGTCTGAGTAATTAAATTCAGTAGTGCTTGTGGATGATTACAGAGACAGTGCTACCTCAACATAAATCACTGTGACACTTGCACAAAAGAGGCTGACTCATTTATTTTTTCAGTTTACATTTTAAATGGATTTTGTTTTCAACATTCCCTTTGTCTTCAAATGTTAGACCTATTCTTGTACCAGACAAGCTCAGCGTGTTGCTAAAAATAGGACTAGTGTGCTTTAAATTTGAATGCTATTCTAATGTGAATTGTTGTGCTAGTGCTTATTTTTTTTGATATGTCTTTAATTGAATTGATAGAAACTGTCTTTATTAGTTTTGATGGAGGGCATTTGCATTTTCCTCTTTAAATGGAAAGATTACCACAGATGATATGAAGATTTATTTGGAGAGCTTTCTGTCACACAGACCACAGAGTGGGATCTATTTGCAGACAGTCCTTGAGTTCACAGGGAAGATGACCTGATACTGTCCACTTGGCCTCATTACCGAATCCCATGGCTCCAATTAAAGCCATATGATTGGGCTTAAGTGTGCCGCAAGCTTATCAGACTAACTACAGCACACGGTTGCACTTTAATGACAGATGATTTGTCAGAAGTCAGGTATGGGCTAAAAGGTACAGAATAAACTCATGTCATTTCAATAGCGTGTACTTCTGCAGTAAATGGGTCTTTGCAGTCAGTTAATGTGATCAAAGCAGAAACAGTAACGGTTGTTGTTAAATCTTTTTCAGACTTAGACTTAGAACTTGTTGAAAGACTTGTCTGTTCCAAATCTTGACTGATGGAAACTCAGAATTTATGAGCGAAGCTGCTTACTTCAGGACAAGCTCACACATTTCACTGTACCTTCCAGGACCAGCCTATTGGCAACCACCGAAGATGCTCTCTCCAGTCTGCAGTTGTTGAATTTGCTTGTGGTGGTCTGTGGCACAACATATGACCGATGTGTCATACGTCACTTTAGAGGGGCAGAGTGTAACCTAGGTTATTTTCTGTAGCTTTAATTTACAGATGTCCCCTAAACACTCCACATGCAGGCTATTGGTAGACATAGGCTCTATATGGGTGAGTTAAGTAGAGCTTAAGTAGAGCCTATGCATGGGAAATACAGCGTTACAACTCACCCTATCATCATCTATCTTTGTGAAGTTAAGCCATGCCTTGGACTGTTTCTTCCTCTCAGCCATGACTCACTCTTATTGTTAATAAGTTTCTAGCAGTGAAGACATGAATGTGACATTACTGTTTTGCAATGTGCAGCTATCAGATAAAAGGAATTAATAAGCTTAGATGCATACAATTTTCCTGATTCAAGCAATTTGGAACTTGTTCTCAGTTCCCAACCTTACTCTGGTCACCAGCCGATTTTATTACAATTTTAAGGATTAAAATTTTAAGCAGGATTAAAAATTGAAATGTCATTTTGCCTGCTGAAACAAGGTAAAAATCACTACTGAGTGTTGTGAACTGTTCTGCGTCGTTACACCAAAGGATAGCAAGGGGAAGAGAGGCTTAATATCTAATGTGGTGACTTCAGCTTTCTCTTGGTTGAGTGCCCACTTGCTCTTGTTCAGCAGACAGATTGTATTCCAAAGTTCAGCTCATTACTTTCTGTGGACATAAGAGCGTACGCAGTGTACCCAAAAACTAGAACTTAATTTGGGCAAGGAGTGCATCTGTGGCATGTCACAAACTTTAGGCCTGGAGCGTCGCTCCGTATGTGATGGTCTGATAAAACGGGTGTCTCTTTTCATAAACACACCACATGGTGTTGCTCAGACAAGGAGAATTCAATAAATGTAAAATGATCATAGTTGCTCATGACCTCCAGATAGGTTCCTTGAGACACAGAGAGGCACCAAAAAGCTTTAATGTTGATTTGTCTGAATGAAGCTTTTGGCAAGTTCATGTGACAGTTTGAAAAGGCATCTGTGGCAAGGGAATAGGTTCTTATCAATGGTAGCATTAACCAAGATTGGCTCCAGCAACGCCCACAAGCTACAGAAAGACATAAGAGAAAAATGATCCCTCCAGTGTGCAAGAGATGTGGTGGAAAAATGTCACAAAGATAAATGACCCAGCAACAGACTTTGGCATTGCAATAACAGCATTTTAGAAGTTAGGGGAATAATGGAAAGAGGGAAACCAAATGTGCTTGCTTGGCTAGCAGAATAAGGTATTAACCATGGATAACCATCAATGCATCATCAGAGGAATGCTTGTTGTTGCCTTTTGGTGACACCTTTAATGCTTTGCATTTTTTGCAGAGGTGTTTCTTAGTGCACGCTGCAACAGTAATGCCAGGATTTAACCTTCATCCACCCACAGTAACTTCAGCTCCCAAACCAGCACAGCCTCTTCCATCAAATCCAGCAGCCCAGCTCCTACCAGCATTTCCTGCAGCAGCTGATCTCTTGGTGGGCTGCAGCTGTGGGCTGCCTTGGCAGAGAAATTCCCACTCAGTTAATATTTTATTGTATAATGAATCTCCTTTGGACCAAACTGTCACCTGAGTTTCAAAGTTGGATACAGTAATTAACCATGACAATGCCAGGTCAGAAAGTGTCACCAGGCAGAGTGGAGCATCCATCTTTTAAATAGAATGTGATCATGATCACATAAATAATAATTTTTTTATTGTTAATATTTTTAATTACAAGCAAAAATGGTATGGGAGGCTCTTTTTTTGTCATTACTGTAAAGGTTGGATTCGTATATGTAGTCTTGGACTGTATCTCCATCAATATCATTAATAGTATTTGTAACTGAAGGGAGGCTATAATACAGTGTTTAATCCATGAGTGCTAGAAACTTCCTTTGATTAGCCCTACATGCAAAATCAGTTGGTCAATACCCCGTCACTAAAAGAAAAGGCTTCTGAAGGGCAGAGAAGTCAGGGACCACAAGGACAAGATGAGCAGACTTAAAATAGACTGGGCCCCAGGCCAGTGACAGAAATTAATAGAGAACCTTTTAGAAAGAACTGTGGAGGTTCAGAGTGGCACTTTGCTGGAGATGATTATTTATAGAAACTATATGATTTTTTTGTTTGTTTTCGCCATCTCCTTCCAACCTCACTCTGTGGCTTGTTGATCACTCGACCTGTGCAGTGTCCAAAGGGAGCAGGGCTTGGGCAGATCCTTGCAGAAAATAAAGTTGGTATCCCAAGGACAATATACTCTGTGGCATAACCAAGTGGAAGGCAGCAGCCACTGAGAATATACTGCATATGCAGTCTTATTTTTATTTTTAGGATGAGATTTTATTTTATTTTTTTATTGATGCACATAAAGTTGAACAATTCAAGTAAACATTTCCGCAGCTAAGTGAGGATACAGACCTCCAATATAAGATGATAGCAGTCTATTTGCTTTGTATTGCTTACTGTGAGTGAGGAAGAACTGAGTGCCAATGCAGGAAAAGTAGGATATGACATGTGGAAGTCAGCAAAAAAGTGCATCTTCGTTGTTGCACATGATGCCAACAGTTGTTTACTTTGGGTGAATTTAGAAATTGACTGCTCTTTTTGGTGGACTATATCTTATATACCTGTTAGTTACCTGTAGAGTTAGAGATCAAAAGTTAAAGATCATTTTTGGGAGCAAGTAGTAGAATAGAATACAGTAATCAGTCAATCAATTTTTCAGTCAAGACTTTATTTGTATAGCACTTTTCATACAAATACATGCTTTACACCCCCACCCCCCATGTGACACCCCCATAGACCACACACACACACGTACACACACACGTGCACACACCCCAAATCCATCAATAATCACAGTATAAAAGAAAAATAAGGGACTCAGTAAAGACAGGGGCTGAGGAAGGGCTGCAGTTAACAAGTATTTTCAACATATTTTCATTACGGAGTCACTTCTTGATAATGCATTTTATTATTTAATTAATTTAGTCTGTGAAATGTCATGAAAATACTGAAAATGTCAATCACACGTGGCATTTTAAAATTTTATCTGACCAGCAGCCTAAAGCACAAAGATGTGTAATTTACAATGACATAAAGAAAAGTAAATTTAGAGATGCTTTAAACAATTTATTGATTCTCAGAATTGTATGTTTGCTATGAAATCCTCAGAGGATCAACCCTCGTGGTTTTGGTGTCACCCTGGTCTTTTTCTGTGGACCAGTGTAAGTTTCAGAATTTATATTGCCATGAAATTTCCCAAGGACGTTCATAATTTATAGAAAATGAACCCTTTTCATTTGGAAAATTATGACGTAATCAGAATCATCTGTTGGCAAATGGTAATTTAAATATACCAAAAAAAAGTTTGTAAGAGGTTTAGGCCTGTCCTGCTGTCCACATTAAAAGGTGAAAGGTATAAATTAAAAAGCCTGTGAGAAAATGATGGTGGGCAGTTTCAGGTGGCAGTGGACTGTATTAATCAATTAACTGTGGAATCCCCTGTGCTGTCTGGACTCATTTTCACTGTGTTTTATCATCAGAGTGCTGGCTGGCCCCACTGGTCACAGGGCAGCCTGCCAGATATTACAATTGCTTTAGTCTGGCTTGTTTGGCAGGACTCGAAGACAAACACTACACCACCTGTGCTGCAGAACCCATGACAGTTCGTATCAGAGCGACAGATTTCTGTAGTAATTCACTGCTTAGGGAAAGTTCAGCAAATGATTTCTCTAATTTGTTTGGTGCATATATTGTTATGATCTTGGCCATATTTGGTGTTTTGATATGGCAGATGTCGCTCTTCCCTCAGTGTGTGTGTGTGTGTTGGTGATGAACCTGTTCTGTGATTGGTTCCAATCAAAGGGATGTCTGCCTCTGGATTGTCATGAGCTTTCTGTTAGTAGAGTAACCATAGACCACCCTCTTGGACAATTAGTAAAATTTTGTGTGCATATTTTATCTGACAGCGTGGTTTAGCTCAAAGTGCTGTTACGTAGTACATTGTTATTTGTAAATATGAAGCACCTCGTGGCAGTTTGGTAGGAGTGAGACGCTGTTTTTGTTTATTATTTTACACCTCTTGTTTATGATTTAGGAGCTTAGGTTAGAGATTAGTCATTTTTTTACATTCAGGGCTAATTAGTGATGTTTGTTGTTTAGGAAATTGCTCTGCTCTGAAGGTAATAAACTTCGACTCATACTGAGAGGCGGGCCTTTTCTTAGGAGTGGGAAGAGTGGGGAGTCACACAGCATGTTATGTCTAGGTTTCCCCTAGATGAGACATAGAACAATATGGACATAACACCAGTAACAAAATGGCTAGAATGGTAAGAAAAATGTTACCGTGTGTTTCCTTACAGTCATCTTTCTCCTGGTTGGAATCCTCTCATCTCTTTTACGTTGTGAACACGCTTTAAGATCTATGAACAGATTGATTTTAATTCTGATTACCTACAGATTATAGCATACAGCATGACATAACCTGCAGATTATAACCTATAGTATGGTAACAGACTTTCAAGAGGGTGGAAAAAATAGAGCAGGTCAGAATCAGAATGAACTCTGTCAGTGGGCAAGACTGGACTTAGCTGCATGACTGTAGTGGCTCTGAAGTCCAGTCTTTCATGTTGTGCTGCATTTTATTTATCTTCATGGGACTGTAAACTAGAGATGAAACGAGTAGCTGGTTAATTGGTTAGTTGATGGACAGAATATTAATCTCCAACTATTTTGATAATCAAAATTCACTGGCTTCAGCTTCTCAGATGTTACATTTTGCTGCCTTTTTGATGTTTTATAGTCCACTGTAACTTAGTTGCTGCCCGAGTACAGTCGTTTTGATGGACTGAAGTTAAATCCTGGATTGCTTTATTTTCAGGTAAACTTTAGGCTTCTCCATAATAAGCTAATGTCACTGCAAATCACGAGGACAAGAGCGAACAACAGTATACACCTAGTTGTTCCTAGTCAGGGTGCAGTGCTGTTAGCAATACAAGCACAAACAGTTGTGAGAGAAAAACAGAATAAAGACAGAATAATGCCAGTGCTGCAGGTGGCATAGGATAGACAGGAAATGAAGGATTAACCAGTTTTTGTTGTACCATGAAGCTAAATTGTTTAAAAGTTTTAAGTCTATAGATTAATGGATGTTGGGAGGTATAACCTGTTAGATGCCTGTTAGATGGAGACTTTACAGAAAGTGTAAAGCTATCAAAAACATCCTGTATCCCTCTAATCTCTCATAGTAAAAATTATGTAAACCACACATTTCTGAAAGTAGTAGTAGTAATCTCCACTACATCATAAAAGGTTAAATCTTTTGTTTTCACTCTGCTGACTGAATAAAGAAGGACTTGACATTTTCAAGATACACACACACACACACACACACACACACACACACACACAGAGAGAGAGAGGTGTTGAAAGTTGAGAGGGAAATCAATGTTGATGCAGGTCCTTAGTGGGCAACTGTTTATCGAGACAGCTGGCTCTTATTTTTGACAAAAGCTGAAAGGGTTGCTCACAAAAGGTCATTTGGATTCTAATCATCCCAGCTCCAATCTGCTCTTGGGGCTAACTGGTTGATCAGACATTATGCCGGGAGCCTCTGGTAAATGGAGTCCATCACCACAGTGCCGTCTTACGGCCGTGTTGATTTTTGGGATGTCTCTTATCTCCGCTCACCAGGGGTTTTATAGTAAACAGAGAAGACCAAGTACCAAGCATTACACAAAAACAATTAGCAGAACATCCCTAAAGGTGCACTGAAGTCTGAAAAAAAGATTTCAAATCTGCACTGAGAACAGATTTGTTCAACCCAATTTGTCCCACTACTAATTTAAGTTCAGTCTCCAGTGGAGAGGCTCATGGGCTAGTTGGTGCAGTTCTTGTAAATCTTTTTTTTTTAGTGTATCCATTAATAAATCTGGGTCAGTTCCATTGATTTGTAATGTCCACAACTGGCTGCCAAAACCCCAGTTCCTTTATTAGTTTAACCTCATGTCACAACTCTTTTAGTAAGACTTAATTATCTCACTTTAATGACAACTATTTAATTATATATTCAAGCAAATTACTATCTCCGATGATGCACACATAAATTAATTTAAAGACATCCATCATACATGATTCAATTACATATGATTCTGTAACGACTTCGTCCCAGTTTCCTTTCATTTACTCGTTTACTCTGTGGTTAAAAACACCAAACTGTATGTGGTGTATGTGGGCTGCTCTTGTCTCTCTGTAACCTGTTATGTGTAAGCTTCTCTAATCCTGACTGCATCCAGATGAAATATGTGTTTTATATCTTTATGTACTTCAGGTAAGCAGGGCTGAAAGATTTAGGAAAAGAAACTGAAGATAAAAACAAGTCTTCCTGACTTTGGAAAATTGGCACAGTATTGGATAGTTTTGGCAATTAGATAGTCATAGGACTCCTGCTTTGATTCACTGTGTGAATTTAAAACGTTGGGTGGCTAAAATCCTTGGAAGTAGTTCCAGCTCAACAGAGGATCTTCAGTAAAGCGGAAAAAAAAAACAATCTTGTGACCAGGACGGACGTAGCCTGAAATTTAATATTCCTCTTTGAAAGTCAGTGTTTATTACATTATCACCAGTAATTTCATTTGCAACTTGCTAGGCTCACCACAGGTAATATTTATATGACGTGCTATTGGAAATGTTCACTATTTACAGTTTTTAAACATCCAACAGCATCCTGCATACACACTCCCAAATATTGTTTCTCTGCCTGTCAAGCTTGTCAGCTTCCTTTCTCACATGGCACATGATGCACTTTACACTTCTGGTGGCAGATTTACCACCAACAATTCGCTGTAAGTCAGTTTTGAAATGATGAGCCCATAATTTCAGATAGAGAAAGACCAAAGCAGGTTGGAATGAAGCCGGCTAATTAAGCTAATGTTAGCTCTGTGAATCGGTTGAAAACATCATCTGCTGCTGACTTGTAATGTTTCCAGCTGACTCGTTTTCCTGTGGGAAGGAAAAGTCTAAAATCAGTCTTATGTCAAACTAACATAACTCTCTGTGGCTTCTTAGCTTTAATCAGACCAGCAAGACAGAAGTTAGATTTATGTTTTATTGTTGATCAGTCAAGTTTACTTTTCATGAAGAGAAATAACTTTAAGGATGACAGCTAACTGATGTGTTTGGCCAAAAAAAAAAAAGGGGGGAAAAAAAAGCGCTATCTCGGTATTACGTTTTGTCGGGGTTGCTGGAGTGTTCCCAAAATCTAATGAAGAGCAGGACAAAGCCAAGACGGGCTAATGTTACCTTAAACTCAGAAAAAATACTATATAGTGGATGTGTTGTTTTGTTGTAACACAAAATTAAAGTAGTAAGAAATGCTCCTTGGTCCTGGACGTAGGTTACAAATGTAGACAATAAGCTAGTCTGCTGGATATGCTCTTGTTTTCAAGCTCAAATTAGCGAAACAAACACAGTTTAACACATTCATCAACTTTTGTCTTTTTAGTTTTGGAATGGTTATAAAAAAAGATACCACCCTACTTTTCAAACAAGACTTCACCAAAGAAAGCATCGCACACCAATTGAGATTAAAAAACAAACAAACAAACAAACCTCGATTTATTAACAGCACCTCTCATAAAATATAAAAATTTCTTCAGCTTTGGTATCGACCTGTGTACATAAATCTATACAAGATCTTGAGCACAACGAAAACAGCTTGTGTGCTAAAAGTGAATTACAAAAACATTGCACACGCTGTGATCGGACGCAGTAGCGAGACGTACCACACCACAGCTTAGACATTCATTGACAACACAGCACCGACGCACCACTTTCAGAAACTCCAGTTATCTTCGTGTTGCAAGAGGGAAAAAGTGTCAAATCATTTATCAAAAAGTGATGCAGAAGAAAAGATACAAACAAGCACATTGCAAACATTATATACAGAACAAACTTATTTCAGATTTTGTTGCCGTAGATAAAATCCTGTGTTATGAGAAACTGTAAAAGATTTTCTTTTGGTTGGTGGTGCTTTTGCATTTTCTGAGACGATGCCAATTATTCAAAGACTGTTAAACACATTAGAGTGACTTTTGTGAAAGCAAGTAGTTTGAATATTATGACTAGAGGCTGATACCTGTCCACGTACAATGCTGACTATGTGCCCACGAGCAAGGCACTGAGCTGCTGATATTTTCAAGGATGTTTGAAGATCACTCAGTCACATTAAAAGGCCTGTGACCTCAGTCCTTTTTAAAAAGTACATGGGACACCCTGCACTTTGGGTTTGGCCAAATCCTTGGTTGAAAATCATGTAGAAATCAGCCCAGAGAGGGACCCATTTTCAGGACTTTTGCCTATACTGTACCAGTGTCAGTGCTATCCACTGAACACTACCAGATATTGCATTTCTCCGACCTCATTTGCATATTTATCTGCAACAGTGCACATGCACAGTCTTTATTGAAGGAACTACACAGTAACTCTCCAACATGCAACTATTTCTTAAACAGGACCCACAGACCTTTAAGTAGTTACTATCCCTGAAATATATGTGAATGCATGCTAGCAGTGCTACATGTACAACAAACCACTTATTAAACCACTTAATTAAAAACCACTTATGCATTTCAGAGAGATGAATTAAATAAAATTTCCTGGCAGGGAATAAAAGCGAAAGCAACTGATAATTTATAATCCTTACCAGAATATTCTCTGCCTCTTTTCTCCCTCTTCCTCTCCGTTTTTTTTTAATGTTGTTTATCTAAGAGATAATAAACAGCTTCTGTTCTTCAACCTCGCTTTGCAACCACAGTCAGAAACCAATCAATACATCTTATCCTTCCTCCTGAACTGCGAACACATTTCTGTTATGACACTTCATTAGAGTGAATACCTTACCAAATATTAGATATTGCACAAAATAAATGATCTCTACCGTTCCTCTTCTGTTACCATACCATCTGACAGTGCTTTCTCCCAACATCGGGACAGGAACATCTTTCAGATGCTCATTAATCGCCAGACAGATGTATACTTTTTTTTATTTGTTTCTCTGCAGAGAACCACAGACTCCCAGCTTCTGCAGGTTTTACCGCCTCTGATTTCTGCTCATATTGTCCAGAGGCAGTTTAAGATTTCCCTTTGTTACCGGTCCATCATCTGTACTCACCGGTACAGAGCTGATGCAACAGCCGTGTTAAATCCACCTGGACTGGCATGCTGCTGCTCTCTGAACCTCTGTAACACCACCTCTCTCATTATTAATGACTTCCTGGCCAGGGATGTTGGCTGTAACCACGGAAAAAGTCAGCAATCATCAGCCATCAAAGTGGGCCACTAGTGATACTACGACAGGTTTGATGTCTGATGAAGGGGCTTTAGTGACATCGATGGTGGGTTCAAAGGAGGGGTCCAGTTGGGGCATTGTGGCAGCTGGTTGACCCAGGGACGCTACCATAAATAGGAAGTCGTTGGTACGGCGTGGACCATTGACGGCTCCACCTCTCATGGCTTTGGTGGCGACCTTGGAGGAGCTCTTTAAGCTGGAGCCTCGTCGAGGAGTCTCACACCGCAGCAGGGCTTGGAAACATCTGTAAAACTGGGACAAGCATACAACACACATACAGATAATCAGAAATGTACTGTCCAGAATTAGACAGGAGACCACAAAGGATGAAACTGTAAAGACGCACCAAAGACTGCAATATGTTGCTAGGGCTCGGCTAAATATAATACACTGAAGTGTTACCTCCATAACAAATATCATCAAACTAATTACATTCTCAGTCACGAGTGTGAATCATTACTTTTCTATTGGACAGGTGGTTTCGCTAATGTGTGCTTAGAGTGCTAAGAGTGGCAAGTTAAAGATGAGAGAGAAAGAAACAGAGAACAGCAGACAGCCAATCCCATTTTTTTCTTTTCATCCGGTCTGTTATTTTCTCTTGGGTGAACTAACCACCCAAGATTTCCATTATGTGCTTAATAATTTACAAAGTGCAATTTTGTGTTAAAGGGTTCTTTTGTGAAGGTAGAGTTAAATTTAAGAGTTTGGAGTAAAAGCTGTTTCCTTAAATAATATAAAAGTAAAATATATACCAGCTGTTGAAAATTGCAGACACAGAAAATTGGCTCATTTCGTATGTTGCATCATGTGTTTATTTTAAATGTCCCCTGTTGAGGTTCCTGTGTGTATTGTGTAGGGCAGCAATTCACAAGACGCTAACAATGCACTAACAAGGTGTGTCAGTCGAAAAAGGAGGTGGACTGCATGGCAGTGTTGAAGCTGCTAAGTGGCAGATGAGGGACTTGCTGAACAAACACCACTACCACCAAATGATGCATGACTTTCTAAAATGCAGTGCCTATGGCTGAAGGAGGGAAAAAAGAATAGCAAAGCTTTCGAAAAGACCAAAGGTCATCACAAGTTATACTCAACTGTGGATCCAGACCTCTCTCTCTTCAAACTCAGTAGAGAAATTCTTGTCCAAAGGTTGGAAAACAAGACAGGTTTAATCCCTTGTTAGCCGCCTTAACTGATTCAAGTTTTTATTTTTTTGAGTACAACCAAGTTTTTTCCCCCTTAATTCAAGCATTGGAAGTCTTGCTGAGAGCAATGTTCTCTCTTTCAGGTTCATACTCACACCTGAAAGCTGCCCACAGCCTTACTCTGTGGGCACATGAGCTGCTCCACTGGAGCAGTTTATGGGTTAAGGACCTTGCTCAAGTTGTTTTTTTGTTGTTTTTTTTTCCTCCTGCACCTCTCACAGCTATCTTGGTGGTCCTGTCACCAGCCAGCTTCTTCAACCTTTACACCAGCACTGCCCTGGCATTGGGCTTTATGCACATGAAGTCACTGATGCCTCTGACCTCGCTGCTTCCTGTTCAGTTGTCCATGTAGATGAACCCCGGCAAAGCCTTGCAATGACAGGCTGAATATTGAAAGTGAGGCACCCTCCACCAGTGAAATGGGAGCTCTCATGCTGCCTTTTCGTAATCACTACTCAGGGGTTAGCGGAAATGGCAGCAGCTATCAGTGTCTCCATGGGTCATGTTGCTATGAAGCATTTGTGGTGAGACATAACAATCCTTTGGAGATGAGACACTGAGGACCTGCTAGGTACCCCTTTGTCTGTATCACCCAAGTGGCTGCAAAGTGAGACGAAAAGAGTCTCACTCTGCCACAAAGACTTTGCATTGTATCAGTCTAATGACATTGAAAACATGGACAGAGGTCTTAGTGTTTTTCATCTGCCAGTCAAAGCGGGTCACTTGTTGGCTACTGCTGGTGAGATATGATGGGATGATTTGGGACTGAGAGATAACTGTAGATCAACAAACAGAGGTAATGCGCCACTGTTTACAGGAACAGAAAAACAGGAATTCTACCCCTAGGAAAGTGATCACCCTCCTTGTACCAGGAGTCTCGCCACTGGACAAATGATGGCTGCATTTCCACATCGCATCTAAAATCTGGACTGATGACCTGACAAGACATTGCAAGACATAGACTGTCCCCTGTCTTGCTGTGCAGTCATCAATGGGCATGATTGCACAAAGGAATTAGCCAAAATATTTCTCTATGCTCTCTCTGTCTTGCAATTGAATAAAAGACGCGGTTAAAATTTTTGCATGTACCTAAATTATGTGATAGTGCACCATTTACAAAAAAACGTTAGGTGCACCAGTGTAACCAATGTACAAAGCTAGTGTGGAGCCCTGCTAATACAGTTGTCAGTGATTTTAAGCATTTGAAGCATGACCAGATGGCCAGAGACATTACCAGTAACACACTTCCTGAAACTGACAACACTGATTCAGTGATTTCATACTAACCGTCACAGGCCTCCACCTCCACTTTTACTGTGCTCTAAGCAGGACAAAGAAACAGAACACAACAAAAATATTTTGTGCAAAGAAAGGACAGACTGTCCCCGAGGTACAGAGGAGAGGCACTGAAATCTATAGACCATCTGGAGTCAGAGGATAATGAATAGTGAATGGACACATGGATACATTTTTCAATATGAGAACCAGATCTGGAAATCTCAGGATTATGATTTCATGCAGATCTTCCTGTTTTGCACCAACCTCAACACAACAGCTGCTGATAGACAGATAGGAAGATTCTGAATAATTGAGGACCCCAGCAGCAGGTTGAAAGCATAACAATGCATTCAGGGTATTTGGCTATACTTTAAATTCTAGGCATTTCCAACCACAGCGAAGACATGTTCACAATACAGAGGCAGACACTAGTCCACAATTCTGACCATTTTTGTGTCGTCGTCCTGTTAGGCTCCTGTTAGTGTGGACTCTGAAGATGCCACTCTTGGGTAAACGTAGTATACTTAGTATACTATACTGAGTTTCATGTATACTTATAGTCTACTACATTTTCTCATGAGGTGCAAAATATGATGAGACTCTTTAACAGCATCTGATTAGAGTGGAGAAACTCACAAAAGTCAAATGCACACCTAGAAAGAAATGCAACTATACAACAATGTAGATTGGCAGATATTGAGAAAGGGACCAAAAAGGGAAGCCATGTATTAAATGAAATTTATACACGTAACAGAAAGATGCAAAAAGCATGAGACTTTTTTCAACAAACCCTATGAAAAGACAGAAACCAACAGTGAAATGATCCCAGCGCTCCTGCCCCACTTGGAACGCTCCCTCAAAGGCCAGTTCTTTAAGCACGTCAAGCACCATCTGCATTTAAGAGAAGAGGAAGAAGGAGCAGGAAGCCAAATCCGGCGAGCAGGGCGGGTGGGGATTGACGATTGTGTTGGTGCAGCTAAAAAAAACTAGTATGTTGTCATGATGGAGCGCCCGGTTCCCATTGCACCACAGTTCAGGTGATCTGTGCACCTGCGAGTGGTCACAAAAACACGTATAAGAGAGTTACTGCTTACACCTGCTGCAGGAACAGAACGTTTTGATCACGTCTCGTGAACAGAAATGTATATGTAATGTAAGATTATATCCTCCATAAGAATCGAGGGGCTTGGGACTGAGAGCCGCTGACAGGCTGAGGATATCGTACAGTATTGATAGATGGACTGACACACTGTAGGCTTTGGCCTTTTCATGGGATTTGATAACGGTCACAAAAATATGTATATTTGCTTCCTTATCCTTATTAACAGGTCCTCAAAGGACTTGAATACTTTTCAGTTTATCTCTCTTTTTTCTTTACCACATCACAAACTTGTCTTGTTAGAATTTCATAGTCATCGACTCGACAGTGAACTTCTCCTCCACATTGCTGTCCGTCAAATGCTTTCTGAGTATGAAGAGATGCAGAGAGGGAGAGCAAGGGAGAAACGCCTCAGCACATAACTACGAATTCTCCTCACGATGTATCCATGAGCAACATATTCGTCCCCCTTCTCAGTCTGTCTGTAACCTGTAGGTCATCTGAGAGTGAAGGCTAGTGAGGAGATGTAAAGAAACGAGGCAGTCATCACCTCTCTGTGGTGCTGATGCACACTCCCGGCTCCCTTCAGCTGTCCAAAGAACACACAGAAGAGGGATAGAAAGATGGAAGGGAGGCAGATGAAGACAACAGACAAGTGGTAGAGGATGAAGTTAGTTAAGACACAGGCATCAAGGTTAAGGTCAAGGGAAAGGTGAAGGCAATGACAGATAAATAGATAAAGCGTGACAGGGGGATGGAAGGAGTGAGATGCACTGACAGTGTTTTGGAGAGAGAAGGCTGGAGATGACTCAGGAAGGGTCATCTCATACTGGTCACATCAGGTTTGGGTAATGCTTTCTATGATCTGGGCTGATGCTGTACAGGTAGAGGATGACAACAAGAGGGTCAAATGTCAGGCATCATTTCAGACAATAAGGCCTTCATTTATTTATTTGATTTCTTAAAGCAGCAGAGCCCTGCTTGGATCCAGTATTTCTTTTGTTTCTACGTGACTGTACAGAAAGAGACTTTCATTAGCGGTTCACTCACGTTGGCTTTGTAAGAGGAGACATCAGTTTTGTTTGTTGTATAGAAGTCCAACATAATCCAAGAAATATAGGGTAGGCAATTTTTCATATTCAATATCCAGACTACAGAGCTGGATGCAAAATAAATAGATTGTACTCCTTTAACTGAGTTCTGTGTGACACTAATAATCAAAACTTTACAGTGTTCTCGCCACAGTCTGAGAACAGTTCAATTTCAGACAGTCAGTCATTTCAGTACATTACACTTTATGCAGTTTCAGGGATCTAAATGAAGCCAGCCAGTGGCAGGAAGCATTAAGCTTCTTTTATAGGCATCAGCAGATAACCCCCCACTTCATTTGACAATTGTAGGACTTTGATCCAGTAAACTCCCAAGTGTTGTGAGGTGTCCTGCAGACCATAGAATATAATAATAATAATAATAATAATAATAATAATAATAATAATAATAATAATAATAAAGTAATAGACTTGAGAGCTCTAGTCGGAAAAATAATGACTGTCACACAGGAGCATGTGAACAGAATGACAATCATTTGATATCCTTTTGGGATTTCCTGGCACATGTGTTTATACAGTTTCATGTGTAGCAATCATTTCCTCACACTGCAGTCAGTGGCTGCAACTTCCACGTCCCACGGTTTAGATTTCCAGAACTATCTCTTGCTTCCTAACAGATCCGTTGTTTGCCTCTGACATTTTTATGTTCTTCAGCACTTGAGGAGTAGGATGATTCTGTTTCCCATCTCAGTTTTTTCAGATGCACCATGCCTTCATGCAGCTATAGTAGTCAGGGAAATATGATCTACAGCCGTGAACTAAGTAAGTCTTCATTGCATAAAGTCCAGAAGACTGTCACTGTCATTCCCACCTGCCAAGGACTCACAGCAGCGTTGACCTTTCTGTTTTATTACACTAGAAAAGTACAACTTTTCAAGCAAAATTGGCTCTCAGACCTGCATTTAATACATCACACACACACATCCAGAAAGGTCACATGATGCTTTGGAGGCAGAAATGAACCAATGAGGCCAAATCATTTTGCATAATAATGCTGCTACGCCTTGTTAACGCAGTCATCCATGCTGTCTTCATCAGCAGTGACAGGTTTCAGAACTTAAGGATGAGTTAGCTTTGGTTTAAGAGGTTTGAACAGATGAAGCTGGACTGGTTCAAACACTACAGTAACATGGAAACGCTGTATAGTTCAGCCAGTTGGAGTCCACTTATATTCAACTATTAGGTTCACTAAAAATGTATGCAACTCTTCTGAGAGTCACTACAAATAGGACATGAAAGTAGTGTAACAATACTGATAATGGTGCATACACCGCATTACGTGTAATGCCAAAGGGGTAAATTAAAGCATGGTGCTATTTAAAATTTCCAATTAATGACCATATAAGAATAATATAAGACAGTGCAACTGTGTGGCAAGTCAGCCTAAAGGCTCCCAGAATCATGTCACAAATATATTTCCCATTTAGGTCAAACTGTGATTGAAGTTCTGGAAACTGCTTTATAAAGTGCAGTGAAATAAGCCCAGACTGTTGTGTTCATGTGAAAGGAGACATGATTATAATTACCATTAAGTGAAAACTGTTGATCACCCTGAAGAAAATCTCAGCGAGGAATTTGAGTTGCTGTTGAAAATACCTGCATCATTATCTTTAAGATTACTAGCAAATATGATCATCTCATTTTGAAACATTCAAGCCTTTTATCCTTCATGTTTGCTCTCTAATGTCGTCAGAATATTAAGAAATAATGGCACAACGCTACAAAACAAAATTCGCAGTTGCTTTTTATAACAACCTGCCGTCGTCTGTTGTTTCCTGCTAGTGAAACATTTAAAATGTCAACACAGTGAAGAAACTGACAGATGTCTTAACTGTAACGATTAAGACTTTGAGTGTAAATCAATAGCTGAACCTACCTGGAGACAGGTTAGGTCTCAAGGCCCCAGCTTTGCTTTTGGGGCCTCGTGAATGAGAAGCTGTAGTGAAGAAATCTTGGAATGAGCCTGGGTGAAGTGAGTATGACAGACAGAGTGAAAATGCACATAAGAGGTCGACTTTAACCAGCCTGGTTCTTTCAGCAGTGATGGAGCAGATCACTCTGTCAAACTGTCAGTCATTAGGAATCAGTTCAAAGCGGTAAATGGGGAGATGTTGAATTGATACCGCCTGTCAGTTACACATATAGCTTTGCTGTTTATGACTCTGTTCCTCTTCACAGTAAGTAATTATGGAGTCTTTTGGAATGATGCTTCTGCAATTTATTAACAGACAGTTTGGTGTTTTGAGGAACTGCTGTTTGGCTCATGTTGCCTTGAAACGTCTCATAGCTGCTGACTGGTGCTTGATGTAATCTGACACACTTTTGCAGCAGTGTTAGTAATTATGATTAAGTTATGTTAAAGGAATAGTTCGATATTTTGCTTATTCACTTTCTTACCAAGAGTTAGCTGAAAAGATAGATACCACTTTCATATCTGTCCTCTAAATATAAAGCCACTACCATTTGGCAAAGGAGATTTAATAAACTATAAATGATAAATATAATGTGTTAATCAGTGAGTTTTAGAGGCGCTGGTAGATAGTTTGTTACCTTTGGACATAGCCTGGTTGGCTGTTTTCCAGTCTCTGCACTAAGCTAACCATGTTCTCATCTCTCAAGAAAGCAAATGAGGTTTTCTCAAAATGTTGAAATACTCTTGTAATATTTAAGTGCTCTCCCTTTTACATTCGTTTTTGTAGTCCTTGTATACACAATGTTACTGATGGCTCTGACAAACTCTGCTCCATTAACTTCAAGATTCTGTGCTGTTTATTTAACAACCCCCGAGGTGTGTGAAAATAAGAAGCAGTGAACCTTAGTTGTTGTTACCTGAGAAGTTGCAGATGGACTCACAGTTTATGAAGCGGCAATAATGCTTGATCTGTCCTCTGGGAGCCCTTTAAATTTCCACTTTAGCATCAGTTCTTGCAGCAAAGCTCTGGTGTACTGACGGCAGATATACAGCACATACCACCATGTATTTGTATGAGAAGAGAAGACAATTCAGGGTAGACTTACCCATAATTCCTGAGTGCTTCCTGCGCAGGTTCCTGACAGCCACCCCCGGGCTCTCTTGGCTGTGACCACAGCAGATCGTTGATGGGACAAACGCACACCAGCTGCTACTTGTATCTGTACAGCATTTTTAGTCTTCAACTCGCCTCAACTCACAGTTTCCATAGTAACGGGCTGGGAGGAATTGAAGACTGAAAATGACATACAGGACATTTGGTGTCCCTCTCTCCGACTTTTGCTCTCTCTCGCATTGTCATGAGGTCCATGATGTGTGGGCTAAAATGTCCCTGTAAGGTCAGTTAGCTGTGATGGTGGTGGTGGCGTGAGTAGGAAGGGAGTGTGAGATGGAACAGACTGCAGAGGAATGAAGGCTCTTGCACCTCCAGATGACATGGAAACACCTGGAACAGGATGTAATTTTGTGTTGATTTCCAACTTCACAACGAAATAACTCTCAACAGTAACTGTGGTGTAAGTAAAGTTAAACTTCAAACTGATACGGTTTACTCTCCAGTATACAGTACTGTATATAATTCTCTGCATAGAGCATGAAATCTTTCTGACTCAGTCTGAAGGGAATGTTTTCTAAAACCTTACAGAGCATTTTCTGCTTCACTTAATGGACCAGAGCGAGATGATAAAGATTACATTTAGGGAAAAAAAACCATTTTATCGGTTGACTCCAGCGGGAGTGGAGGACAATCTTTGCTATCTTTTGTTATTTTTTTTCTCACCATGATGAACTGGGTTTCAGAAAGGAACAAAGCATCTTAAATCTTAAGTGTAAATGTATTGCTTTGTGCAAGGAGTTTTACTTGAGGGAAGAACTTGATAAGTAAGTTTAAAAAAAAAAAAACAACAAAGTCAAGTAGAATTTTTAAGAGTTAACTTTTGGACCACTGCACATCAAAAAAGTAAATCCTAAATCAAAGTAATAGGCGGCAGATGTCTTAAACGAGAGAGTATTAAGTGTGTGAAAGTCGTGTTATCAGCTGTCAACCAAGGATAAAAATCACCCTCAGTACTCTGCCTGAGATTTATGTTAATAATTATTTTGTAATAGGTCTAAAGTTCTTTAAATCCAATTTAGGAAGCTTATATATTTAATCTAACAACTTCAGTCGTCTTTACTGAAGAGTTACTTGTGTCAGTTGTGCGTTCATGAGAAACTCAATGCACCAACAGATAGCTAATGTTTGAGTGAATGCAGTGAAAGGCTTATGTAGTGTTTTATAAGGTGGAAATCTTTACCACAAAAATAAAAAATACAAAAATAAAAAACCCAAAAAAACTTTCACAATGATACAAAAAAAAAAAAAAAAGTTTAATTCTGGTTATTTTCAACCGGCCCCTTTTTTCCTCCACTAGTTTTTCCACTGTGTCAATGAATTCTGTTCAGACTTCACTTTCTTCACTGTAGAGCTTCATGCACAGTACCTGTCACTCACCAGCAGTGCTGCTTCCCAAAAACACACACCAAGAAAACCAGGACAGTCTCCAGCAGTCACATCCAAAATCCATTTTCTGATTATGCTCTGCTTAAAACCTGTGTATGTTGCAGCATGAGTTAGTTGACAAGCACTGCAGACTGTTTAAGTATGCTGATGCTACGTTCACATTATATAGGCTGTTCTCTAAATGCAGTCTGTCAGCGCGGAAAAAATGTTCGTATCAACTTCCTTATGGGAATTACTAGTAGGATCTGCTGACGTTTTTGCAGCTGCTCTTATCACACATCTGTAGCACAACATAGTAGCTTTGTATTCACCGTTGTGGACAAGTCGTAACATGAATAAATGCTGTAGTGAATCTTTGTTTGCTTTCATATTCATTAACGATTGTGGATACGGGTGTTCTGGTAATGAAGATGAGTGTAAACAACAGGGTCAGATTAACTTGCAATGGGGCCCCCCCAGGGCTAAAATGAGCTGTGGGCCTTTTTGATCTCCTAATTACACAAAGCAAAAAACAGGACCTCAAAATGATGTAATAATACAGGTGTCAACTTAAAGCCCTTATTGCTGCAGTTTATATTTGGCTTAAACAAAATTACACTCAAATTATAAATCAGATTATTAGAAAATCAGTAACAAACAGTAAACCTGGAGCCCTTAGGCCCTCACAGACCTTTTTGGCTTGTGGCCCCTTTAAACACAGCACACACACGCGTCTATTCATAACCGTAATGACAGGTTACAGGCTCAGTGTGGACTTGAGTTGACAACAACTGAGCCAAATAGTGAGGTTTTTTTTCTCCTCACATATTTTCGAAGTCCAAAGAGGTAAAAAAAATATCCAGTAACAAGCAACAAAAAAAAGATTTTATGTAATAGATTATTTTTTAAAAGACCTCCAAACCACAGGTGATGGTTTGGAGGTCTTTGGCAGCTGCTTTGCCTGGTTGGTAACCCAGCCATGGTAAATAATCATAATAAAGAATTGAATGAGCAATTAAAGCCAGAATGTTAAGATAATTTATCAGATTCAGGACTCAACTGTAGCTACTGGATCTAAAGCTCTAAAGTGAATCAAGTGACTTCAACACAAAAGTAACTTGAATTATCCATTAAAAATACCTGCCTTCTTAGCATATCCTTCTGGGGCAGCACTGCATCAGTACTCCTACTGGTTAAGCAATGTGCCTCATTAAATGTGATTTAAATTCACCAAAGACCTTTGCTGGAAATAGCCTGATCTAATTTTCAGGAAGGAGAATCTCGGCTCCATTTCAAACATTGTTCTGGACTCTAAGCTCCGTCTTGGCTGAACCTGAAATTGCTAAATAAAGAGGCTCCGATTGAATGATTCAACAAAAACAGGCTTGTTTTCATCAGCCCTGTGGATTGAATTAAATAACACAAACAGGCCAGAGCTGCATGATAAATGTGACACTGCTTTTAAGGTCTGCTGTGATTAATTATTTGGATACAAAGGCTTTGTGTCCTCTAGTCCTCAATCAGTAATTTAGTATGTGTGTACGACCATAATCAGAAGTGGCTCTCCATATGTCGGCCACTAGAGGCATAACATGAAACTGATGTTGAAGTTGACTTCCCAACTGGCTGCCCTGGCTGCCTTTTTGCTTTCATCCTGTCTCCTGTCTCTCTGGCCCTCCAGCCACAAAAGCACGAGCAGGTCCAGCGCTTTCTACTTCAGTTGCTGTCGGCTCGACAAAGTTAGTCTGTCTTTTCCTTTCAGTCCGTGACAGATGTACGGCTGTGTGTTTGCAGTATTTCTTCCACTGCTGTACTGAAGTGATGACAAATTTAAAGACCCTGAGAACTTATTTTCTCAGTGAAAATAACAGGATCCTCTATGAACACATCATGTCCTGCCTCAGTGAGAACTGTTATGATTCACATTTTAGGTGTGAGGTGGGCGGGACTCTGCTAGAACAAGGTGCCAGTTGGTGGGATATTTGGTCAGTGTCAATCAAATGTGATCAAACTGCACCCACACAGTACTATTGTTTGTTTTTAACTTTGATTGTTGCCTTTAGTCATGAATCTCTTAAGGAATAGAAATGTGCCTATTCGCTTTCAGAGTTAGTTACAGCCTTTAAATGTAAAGCTACAGGCAGCAGCTGGTTTCCTTAGCTTAGCACAAAGGGGAAACAGCTGTTCCCGCTCTCCGAAGAGAACAAAATCCGCCTACCAGCAACTTTAGAGCTTATTCATTTACATATATTCTGTAGTTTGTTTAATTGGTACAACCACAGGCCTGAAAACATACTTGTGGTGGTAGAGGGGCACAAACCTTTAACACAGCATTTTGATTTACTGGACATTTCTGATAATTTCACTTCATATGTTTCACAGATCCAACTCTCTCCTCCTTCTACCCACACAGGAAGAGTAAGAATACAAGTAAAAAAACAAAGAATAAAAAAACTCTTTAGTGTGTACAAAGAATGCACTGTTTGTCACAGCACTTTATCTTACTGGGTTTTTCAGGGAATGCCTGTATCAATATTTGCAGACATGCAGCCAGGTGCTTCCCTTTCAGTCTGTTTCTCAGGTCTCTTTTGACCTGAGAACTTGGCTTTAAATTACAGCAGAAATTAGATTCAAAATATATGTAGTGCTTAAAGAAAGATAAAATTCTGTGATGGTTCATGGTGGAAAAACCTCTCTCACCGGAGGCGGGGATGTCCAGCCCTGCAGCAGCTAGAAGGCAGAGGTCAAGTTAAGTGTGCTGAATACACTGTTGAGTCTTGTAGCTACCAACGCTGCACAGCTGCTGCTTTCTTTCATAGATTTAAAAACTTCTGCCAAGGTCAGAGAACAATGACATCTCTCATCTTTCATCATCTCTCTCTCTCTCTGTTTCTCTGCAGAGCATGTATGATTGTCCAACGCAAAACTCCAAATAATGCACGGATAATAGGACAATAATAGGACAATACCTGCTAATTATAAAGATTCGAAAGAGAGCGTTTAAATTTTATAATTGCCTAAAATAAAGCGACCTTGATACCTACAGAGAGACCCTAGAGAGAGGCTCCCTCAGCCAGCTGGTTCTGGGACTGCTTGTGTCTAGGCTCACAGACACAAGCAGCATGAGGTGGAAACTGAGCTGCACTTTTTAGCTACCCCCCAACTGTACCAAGAAATCAGAGACAAACACTACCCACAGATTACAACCACCTAAAAAGACTTTGAAAATGTGGTTAATAACAAAAAACTTCCATATCTGCTATGTGAAATACAGATTTGTACTGTCCACTAATTAGTATCTAGTGTTTCTCTCAGGTGGATTAAAAAAATAAGAATAAAGAACTCTAAATGAGTCACCAAATATGCTGTTGTGACGGTTAATATACCTGGGTGACCCCGCCAAAATAAAGTCTGTGTGTGAGAACTTCCTGGTTTCTTCACATGACATTACATGTATGCTAAGCTAACCTGCTGACAACTGCTTAATGTTTAGAGAAATACGTAAAGTGATTAATGACTGACTTTGAATCCAGGATTTTAAATGTGAATGTTATTCAAGCGTCATATGTTCAGAGAACACTTAATAAAAAAAAATTTAAAAGAGTTTTCAGTTCAGCAGTTACTGAAAGAGCTGATCTATCATCAAGTCATGGGGTCACCGTGCCAGTTTTAATTTATCTCCTAACAGCTACTTAAAATTAAATAAAGCAGAAGAGCAAATAAAACTTAACAATAGTCTTACTTGCAACAGCTACCAGCATAATTAAAGATAACTCCCAAAGCCATTTATCATATTGTCTAAAGTGGGCATGGGCCAAGGTTAATTGGGACCTACTGTGAGTTTAATTATCAACACTTCAGTGAGCGGGTGCCTATGTGACGTTGCAGATACACCTTCTGGTTTGACAAGAAGTCAGTAAGTAGCAGCAAGTTGTTAGACTCGCATGAGAGGCTTGGTGTAGTCGATTATAAAAATACAGTGTATGTAACATATATTTTCAGTGTGAAATTACACTACACAGCTTGAATATATAACAAACAGCTATGTGAAACAGAAATGTGAAAAAAACACCTTCTTATTCATCATCCGCACACAAGTACATAATTTAAATTATTCAGTGTCAAGAAGGCACTGGAAAACCATCTGATAGGAATATAAAGCAATGACTCATTTCCATTATATCAAACCACCTTGAACACAGTCAAGATGACTGGCCTGGGTAGATGACCTCCGCCCACCGCTTCCTGACAGCGAAAGACAAAAGGAACTGACCCCAGCTACAGCCGTCCCTCGCTCCCCTCCCTTCCTCCCCCGTCCCTCTCTCTCTATCTCTCCCTCTCACCTGTTTATTCATGAAGACATAGATGACTGGGTTGATGACCGTGCTCGTCTTGGCCAGGACTGATGGGATGATGCTCGCCTCAGGAGTGACGAGGCCCGGCGGTCCGAAGGTGGCCAGCAGGGCCATGATGCCGTACGGCAGCCAGCACAAGAGGTAGCAGATCACCATAATCACCACCATGAATAAAACACGCTGCTCGCGTTTCCTGCTCATCGACGCATTGATGCCGCTCACCTGGACACAGCGAGGGGAGAAGAGAGGGAGGAAGAGAAATAAGACTTAAGTGGGCTAGTAATCTCCTGTGATGACACAGTGTGCTTAGGTTTTTGACATTCGCTGTCACAATGCGTCTGAACTTTCCCTCATAGAAGAGAGCTGTTAGGAGGAGAGGAATCCAGGAAATAAACCGCACGAGTGACAGAATAGAGCGCAGGTCACACGGGGTGAAGTGAGAGATGGAAAGGCATTCGGAGAGGTGGAGAGAGGCCATGATGAGCCATGATGAGACAGAAGGGGAGGCAGGGAAACTCATCTCAACATCTACAGAAGGAGTCTAATCAGAGACGGAGGAGGACGGAAATGACAGAGAGCTCTTTGTTGCCATTCATCATTGGATTTCCTGGAAATCTTGATCACAAACGTAAACCTTAAGTGGTGCAGACAGACAAACACACATGGTAATTTTCTGCCACAAACACAGACGTGCACACACACAAAAATCATCGGTAGATGCAGTATTATGCTCATGAGAGCGGTTGTGGACATTGGACATGGACAGCAAAAGGCTGAACACAAGCAGCCACCTTCACATGGACACTCACTGACAAACACCTTCACTCTCCACAGACTTGAGCTGTCTCCCTTTGTTTCCCCTGCCTGATGGCCACATGTCGGCTGCCGTCACTCAATTTCACCGCCACGGAGACACACACTGACAGGGAGCAGGTTTCAAGAGGGGCTCGAGCAGTGGCAGGTTTTTGTTTTATTGGTGTTTTTTGGAAAGTGGGTCGGGGGTAGGGGGTGAGGTGAGGCGGTGGCACTACACTGTGCACACGCTGTAGTTGCACACAAATAAAACAGTCAAATAACATCAAAATCACGGCCACAGTGATCAGTCATCATTACCCTCTTGACAGCTTATTATACAGAAAATATTCTTCACTCTGTCTCTGCTAACACCTTAATCCAGCCTATCAAGCCTACTTTTACATAAAAGTTTTCATTTTACCACATACACAGTGTATATTTATTCACACTATAAGGTTACTCACGTTACTCGTGGCATGTGTATGAATATATACATTAATATAGCACACAGCTTTCACCAGACAGAGTGTTTGTGTTACTGCTACAAAATAACAAATAAATGCTTTTCCATTGTTTCCATTGGGACTGGGTTTCCATTGCAGACTAATCAATCAAGTCACAGCAGTGATTGACAGCCTCTTTACATTCAGCTCATTTACCCCTCAAGTGGCGTCCACATCTCTGCAAATTGGAATTTAGGGTGTGTTCCTGCAAAACATGTTTAGACCATCTTATACAAACTCTCAAGTGTTTGCTGTCTGAGTTTAGTTTCTCTCAGGCACACTGTGCCATGTGGTTTCTCAGGAGCAGCTGGCTTAGTCATTTTTGAAGCAATGGGTGCTTGATTTACAGAGGTAGACAAAGTTTCCAGTCGTCATTTCTAGCCGATGACAGTTTTACTGTCTTTACTGTGGCTTTTTTAATGTTTCAAGCTGACTTGTTCTGAATCCAGAATCATGTAAATGGGGTCTTAAATATGCAGGTTGAGGCTAAAAATGAACACTGCTCGCACACAAAAAGTCATCATCCTCACCTGATGATGATCCACATAGAAGTGTTAATGAGTTAGTCCCAGCTTTATAAGTTTCTTAGTCCTCGTATTAGTTAGATAAGAGAAAACATGAGATAAGACTGTTCTTAGCTTTCTTGGACAAGCAAAACGGGGGTATGGTGGTTGTGAGGTTTACGCTTATCTGCAGCATTTTCACACAGTATATCACTTAAGGTTGCAAGAGAAAAGGCAGTTAGTATGAGCACTAACCAATGTCTCTGACACACACAATAATACTTTACCAATTAAGAGACCAGGTAATGTTAGTGAAATCGATGTAGCAGTGTCTGGGACCAGCTTTCACATGGTGAAGAAATATTTCACAGTAGATGTGCTGGTCATGAATGAAGTTTTATGCACCGTATAGTATTTTCAACTGCAGTGACTGTTTAGCTAATGTTACTATTACAATATATAGTACAATGCATAGTGAAGCATATTGTTTTATAGTGAATTACGCAGCTGCTAATGCTGGCGAGCTATCATCATTTACCTATCAGCCAAGCTGGGTTGCCCCCAGCAGACGCTGCATTACATCTTACCCATAATGCACCCAGTCAAATTCATCGCTCTAGCTGCTTACAAATTGTTGTGCTTCCTTTGACTCGTATAGTAAAGTTGGAACATCTCTTTTTCTTGGTGCTTTTTCTGGCACTTGGCTGGGCTGTGGAGCCTGAAGGAACATGTCTACTGCTGTTCTTCTAAAATTCTGATGTGTGAAATGTGTGAAGTGCGAGCGGTTCTCACTCTGTGGAATACTTGGCTCAACTCGTGATTGGTCAATCAGGGCATTCAGAGTTGGACGTATTGTGGGGAAAAAGTGAATTAGTTTCAAATCGTTATTCTGAATGAACTCATTACTCAGCTGTTTAACTAAATAGCCGAGTAATAAGTTGGACATTATTACACACTGTGTTTATTGTTTAAGGTCCATGACTTTCTTTTTCCTTTCCACTTGCCCCAAGATAAAATCCACCTGTTCTGGACTAGCCTTAATGTTACAGAGGGTCTTTCACTCAGAGGTGCATTTATAAACTTTGCTGTTATGTTACCTGAAGGCCACCGTAGGTTCTCCCACACACTTGGAACGAAAGGGGTGAGGGGTGAGGGTATTCATTTAGTTGCAGCCCACATCCTCACCGCTAGATGCCACTAAATCTGATACACTGGTCCTTTCAGTCAAAAGGTTTTACAGTTCACTCTTCTTTAATTGAAAAGGTCATCTGTCATTTTGGCTTTGAAAAGTTTTCCCTTTTACTTTGGCTCTGTTTCCACCCTGTAGACTTTCTCACTGTGTCAGCTCTGCAGAATAGGTGGCTAATAGCTTCAGTGTTGGCTTTGATTAAATAAATGAAGTGGCAGGGATGGCAGACAAATTGAGGAAATGGAGAGTAAGTCCTGATTGGTGAAAAGATCTAGCTTACTAATTGACTGCCCTTACTGAGAAACTGTTCCATAAGCTAAACAGCAATCCCCCCAAAGCTGCGTAATTAATATTAATATGTTTCGTCAGTGTGACGGCACAAAACAGAATTTGTCAAGAACTGTCTGATGTGAATTTTTTGTCAAGAGAGAATAACTTCACAGCCTTCACTGACTTAATTAGATGTCAACCGGCTAATTTTCCTCTGTGACGACAGAAGGAGCGATGTCTCCACTTGAGTCCCTGGCAGGCTGTCACTTATTCAGACAGATCATCTGGCCAGTGTGCTGCCATGTTAAAATTAGTTTTGAATCAAACTAAAAGGAACTGCCTGGAAATACAATAAAGTTCCCGGGTGTCAGTACAAGAAACGTCTTGATGCTTTCATCATGTCTTTCTGTGTGTGCTGCGACTGTTAATCTGTATTTGTGGTTTGGTCGTCCTGTCCCTTTCACACATACAAGCAAATATGCGCATGTGAGACTGTCCTCACCAAATCATTTTACCAATGTTAATGTCTTCCTCATGGTGCATCCAGCTCATAATATAAAGAATTTGACATGACTGTTCATAAATGGTTCATTATTCAGAAATAATTGGAAAAATATTCCATTAAAATTAAAAGTGTAGTGGACTCTGCCTGGGTTGTTATTCATAGTAAAAATGTCACATGCAGTGTACTTTCACCATGTTCACGTCAAATGTTTTAAAACTTAATAACAAGCAGCCAAGTTGGAAAACTGTTCACGTCAGTCCTCGATTTATAAATTCCAAGTCAGTGATATGGGGAGTTTCTGACACTGATGATACCTCCCCCAAAAGGACTACAGACGTGTCAACAAATACAGTTAATCTGGCTAATTTTATGGGAGCTGTGTACTGTTTGTTTTATATCTGGTTTCATGTGGTAAAAAACTGTAACTCTCCCTAATTGGTATGTAAAAGATCGCAGTGTTTATCACACAGTACATTCGTATTTCTGGTTGATTCTCACTCAGCTCTGTCAGCGCTGAAGATCAGTCACACTTTGCTGTCCTTCTGTGTCTATCTGTGCTGTGTACTTTGTTGTCTGCTGTCACTTGTTGCTGTCTTGCAGTTGCCAGTCTGCTTGTCTTTTATTGTGGCTTTGCTTTTGTTGTTCCTGGGTGATATATGTATTTGATGTTCTGTGTGTGTGTTTTTTTCACCCTATCTTTGCTTCTGCTTTGCATTTTTCAAATAGTATCTAATAATGTTGTCTTATTTTGTCCATATTTACAGTAATATTCCTCATTTCATTGCTCGAATCTCATAATCTGTTTTTAGGGTTTTTAGGGGTGGTAACCACCTTGGAATAATGTGTGAATGCTGCCATGTTCCTTTCTGCCAGCGTTGCATGAATGCTTCAAAAGTCTCAGCATAAGCACAGATTTTTGTTTTTTTTTGCTCAAGTTGGAACATTTTCACTCACGCTGTTGCGTTGTTTGTTTTTCGATAGGCATTTTTCACAGCAGACATTTTGACTTGTCATTGTAGGAAAAGCACAGGTGTTACTACTAACATTAGCAGTGGCTCTACTCTATTCCAGTGTCCCAGTAAGCCTTGACATGAGGTGACATGACCCAGCAAGCACAACATCAGGACCCTGAAACTGAAGCAGCTAAATGGAATTCAGCTGTCACTGCTTTTATTAATTAAGCCTTGTGCTTTACTGACAGTCAAAATTCTGCTGTGACAAATGTGTGTGGGAGTCATTTGCATTAAACATTTGGTGAATATCCAAACACACCAGCCCATTCTTTCTAAAGAAAGCTGCTCTCTCAGGGTGTAATGTTTCCGTCACTTCCTACTTGTGTTTTCTGCTGGTCCGTGTGACTGATGTGAAAATAAAACGTTCTGCGGTTCAAATTCTGATGATTTTTAAAGAGTCTTTTAAACCTGTGTACTGCAGCACTTTTTACAGCTGTTGTACTGATGCCCAGTGCGTCATGTGACCTGCACTTTAGTTTGTTTCTGATGTTTTCTGGGAGTTCTTATTAAAAGGCACAGGCGTAGCACAGACAGCAGTAAAAAAATAAATAAATAATTGTTTAGAGAGGATGTTGACAGTCTATGGAGGACAGCCCGTCAAGAAAACAGCTGCATGCTGAACTGCAGGGCCTGCTGCCAGCAATGAAGTGTGACATGTAGTACATTTGGATATCAAAAACTAAAAAACTGCTGAATGCAGCTGGTTCTTGTCTTGGCTAAATAAGAACAACACAAAATGCTGCAAAAAACAATGTTAACTTCTTACCCCTCATGTGTTTTACACTGCAGCATTGATAAGGTAGTGTGAGTGTGCCTGTCTGCACAGGAAAGATGTGTATGACTGATTGTGTGTGTGTGTGTGTGTGTGTGTTTTGTGGGTTTTTTACTAATTTCTGCCCGCCTCAGTGTTTGTGTGTATGCTCTTCCAGATGACACTGAAGCTGGAGAGTAAGGACCTCCGTTCAGTATGCGTCAACCATGTTGTCGCTCTGTGGGAAAAGACAGTCACTGTGTGGTTTTGTGCTGTCACACTGACTGAAAGTTCCTGTCTGTAGGCAAAACCATCTAGTCTAATCACAGCGTGTCGCACGCAAGAGGATGAATAATGGTGTCAGATGTGAGAGAGACAGATAAACTGGATTGTGCACTGCATCAGTTGAGATATTTGACTCTTTCACTTAATATAGTAATTTAGCCGCTCATATTTAATGTTCAGAAGAGGCTCTTACAATGAGTGAACGGGGAAGGGGGGGGTCGGTTCCTACACAAGCCTTTAATAGTTTAGCACTGGACACACATGAAGTGAGGTACACAATGTACTTTCTTTGTGGAGAGTTCAGAAAATAAGTAATTTTGCGATGCCTAATGGAGAAAAAAGCTAGAGAGGCAGATGGAGCCAAATATTATGACCAGGTTGTCTAATGGAGGCGAATGCAGCATGGCATGTAGTGGCAGATTTACAGCACTGGATGGGCTGCATGGTGCAGGCTGCAGCTCCACTTACTGGACTTGTTCAGGGAGGAAACAGTTGAAAGACAAGAACTGAGGGGATCATGGGTGAGTTTCAGTTTCAGCTGCCTGGCTGCAGTTGTAGTGGTCAAGGCAGGGGATGATTAAAGTTTGAGCACAGAACCAGGCAGAGTCCTGGGTGAGGAAAGATCAGATTGTGATGGATTTTTGGGGAAAGAACCCCCCCATACTAGGGCTTTGTATGACAGTTCTTTGTCTAGATAAGTCAGGTCTCCTGCAGGTTTCAGGCAGCAGTTGTTACAGTCCTGTCAGTGATGATGGAAAGGTCTGGTGGAGGGGAGGAAGTGCTGAAGAGCCCTAACATCCATCCCATCCATTTTTTAGTAGTCTTAGTTTTCAAGGAGAATAGTTCACAACCCATTGTTGGCATATTATGTTTCC
>JBBMJY010000006.1:5935250-5980816 GCA_037833715.1 Toxotes lorentzi
ATCTCTGAATCAGGGGAATTAGAGGCTGAAAAAGAGAAATTAAATGGTTTGAATGCAGCCAGAAATTAAACCACGACCCTTGCTTCAGTCAGCTGTCTCTGAATGGCACACATTTATCTTCATTTTAAAAGTATTTTCATTTTCCGGGTTCAAGCAGACGAGCCCTGCGAAGAGAAATGTACTGAAGTGAACATTTATATTGGTTCTAATTTGTCAGACAAGCTAAATCAATGGCAGAAAACTACCAAGAAAGAACATGTTGACTCAGTTGGATTGCTTGCCTACTGTTCTTTCCACTGCCCTGCAGAGTCAGCCATAAAACTGTGTTTATGAGGGTTGGATGTGAGGAGAGGCTGTGTCTCCAGGAGAGCTAGCTTTATTGACATGGCCTCTGCAGCTGGTCATCATTGTCTTGTCTAGATAGAAGAAGCAGTCTGTGATAACAGTTACAAAAGCTTACTTTTCAGTCTCCACCATTGTACACTAAAGCTTTAACGTCTTTCAGCACTTTTTTTAAAAACTGCCACTGCGACCACAACTTTGAGTGCTTCAGCTGTTTCAGATGTCTCGACTGCAAAAATTTCAGCATCAAGCACACACATTTTCTTACTACATCAAACTTCAATGCAAAGTTAAATTTAAAGGTTTAGGAACAAAGTCCTTTATTGCAAATCAGAAATACTGAACCTTTGTATACACTTGAATACCTTTGGCTGGAACATGCCTGTTTCTTTCTGCTGCTGTGCATTAGCCTATTGAAATAGCACCTTCAGCGCTTATCTGCAAGTGCTGATGACTTTTTTTTTGCCATTCCTATATCACACCAAACTAACCTCCAAATCTGCATTTCTGTCATGATATGCTGTTATGGTTCAAAAATGAATTTTTCAGGTTTGAGCAGCAGATAATCCTTATTTGGAGGTGTGAAGCGAAAAAGGAAAACAGCAGCAGTATATTTCAGAGCACGCGTGAAAAAACTCAAATTACGGGCTTGGATGTAATAAGCAGTGCAGAACTTCAGACCCTGCATGCATTTGTGTGTTCCTGTGCTCATCGTCTCTGAAGCCTTTCGACAGACTGGTGGGATCAGCTGCTTTTCATATCAGTGTAATCAAATAGTCTCATCAGCTTAATATTGGAAACTAGAGCTGCAAGCAGCTCTTTGAGGTTAAATAGGCTCTGAACCAACATATTTGTCCCGTGAAAAAGTCTGAAGTCTGCCTGGATGGAATTTTTTGCTGTTGTATTATACTATTATAATTACATCATTGTTTTTTGATGATCATCTGTCTTGCATACATTAAAAACATGATAACCTATGGATATATTGGCTGAGAGGGCGTCTTTTCTTAGCTAAAGTTAAGTGTTTTGGTGAATTTGGAGCAGGATCACGGCAGAACATCTATGTGTTTGATACCAGGCCAGCAGGCATGTGCAAGGTCCCCGGTGTGCAGGATAAGTCACCTCCAGCATGTTCCAAACACACATAAAGTGGGTCTGCAGGTGGATGGTGGAGACAGGTTGACAGCCATGTTGAGGCAGTGGTCAGACCAGGCTGAAATAAATCAACACACGGCTCTGACTGCATGTCCAATTTCAGAAACTGCTCTGACAGGAAGTGTAGAGTCATCACATACAAAACTTCACACAGCCTCCCCTGCTTTCTTTATTTCTGCTTTGTTATCAGCCCACCACTCTTTCAGTTTCATCCCCTCAGTCTCATCTGTCCAGGTCCAGATGTTCCTTGTCTCTCCTGTTTCCTCTTGTAAAGAAAAAACTTTTTTTTCTCTCTCTCTCTCTCTCTTTCTCACCTTATCAAAAGAATTTTCTGGCTGCCTCCTCCTGTCTCCAGTAGCCACTGTTCAGATGTGGCTGTTTTCGCTCACTAATATCTATAATTGTATCATGAAAAGCAGATTGAAGCAAAACAAGAACAACATTGAACACAAAAGCGCTTTCAAGTCTTGTTACACACAGCTAACAGAAAAACAAACTTGTTCATAATAACTGTCAGTGACCCAGAATTACATCACAGTCACACCAGATGCCTCCAGATCCTTTACCCCTCACACCCTCCACCCCTTACACACACAACCTTATTAGCTCACTAAGTGTTCTTAATGAATCCACATAATCAGTTAATTTGGAGTCTTCAGGGCAGCTAACGGGATTACGCTGGAGCGGGAGACTGCCAGACCGGCTGCTGACTATCACCTCAACCTTAGGAGGCTGGGTGCATCCAGTGTACCTCCCTTGCCTTCCCAAGCTGATGCCTGCTCCCCACCCTCCCACAGCAACAGCAGACACTGGCTATTAGACTGTGAGATTGGTGGTGGCAGCGATGCGACAGAAAGCAGGAGCTAGACACGGGGGTGAGAACAGACAGAGGAAGATGGAGGGGGAGAGTGCAGAGAGTGAGATATAGCGGAGAGAGGTTGTTTGAGCGGTAAAAGCATATGGGTAGAAGGAGTAGGATCGCTGCAGCAGAAACAAGAGAGGCGAAGGTGGGAGAGTGAATTTCCCAGAGGGGGAGAAACCGAGGCATATAGGAAAGAGATGCATGATTTCTTTTGGGGACTCCTGTGAGTTCAATTATTCACAGCAAATCAGCAGAGAGACTAAAGTTCTGTTGTGATTAATTTGATAAGTTTCCCCTCTCCTGTTTTTGGCTTTGTTTCCTCATGTTGGACAGTTGCTCAGGGAGTTTGGCCAGCGTTCACCTGGCTTGAGAGGACAGTGTGGCAGCTGCAGCCATGTTTGCCTTGCCAGTTAAACAAACATGTGCTGAACCTTAAGAGAGAAGGTTGTCACACTTTTCTGAATGGGCCCCCACAAATAACTGTCTCCGGCTGTCGTCTTCAAACGTGCACACCCTCAGAAAACCCTTTGGAAAACAGAGACCTAAGCCAAATCAATTGAAGCAATTAGTGTTTGCCACGCCGGGAGATTCTTTTTTTTTTTTTTTTTAATCTTGCGAGAACGCACTGTCAACACTCTTGAAAGTCCTGGGAGAGGTAAGCTGGAACAGCTTTGCAACACTACACCACCTCAACCAGGAAAGAAAGATTAGAAGGTATTTTCTGAGTGGCTTTACTTTACATTCTGACTGCATATCTCCTTCTGTCTTTCACAGAAACACTTCCCCATTTTCAAGTCTGTAAGTCAGCTGCATCTGACTTTGAAATGTTGAGACTTATCTGCTGAATGTGACTAAAATGATGTGGAGACGAACAAAATAAGAGATATATGATAGCTGCTCTCTCTCTCTTTCTCTCTCTCCCTCTCCCTCTCGTAAACTTCAGTTAATGAGGGGGAAAACTACTGAACTGCTAATGCCACGGCTCTTGACTCTTGCAACTCGCCCTCGTAAAAACTGTGGTTCCTCATAACTGACAGACAGTTTCTTTATCTGATCATTTATTAAACTCGAGCACATCGCGTGTTGCTTTCCAAACACACCTAGCTGAAAGCCGGGACTTTACTAGACCTACTAGGCATGGGACTGTAAAATGTAATAAAAGTGGCTGATTTAGTTTCAGGCGTTGTCGTAATTGCTGAAAATTTATAAGTTAAAACCTTGTTTGTGTTCATGTGGAAAATCCCTCTGTTTCATTTTTTTTTCTCCCCCCTCCCCCCGGTGGGACTTTGACAGCTGAATCTGCACCACGAAATCAAAGCTAAGTCGAATCCGAGCACCATAAAAAGAACTCCTCACGAAGCTTCATCCTCACCAATCTGATCGCACGTTTCGCCCTTCCATCAACGCAGACAAACAGTTCCACAGTTCACACAAAGACATGCAGCCCAGAAGGGGAAAAGACATAGGCGCAGCACTTTTGACTGGTTTGTTTTGCCTCAGCATTCCAGCTCCTGAGTCGGCCGGGGTGTTCTGCCAGCACAGTTGTTGTCTGCTAAACATGATTGATTGCAGGGTTTGTGTCTGCTGCAGTAGTCCTGTACACCACCAGCCTCCGGTGGCCTGCCAAACACTACGCCAGCCTGTCGCCCATCAAAGGGCCTCTCTCAGCAAGAATCCTCAGCGCTCCGTTGGGTCGCTTTACAAACATTCACTGTCCCCCTCCTCCTCAACCTCCTCCTTCACCTCTCTTTTCCATATTCCCATGTTCCTCCCTTCCACCTATCTCTCCCCCATTTCGCTGTCACATCGAGGTGTCTGCAAGGTCGCGCAAGAATAGGACCATGATTGTAACTTTTATTGAATGAGTCAAGTCAAGTAAATGTGTCGAGTGCTGGGGACTCAGCATCACCGGCTGCTTTCTGCAGACAAACAACTTGTAAAGGAGGGAATCAGGAATCAAATTGAGGATGAGGCACCGCCGGGCTTCGGGGGCAGATGTAGTGAATGGAAGGTTGGTGCGAGCACACATGTGTGTGTGTGTGTATGCTGGAGACGGAGTGCTGGGACATTCATTTTCATTTGGAATAACAAGACTCCGAGGACCTGAGGGAGAGGGAGGGGAGAACCGCGCAAGTGATGTGGAATTGAGTCGTTGAATTGTCGAGCTTAAGAGCTTTTTTTAACCGTTAGATTGCTTTGGGTCTGGAGATCCTGCCTCTTGTCCTGCCTCCTGTGAGCTCTTAAGGGACTCATTCAGGCGACTGATGTTCTCTCCAGTGTCACGAGTCTTTATGGAGTTCAGCAAATACCAAGACCGAGATGAATCATGTCTGCCAGCTGAGAGCAAGGTGTCAAAGATGAGTTCGTAGCAGTGCTTATGCATGCCTGCTTTCGGCAAACACGACTGACATCTTTGGCATCCAGAATGCCACACAGCTGCATCCTGAAATATTCTGTGCGAACCCCTGCCTCTGTTAAATTGAAGAAAGGAACTCAACTAAATTGAATATAAGGTGGAAATCTACGGGGAAATTGTCAATTCACTGAACCAAATTGAGCCCTCCAAGGCTTATGTTTGTGAGACAGGCCTTATTGAAAGAGCGACCGTTTTGTTCCAACTCATTTGATGGGTTTGTCCCAAGTCGATAGCCGGCTGGCTCAGTCAAACCCGGTGGCACACAGAAGTGAACTCTCACAAAGACATTTATAATCATGCATTTGGTCATAGACCACACACTCATTTGCAGAGAGGTCCACTGCATAACTTAATAAACTAGAGAAGCTGCTCAATAGTTGGGCTGAGCCCTCCTGTAGGCAACTTGAATGTGGTCATTTGTAATACACCAGTGACAAAAATGAGTAAATGAGAAAACTGGCATCCGTGAGGAATAAATGAGGTAGGATGTCTGTAAAGTCCAGGCTTTTTCTGACATCGCAGACACGTCTCGCTATAATTTGTTCCATCTGTATTCACACACAAACGGCCAAAGACACACAATACGGAGACGTTTGGCAGGACCTTGCAAACAGAGGAGACTTAATGACCTCCGTGAGTTTCTGAGATGGAGCTTTCGAGGAGTCCAGTTTATTGGTCATGCCCCTCAGCACCCAATTAACACAGTGTTTCCAGTGTCATGACAGCAGAGTAGCAGAAGGGCTCTTGTACCATTAGGATTTTACTCGAATATGCAAAATACACACTTTGAGTGCAGTTATAAAAAACAGCAGGTTGTTAAGGGGGCAATTTAGCATTGCACTGTTCTTACACTGTGAAGCAGAGGAGAAAAAAAACCCAAACAAAATAAGTCAATAAAAGCAGCAGATGGGAGGTGGGGTATCCTGACTTTTAATCCTGTATCTATGGGTCAAGTTCCAAAAACACTGGGTACCTGCATATCCCATAATGAAATTCAACAACTTAAACAAAAGGGTCTTATTTTCTAAAATTTTAGAAGGCTTCTGTCAGAGCCACAGACGACATTATACACTCACCAGGCACTTTATTAGGAACACCATACTAATACAGCATAGGGCCTTGCTTTACTCTCGGAACAGCCTCAGTTCTTCATGGCACTGATTCCATATCATTTCTGCAGACTTGTCAGCTGCACATTCAGTCTCGTGCCAATCTCCTGATCTACCACATCCCAAAGGTGGTCTACTGGATCCAGATCTGGTGACTGGGGAGGACACTGAAGTTCACTGAACTCATTGTCACATTCATGAAACCAGTTTGAGACGACTTTAGCTTTGAGACATGGAACATTATGCTGCAAGTAGCCAGGTAAACCATTAGGCCATTAGCTAAACTGTGGCCATAAAGGGTTGAACATAGTCAGCTACAACACTCAGAAAGGATGCAGCATTCAAACAATGATCGATTGGTATTAAGGCCCAAAGTGATTCAAGATAACATTACCCACACCATTATACCATCACCAATCTGGACTGTTGACACAAGGCAGGTTGGGTCCATGGACTCCTTCAGTTGATGCCAGATTCGGACAAATTAAGCAGAAATCCAGATTCATCAGACCAGGCTGCGTTGTTCCAGTCTTCAACTGTCCAGTTTTGGTGAGCCTGTGTCCACTACAGCTTCTGATTTCTGTTCTTGGCTGACAGGACAGGACGCTGTTGTGGTCTTCTGCTGTTGTAACCTCAAGGCTGGACGGGTTGTTTATTCATCTTAGAGGCTTTTCCTCTCTCCACAGCTGTAAAGAGGTTATCTGAGTGACTGTAACCTTTCTTTCAGCTCCAACCAGTCTGACTGTTCTCCTCACAGATCACATTTCTCCACATTCGGATGTTTGATGTGAACATTAACTCAGCACTTCTCAAACTGGGCGGCTCGCCTAATTTCATTTATTGTTTTAGTTATAACAAGATAATTACGTGTTTAATATTTTTATTTGGAAAAAGTAATGTCTCAGGGAGCAATCTGGAGTTTGTTTATATCGTTCCAGCAAAGATTTCAGTTGTTTTTAATTTGCACAGCAAATGATTCAAAGAAAAGCGAAAAGAATGGTTATAATATTGACGTTTCTTTCAATAAACGTCTGCTACATTGTTACAATTCTGTTGGGGCTGGGGGGTGGCCAGGAAATTTTTCTTTCTCCAAAGGGGGGCCCGACAGAAAACGTTTGAGAACCACTGCATTAACTGAAGCTCTTGACCTATTTCTGTATGATTTTATGAATCTGACTAATGTCGCATGATTAGCTGATTGGATAATTGCATGTTCGTAAGAAAGTGCTTGATGAGTGTGTAAATGAATGGTACTCCTTGTGATGAGTGAATTGAACTTCCTGTGTAAAAGTGACAGAGTGGCCCTCTAACCAGTCTGCTCAGTAAAACTCACACAGATCCATGTTACTCCCTCACACATGCTCACACGTGTATACAGGCGTGTACACACATGGTCACAGAGTAAGACGGTTTGTTCTGTTCTTGTGTTTCATCAGTTCGCAGCAGGGGGTTAACAGCTCATTGCTCAGTGTGTCCTCGAACTGCCTAAAACACCAGCACACACACACACCCACATGCACACACACACAAACTCTCACACACACCTTTACCAGGAGGATTCTGCTCCATGTGGCTTTAAACAGATTCAGTATGAATATTATTGATTGTCCCAGTATGGCTCCAGTTTAATACATCAGGGGGACATTACATTCCACCAGCAAATTAATTATCTACATGAATATTTAATTTGGTAATGTGTAAGAAAAAGCAATTAGACAAGGTGCAACACTACAGATGGGAAGATTTACATTTTCTCCAACCTCAGGGTCACAAAAGATTGTCAGTGTAGGTATTTTCGATGGTGTATTTTAATTTCATGGTCTCTTCACTGCAAACACAGTCCTGCGTGTGCCATTATTGTAGTATCTGCTCTTGTTTCATGTGGTACAACTTGCAAAGATTGGAGAAAAAAAAATGTGTGTGCTAGACAGTCTCATCACAGCCAGGTATTACTGATCACCAGAGGGATTTATTCACAAATTGTCTGATTTTACTTCCTAAATGGCTTTAAATTGAAACCAGGTGTCTCCTCTTAAGACCTATTCACAAAGCTCCTAAAGGGTAACAATTACTGGTTCAACTAGAAGAACTCCAAAGCTAAGAGAAGGGGAGGGTTAGACCCTATTGTTATGAATATTATTTATGTTTCATAAATGAAAGGACTGTCAGTGGTTGGTGGGAAGGTGACCCGGCTGTGTCAGTGAGTGTGAAATAAAATGTCTGTCAGTACCCAGGTGTGCATTATCATTGTACTTTGGCTGAAAGCTGATGTGAAGCAGGTGCTTCCTGCAGCCTATAGTGACTTAGGCGTCCTCTAAACACCCTTTTCAGAGCTAGTTTAATGCTAAAATACTTTGTGGAACTAAGAGTCTTAAAATCAAGACTCATGCAGGACTTTAGCTGGTGAGTAACAACCAACACACCCTGTGATATAAAGCTGCAGGGAATCTCTAATGTAAGCAGGCGCTTAACCATGCAGGGCCCAAGAATTACATTGGATTCTGAATATGGTGTCTCTTTCTTCTCTGTAGAGCAGGATTTTCATACCATCTTCTAAAATATAACCCGCTGTGGTCATAAAAACGCACAGTCCCCGTGAATAGAGCTCTTTGTTTCTTGAAGATCCTTTTAAAACATTATCTGTAGTTCACTGTAATAGATGAAAATTCACAAAATATGGAATATAAACTGACTGAGCACAGATTACATTGTGGTTATGAGACAGTTTGAGCGAAAGTTTGATGAAAAAGAGAAGCTGGACTGTGAGGAGCCAACAGAAATCAAATGAGAGCCCTGATGGTGCAGGACACTGTGCTGCAATCCCACCCCGAGGCTGAAAGCAACTTCTTTTTTTTTTTTTTTTTTTAAAGACCTTCTCTTCAGCTACATGTGGGATCTTTGTCCTGCCCCAGCATTCAGTGAAACTTTGATAACCAGGAGGATGTGGTGATCTCGCAGGACCAACTTGGAGGAAGATTAAGAGAATCTAAGAGCAATAAAATTGTCACAGATTGCAGGCTAAAGTTTCACACAGAGGAAATGGAACTGGTTACAGGAAACTGCAAAGGCAGAAGGCGAGTTACAGAGCTTCTGCTTTCAAAAAAGAAATGTAATTTGTTAGAAATGGGAACCTCCAGCAGAAGTCAACATTTCCATGAGCATACAGGATTAATTAGGAAGGACCAGGGAACAAGTGAACACATGAAAATAGGTCAGGAAGAACCCAATCAAAGTGATAATATATCTACGGCCACTTCCATTTCCAATGCAGAATTCTCAAGTGGTATGTTAGATTTATATCCCTAGGAGAATGACAGGCGGGACCAGCAACACACTGTCAAAACAGCAGGCAGCCATCCTCAATAAACCTGTGGCCTGTAAAATACGGCAAAGAAGCACAGCTGTAATTTCAAGGAATGCATCACCGTTCATCACCGCCTTGCTGAATGAATGTGCATAAGTGTATGTGTCACAGCCAACAATGAAATGCTGCTACATCCTACAGACAGATGGCTGCAGAGGCTGGCAGTGCCAGGCGAGAGGCTGCCTCACATTCAAATTCTCCAATTAGGCCATGGCTTACTGGGTCAGGACAGGCGGGGAGCCCAGGATGTGAGCAAAGAGTGAAACAACGGCCACCACACAGACACAGCAGCCCTCCTTTTCCCCTTCAAATAACCACAGAAGAAAAGAGATGGATAGATAGAGGCTTTTCCTTTCAGCAGCTATTGCCAATTTTATCAGGTGATAATTTTAGGGTATATGATTTTTATCATCTACCCTAAAGCAGTCATCTGCCCGCACCAGACAGGACCGCTGATGTTGAATTATACTCCGGATTTTGTTCAGTGACAGCTTTTTTTTCATACCATTCATGTTTTTTTCTTTCTACAATATCTGCACATGGTGATTATTGGATTGTGCTTATGGAAAATAAATCATTGCTAAGTTTAGGCAACTAAAAGTCCTGGTTATGCTGAACATTAAGCTTCTGTGTGCCCTGACACTGTAGTACTGTAGAGCACAGTTTTCTGTGGAAACTAAAATTCTTTCAAGCTCTATTTACATGTTTGATTCAGCCAAATTTTGCATTGATTTTGAGACAACCCGCTGTGTTGCATCGAAAAACAAAAGAACTGCAATTAGCTCTGCGTGACACAACAGGAGAGGGAGTATTTTTGCCCTGTGGTTTCCTATTTTGTGGTGACTTTGATGCCTGCACTTTGATTTCCTCTTTGGGAAAGCCAACATGAAAGCTTAAGTGAAAAACTGGGGTTGATATTTTCAGATCCTTCTGTCCCAGTTTGCTTTTGGAGCCAAGTGAGATGGGAATTACTGGATGCACATTTACTGTATATGGCATTTTGATGACAGCCATCAAAACTTCATGTCTCCTAACCGAGTCCATGGTTCGAGTGTCAATAATTAATGTAGGAATAATGAATAATTGAATCATTTCTGCCCATGTGGTGGATGTAGTTCGAGTTACTGGGTCGGTAATTCGCACAGGAAAGCCTTTGTTTCAGTTGAAATTATATGGACATTTGAGATTTGTGGGTCAATAAAGTAATTTTCTCTCTCTCTCTGTCAAAACTTTAATCATGTGGGGAAGTTACTGATCAAACTTACGGTATATCCCGGTTCATATAAGGTTATTCAGTGTGTGGGGCTGTGACTCACATTTTATCTGTATAGTCAAAATAGATTGTGAGCTAAATTATACATACCATCTTAAATACTGCCTATACAATATTCACAGTGTAACCTGTATGACTGATAACCTTGCAGACTGTAGGTTTTATTAGGTGGGTCATTTAAAATTGATTAGGGATGTTCACATTGGAGTTGAGATAAAGAAGGCTTATGGTATATTATTTCTGTACTTTAATACCACCCACCTCAAATAACCCTCTGGTTCAACGTCTATCTAGCTCGTCTATTATATATTATTCTGGCAGCCATAAAAAACATTAGCTCTTTCAAATGTATTATAATCAGCTTTAATAACTGCAGTAAAATAAATGGCTCTAAGGCTGCCATCAGATGAGCACATCTCAGTAATGAATTAAACTAATGAGCTTTCATAGAATCCACGCTTTTAAAAGCTTGCACACACAAAAGTGGCAAGTTTATTTAGACAAATTCGGAGCACGGGGCCAAAACAGAAGCATGCAGTTTTTAAAGCCATGAGAGCCCGAGCATCGGTCAGTGTGTGGCCATTAAATAGAAATACATTAATGTCACGTTCATCACTGAAAATAGCAACGCAGCTGAGCAAGAATGGGTCTAACACTGTATATGCAAACAATGCTATTACAGAGTTCATGGACAGTTTGCTTTTTGACGAGTTTCATTTATAGGAGCTGCAGTTGTCACTCACTTGGTTGTGATTGTAATATAAGAAAAAATATGAGATTATCTTTATGGCCTGAAGGTGGAACTTAGTTTGACATTTTGGGAAAATACACTTAGTTCTGTCTCTTGCTGTGAGTCGGATTAGAAGATCTATAGCATTTTCAGGTGTGTCCTGAATATGAAGCTACATCCAGGAGATGCTTAGCTTTAGCTTAGCACAGGCACTTTAAACAGGGGGAAACAGCTAGCATGCCTCTGACTCTGAAGGCAGTGAAATTCACCCACCATACAGACACGACAGTGGCAACTGTCTTCTCAACTACTGTGACTCTCGGCTACAAAGTGCAACTGTATTTTCCAAAATGCCGAACTATTCCTTTAACAAAAGTGAGCAGTTAGCTGTGTGGGTGTGTGTTTTCTTTCAATCCTGTACAAGGTCATGTAGATGATGCACACAGTATATTAGGAGGAGAGTGTAATTAAGAACGTGCTCTCTTGAACTGACTCCTTTGTTGAGTGGTCAGGTTTAGAGACGTGTGCTCCTCAATGAAAGATGCAGTGACAATCATTGGTACCTGCATAAATAGATGAAACCCCTGGATTTACTATTAATCACTCATATGCATTGAACATATACTTTACTGGAACATATATTTAACATAGCTGGTGATTCAAAACAGCAAGTCAGTGACATTTTGATTTCTGAGTTCACTTCTAGTTTAGACCTGATTGATGGTTCGCCTTTTCCTAAATTCAACTCTATTGCTCTGATGTCCATTTTGCTTTGTACCATACATAAATCTGTGAACAAACATCTTAAACGCTGATTTATTACCTTCCATACTAAAAAGTAAGGAGGGTTCAGGGTGCTAAATGACCCGTTCCATTTGCTCAACATGCTGAATAATAAAGGTCAGGGAGTTTGCCAGAGCTTCCGTTTGTGGATATGACACAAAACAAAGTCCCTCCAGCAAAAAAAGGGGTGAACCAAGTCTCCTGAACTTAAAAAAGGACAAACACTCTGTTGCCTTTGGGGTTTAGTCAGAGTGGCCTGAACTCAGTGTAAGAACTAGAGTAATTGGGAAGTGGTTGAGGTCTGACTCTGGAGCGGTTGTTGTTGTTTCTGAGGACATTGTAACTGACCCTTTAGTCCATGCGAGGGCTGCAGACTCTCTCTGTGACACTGAACATCAGCCAACATCTTCTGATACACAGAGGCACCTCAGTTTTACTGCCACACAAACAGTGACTCACTACACTGGTTTAAATACACAGCTGGCCTCGCTGCTGATGACTCCGCTTCTAACAGGATAATTAAGATGCATTTAATGATGACATTATCAGTTTTACTGCTAAAGCCAGACAACACCTCCTTCCCACCAGATTCAAGCTTTGTCTCACTTTTCTTAATGGATTTTGGAGGTGAGCTGCACTTCTGATCATAATTTGGAGCAAGTGTTCCTCAGTGAGTTCATCAATTAAAGTATCAGCAGGGTCTAGTTGATGGCCTCTCACAGCTTGGTTGTAAGTGAGAGCTGCATGTTTTCTCCATATGTCCACAGATTGGTAATAAGGGGTTGGCAGATGTCACTGAACCCAAAGGTGAAGTAAAAGGTGAAGGGTGCTGCTTTGTACCTGCAGTTATTAGCATGGCAGCATTAAAGCTACTTGAACCCTTCATTAAAATGTAAACAGTAGTGTTGGAAGCATAAAAGTATACTGAAGTGTTTTTTTAATTTTAGGGTTTAGTATTTATTTTCTGCTTCTTATTTTAAGAATGCAATTCCTAGCTTTGCAACTTGACAAACAGTGAGGTGCAGGCCAGTGTGAGCTTCAGTGCAAGTCACTGAAAAAATATTAAACTGAAAAAAAAAAACAAAAAACGAATTAACTAAGGAATTAAACTAACTAAGGAAAGTGGAAACAATCTGAGACACCACACTGATGAAGGCAAGCTAGCTGAAAACTTAGTAGTAACTAACATTGTAGTAACGCCAGGTAACTAGGTGATCCCTCAGCTTTTTATCTGGTGCCGTTATCAAGTCAAAATGTTAATTTGTCCAGTACTACATATCTGCAAAACTAATGACATTTATTTTGTCTTTAGTGCAAATAAGAAAATGTGAGCAGGCTAACACTAAACTAAGATTATCAATATGGTACACTTTACTAGGGCTGGGTATCGAAATCAATACTTCCTAAGGTATCGAATCCGTATTTACACGGATTGCGGTTGGAAGAATGTGTGACAGCTTTGCGTGAGCTACATAGCTCAAACAAACGTAGCTGACAGCTTCGTAACAGCGTGAGCTACGTAGCTCAGGCGAAGCTGTCGCGTCACGCGCACCAAACACACAAATGTTGGCTGCTATTTTGCCCTCCACTGTTATGTTTACACCTCCCCAGCGTTGCGTACGGTAAAAAGTTTTTCAAGAGGGAAAGTAAAGCCCTCCGAGCTAATGACATTGTTGATGCTCAGTTTGTTAGTTCATTAGCTTAGCTTGGTCAGTAAAGGGACAAAATGTCAACATGGTTTACCATCAGCTCTAGTCTACTAACTGTTTGCAAACCATTGCTCAGTTAATTGGGATTTCATTGGAACGAGCTGAAATTTATGCGAGATTTCACAGTTTTACATCCTGGTGTGTCTGAGCCTTAAGTCTTCTTAAAAAGCCATATTTTAAGGTTTCAATTTTTATCCTTGCGCCTGCTAAGTTGTAGTATAAGGTGGACTACTTTAGTCGTACTTTATTTCTACAGTAACTCTTAACAGATTTTGTCAGACTTTGGGAGAAGGGTATTAAGTCTAATCACCAGAATTGGTTCTTTCACCGGCCACTCCATCATGCCCCTGTTTTCCATCCATCCATGAACACCATCCATAAAACTGCTCTGTCTCACTGGTAATTGTTAACAGGACAAATTGCTTCAAGAGATGTTTAAGAGCTAATGACAGCAGGTTACAGAGCCACTGAGCAGAGAGGATAGTCTGACACCTATGGGTATAAATGACCTGTTTTATTCCAAAATGAAACATTCCCCAAGGAGTCAGCTCTTTTTCTGGTTTGTTTCCTTTGTTTCAAAGCCTACAAAATGTAATTATAACAGACTTCCCTCTTATAAAGAAGCTAAGCCTAATCACTGTATGAGGTGGGAAAACATGACCAAAATGAGCATTTTATCATCTGTACATCATTTAAAAAACAAAGGCATCCTACCTCATTTTGTTTAGCTTGTTATGTATGCAGAAGCAACTACTTGCCATCAGATGTCAACATCTGTCTCATTGCTATACAAAAACAGCGCATATCGGGCTGCTTTCTGGACAGGTGATGAGGGGTGGAGATGGGATGGAAGTGATAATGGCAACCGCGGCAACCAAAGAGAAGAAGATGGATGATAATGGCACAGTGAAAGGGAAAGAATATGTACTGAGGGCACACGGAGAGCTGGGAGATGGAGAAAGAGGGCTTTGAAAAGAGTGAAAGAGCAAGTGAGAAAGCAGGGATTGAAGCAGCCACTGCAGAAAATGAAATGAGCCGTTGTGCCAGGTGTGTGTGTGCACAGAAAAGTAAGCCAATGACAGGGACAATCAGAGTGTGGATGAAGAACACACTCACTAGATAAGCATAGCAGTCCAAAGTCATGTCAAAAGAAGGAAACGGAGCTGGAGGTGGATGCTCAGAGGGCAAGGGAGCACAGAACTGAAAAAGACAAGTTAAAAAAAAAAAAAAAATCAAGGACCCACCAAGACAATGAGCAAGGACGAGGCACTTATAGCCCACACACAAAGACAGCAAAACCCTCATCCTGGAGCCAATCTGACGGTGAACTAATTTGTGTTTTAAGTGTGCAGCCGGCTCTGCGGCACAGCCGTGCTCTCCAGCATCTCGCCACTCCCCCACTGCTCGTATCAGCAGAAGTGCTGGCAGTTTATATTCTGAGCGTTGCCAAGGAGTGTTTTCACAGCTGTGTCTCCTCATCGCTGCATCTCTGTTTCTGTCATTTTTGTGTGTAATGTGTGTTTGTGGTTTTTAGTTGCTCTTCTTTTTGTAGTCAGGAACATTAGGGTCCTGAATGTGAGCAAAGAAATAAGTATAGTTTTTATCAGCAGCACACTTGGACGCGATCAGCAGATTTCTTTTTTTTTTTTTGTAATATGTGACCACAGACATAGAGTTGGTGTTTTACTGGACTTATATAGTGGTACTGGAGTTTTTAGAAGCCTACTGCAATTCCAACAATTTTTTGTCCCTTTATCTTCATTCTTCATGGACACATTTAGCCCCTTCCCACCTGGGGAGGGGTATAGACCAGTGGCTCCCAACCTGAGGAACTGTGGTATGAATAACAAGAAAGAAACAAAGGAACTAAAAATGGAAGGAATTAAAACACATTCCTGGTTAGATTTAGCTAGATGTGCCTGATAAACTGGTTACTGAGCGTAGATTTGTTTTCACTGTTTGTTTGCATGCTCATGATGGTTTCCCAGTGTGCGTCTTCCTGCAGATTGTTTGTTTGTGTGTATCCTCAGAGCTGAATGCCATGTGTCCGCAAAATGGAAGAACAGCTTTTGTTTGCAGTTATGCAGCTTCAGCTATATTGTCATTTCTACACATATGTTTTACATATGTAATAGTGAAATGAAATATTGCCCCCCTCCATGGACCTGGGTTCAGCATAGAACAGACATAAACACCACACAGTCTTAAGGGTGAGAGTGAGCAGTCTCACATTAGCAGCAACGACTTGGGTGTAAACAATTGATTGTTTAGTCTCTGAAATGTTAACAACGGTGAAGACATTTCAGCTACCCAGAGCATAAGGTGATGTCTTCAGATGTCTTGTTGTGTCCAACAATCAGTCTGAAAACCAATGACGTTCAGTGTGAACTGATGTAAGACAAAGAAAGAAAACCCTGTGAACTTTTTGCATTTTTGCTAGAAAAATATGTGAACAATGCTGCTTGCATCACAGCCACTTACCCGCCAAAATGTATTGTTAAAAGCAAGTATATGTACACTTTTTACAGCACCTTTGTGGATGCCAGCAAAGAAGGTTGAGGTACAAGTGTAATTTCTTAATCTAAACATCACAACTTAATTTGCACTGAAATTCCCCTCCAGTGCTCTCCCTTCTTACTTTTGTGAAATATGATATCAGGTCACAAAATTACCAAATGGGCAAAGGCGGGAAAAAAAAATCGGCTTGTGGCCGATGAAATTACCACATGACCAGTTTCAAGGTCAGCACAAAATTAGGACCCCGGCAGTCACAGTCTGTCACTCTCCCCCTCACTGATGACCCCCCCACCACCACCTTTCATCTCTCATCTCTCAGCCTCCTTCACTTCCTCTTGTTATCTTCATCTCCCTCCCCCTCTCCAACTCTACCTCTGCCACATAGATTACAGGATGTTGGAGGAATATTGCTGCACTTGAGAGTATCGCTGTATATCCACAGGGACATACTGTATGAGTCACTTAATGAATTCAGACCAAGGGTAAAGATGTTGAGACAAGGGAGGGAGCCGCTGGTTATCTAACTAAAGACTCCTTCATCTGTCTGAATGTGTGTGTGTGTGTGTGTGCGTATTTTATCCTCTTTTTTTTGTGTGTGTGTGTGTCGTGGATCCATGTCCCTCTGTTGAAGCATTAATCTGTGAAACGCTTCTTTCTTTTGTTATTTTGATGACGTCTTTGTTGCTAATAGAAACTGAATGAAGGCTCTACTGGGCGTGGGGTAATCTGATAGCTATGATGAACTGGGTTGGGTTGAATTAAGAATCGTCAGAACCAAAGCTCATCACTTGAAAACACTTAGTTGTGCTGAAACACTGTCCTCCGCCAACAGTGAATTAGTAATTACCCAAACCCAAATGATACCAGTATGTGTCTGATGATTGGTATCTTGATTCCATTTGAAATATAGAGACCGGCACCAAATTATGTGAAGTTAGATAAGTTGAGTAATCACTCTGCAAAACTACATATTATATGTCTTTTCAATTTTTGCAGCATTTACATAAAGGGTCCTTTTCCAGGGTTTTCCACTAGTGCATCCAACTGGGTGAAAATAGTAAGCGGTGGGTTGGGATGTGGGCGTACTGCTCAACGATGTGAGCTAAAGCTGTCAATCATCACATACGTTTGAGACTGGTTCTTTTTTTGGTAAGTGTTAATGGTAACAAACAAGTCAGTGTGGCTTTAAGTTTTAGAAGAAAGTATTTGGCTTGAATGGGTGTCCCCTGGTGTCCCCTGGTGTCAGGCACATTCACTGGTATGCTGCATTACTGGTGTAAATGAATGACAGTCGTTTGCATTATCTGCCGCCCGCCCGCTCTGACCAGTTCGACAAACCCCATAGTGCACGGTACATCTGTTTGATGCCGTTTGTGTCACTTTAAATGGTGATGTTGCAACTGAATAGGCCTCTCTAAAATCACCGCAGCTTTGGAGGAGACTTTTTTTATCAGTGTTAGAATCACAAAAACTGCACAAAACAGAACTGTGGATTCTGCCCTTCCCCTGGTAAAAACCAAATTGACAGAGTGACCTGGTCCTGGTGCGGAAAGCTCCAATTTTAAAGGGAAAGTAAAAGAGGGACATGTAATTTCTTCCTCCCAGTCCAAACCCAGGTCATTACCAACTGCACCACTACATGCACCACGACATGCTGGTGCACCACACACCAGAAGACCACATAAGCTTCTGTCACCACTCCCTGCAGTCTGTGCTCAGTTGCAGAGTACTGAGTGCAGAGCATTCAAGGTTTATCCAATTTACATATTCTGAACCGGTAACAGGAAACAACACAGCTGTTGTTTAATTAATTCATTGCTAATTAATGAGACACCGTGAAGCATCAGCAACCTCCACGGTCCAAAGTGTGTAGTGTTCATGACTGTTTAGGATGAAAAAAACCATTCAATCAGCCATATTGAGGGCAAAAGATATTGCTGCATGTACACAGAAATAGATTGTTTTTATTGATTTGCATGTGCAAGAATCATATCGTTTACTGATTGTGGTTAATTTATACTCTCATTCACATTATTTTGCGTGTACTACATGTACTGACAAGTAAAATAAAAAAAAAGAGGGGGCGGACACTTTTGTAAATTGTGCTTAATTTAGTTTGTGTTGAAATCTACTAAAAGACACAAGACACAGATGTATTAAACTTAACTATCTTGATGTTTTGTGTATAATTTGTTGGACTGGACTGGAGATGTTCTGTCCAGTGTCTCACTGCCACCATGTCTCAGATGATGTTTGGGTACAGTCACACTGGTACAGTCTACATACTGTTTGAGAGTTAATATGTTGGCATGTTGCATCGAGGAACAGACTGATTTCGAGTGACTTGGACACAGTTTATCTGTATGAAATCCAAAAGGAATGAGGTGATTTGTTGTTACAACATATATTTGCCACTAGAATATGATCCTTGTAAATATCTGGACTTTTATTTCTATGCTGATCATTCAGTATCACGTCAACCTCCCAACATGGTTTGTTCCTTTGCTTCTAAACAGAAGGTCAAATCCAATAACGTTAATCATAAGTAGACCTTTAAAGCATCCACCTGTTTTAAGATGTTCTCTTCTGAAGTGCCTGTGAAGGGACAAACTCAGCCTCTCTCAGAGCGTCTGTCCCCTGCACTGATAGAGACCTCAATTTCCCGTCACAGAGAAGGAGCAATAAAAAAAGATGACAACGCCGACAGACGTTTACGAGCAAGCACGCACGAGCAGGCAGAGACAAGCTCTGTCTGTTCGCCTGTCAGAGAGTCTTCTCTTCTACCGTGTATCTGTCCATTTTTCTGAAAATCCAACGTCCCAGCAAGCATTTGATGGTCAGGATGAAGCATAATTTAAGCAAACAAGGAGCTGGTTTTCACATCATGGTGAGTCACGGTCATCATTTGAACTGTAACACGTCAGCCAATGATTTCAGAGAGAGCAACAAAATACTCAACTTCCTACCGAACTCCTCGTGTCGTCTTCTACCTCTCATAATTGAGTTGGGATGAGGCTAATGCACACCAACTTGGACCAAACCCAGACCAGATTCAGCCTTCCCCCTTGTGGACTGCTCAGCTTATCATCACATTATTAGATAGGGGAGTTCTACTCTTTTAACTTTTGGTAGACAAGTTGCTGACCTGCTTTTATCTGTCCCAGCTGGTCTTCACCAGCGTGACCTGTCTTTACTACTGAACAATGGCCTTTACTTTTATATAGCGCTTGGCAGTGGGAGAGGAACAGCCCTGAGCAGCACAGCAACACCATTAAAATAACAAAAGATAAAGAATGCACATGTAATCCCACACAAAGAAAGGCCAAAGGATAAGAAAAGAAGCTGAAGCTGACATATAATAGATACATAAGAGAAAGAGAAGAAGGGGAAGGCTGACGGAAACAAAGAGAGAAAGAACTAAACACTATTACTTTCCTTCATCTGTACAAAGAACTGTGTTTGTTTTCTGATGAGGGACGACAGCAAATAGATAAAGTGCGAAAAGGGACAGAAGAAGGAGGACAGAGTGCGAGAATCTGATGCGAGAATCTGATGCAAAACCATAACAAGAGAGGAAGAAGACCTTATACCACTACTCATGAAAGAAAAGAGGACCCCATTGTCGTTATTAGACTGAACGTTACGCATCTTTGCTCTCAGCTGTGTTAGTGTCACACCGGGCTGCTGAGCAGTTTATCAGGGAAGATGGAGCACGAGCATGCTCATGCAAACCCACATACACAAGTCATTGTTTGTCTGAGAGGACATGACGCTCACAGAGTCTGAGTGAGTTGTAATCCTGGAAAAATTGCTGTGGGACTTGTTCTTGCAAACTGTGCGACTGTGTGTGTGTGTGTGTGAGAGAATGTGTAGCTTCCCTGGAGAGAGTGAACACTTCCTTCCACACTGTCTCTCCTCATATTCTTTCAGACAGTGAGTGTGGGACAGTGTATGAAAAACCAAACCGGTTACCGCATGCCACAGTTCACAGCCGTGGGGCTCATACGAATGACTGAAAGTCAGCTGAGGACTAACACCACTCCTTCCTCAGACCTGGACTTGAGAGGTTTTTTTTTTTTTTTTTTTTTATGAAGCCTCTTTCACTTACTTTCAGCAAGAAGTTTTACTCCACAGGGAGACAAGAGCACCCCCCTTTTTTTAGGTGTACAAGCAAATGCTATAGGAGTTATCTAGGTTACCTACATAATAAATGTCTTAAATCTTATGATATTTAGTGTAGCCTAAACAAATGTATTTACAATTGAAAATAGTAGATAATTTAGCTCCATGGAATCACATTGTTTTACAGAGCTGATAATAGCGCTGCATCTTGCATGCTTAGAAAAATATTGCACATGCAGCCATGATATTGCAACATGGGCCGATTTCCTTTGAACACATGGGCTCTATCCTCTCGTCCACGGTCCAGCTCGCCTTTCAGCTACACCTACTTTTGGGTGGGTGGTAGGGGGGATTTGCTCTCTTTTGCATTCAGGGTATGGTAAAGCATTTATTATGTTTTTAATAAGCTCATTGCCAGAAATATCTCATCTCTCGTGTTTGTACGTGTCTCTGCCTGGACGCCATCTCCTAACAGATTAGGGCACCTCTGGTGATCTCCTAAATATTAGCAGAGATAGGAATCATTTAATCATTTCCTAAGTTGAAGAGTAACTGAGTCGAATCAATCGAATTGTGTGTTGGGTGTGTCCCATCAAAATGCAGCTCCTCTGCCCAGGACCCAGGGACTGACTTTATGGAGTTATAGTAACAGCACCGATGGTAATTTTAGTGTGATACAGGCACAGTTTATGGTTCATAACTGTAATTAGCTCTGCTATAAAACAGCTGTTTGAATAGAAGGCTGTAAAAAAACCCCATATAATTTAGTACAAAATCAGCTGCATAAGAAGTGTTCATGAAGCAGCTGCAGGTTTAGATTCACTGGTGCACAGCTTTGGAAGAAAGTTGTTTGTACTGGAAAATGTTGTTTGAACTGCCAGACAACAGAACAACAGAGTGGACAAAGGACCATAAGTTTTTAGAGGATAAATTTAGTTACTCAACAACAAAAGAGTTTTCATGGACTTTGTTTTATTTTTCTCAGGAATTCAGTCATCAATACACTGTTATTACAGAACAGTATGTGCACTACCAATTTAGCTGCACAGGATCTAAGTGTTCCATTTTATTGCCAATATTTGAGATTTCTGTTTTCAAATGAAAAGTGTGTTCATAAGTGTGGACACACTGTCTGTACTGCACAAGCAAACATCATCTCTGAGGGAATCTGAAATACCTTTTCAAATAAAGACAACAAAATTGTCTCCTGTGTTGTTTAAATCAGAGTCACTACGGGAGATTTGACTTGTTTTTTTTTTTATTTTGGTTATTTAATTTAGAGTCGTATCCAGCTTCTAGAGGCTTTGATAGAGTAGTTTTACTTCTGTTTTTAGGTTGAGATGTACTGGAACGCATTAGTGATATGTTAAAAAGGCACTTTTTGGGGAAATGGAAGTCATTAAACCTGCATTAACTGTTTGTGGTCACTTGGGGGCAGTGGAAACAAGTTATAAATACAACACTGATATCTGACAACCTTTTAAGGTCCAGTGGCGAACTTAGGAAACAGTTGTCTGCGTACACAGATATCTAAGAGTGTTCACATATAGTATTATTATTATTTGTAGTTTCTGACCACGTGATGAAATTAAGTCCAGTATTCAGTCTAGCTCTGTTTTGGTCTCCACCAACCTCTGAGAGAAATATGTGTCTCTTTAGCTGCTAAATGCTCTACTATACTCAGAAGGTAGTTGCTGTCAGTGTGTGTCTGATGTTTGGTGCTGAGCAGGTTGTGTGTTTTGGGTTTTTTTTTTTTTTACTGAAAACAGCTGCCTGTAGCTGCTGAGAACAGGGTTGATGAGAGCTGTGACAGTGGAGCACAACAGTAAGATTGTGGGCTGCAAAACCAAAACAGCGAGCTGAAAGACACTAAAACACTCCATAAAACAGCAGGAGAGGTGGGTCATAACTCTCTGTAGGTTCGTCAGTATGAGCAACACCTTTCACATACACAGTCATTTGTTTAGTTAATATAAAAATATGAATCAGAGCAGTCTAATAATTTGTAAAATTAAATTTACCCTACATCTATATTCTTGCCCTATGCTTCTTACTGCTTACCTTGTCCAGTGTTTCTGCTGGTAATATACCTCCGTGGCGGCCCGCCACACCAAAATCTTTGCCGCCGCAGAAACAAAAAAACAAACAAACAAACAAAAAAGCAATCATCTAATCCAATGCCTCTCACCCAGAATGTCCAATTCTGCCCCTGCCCCTGCCCCTGTGCACGCATTATGAAATTCAGTTGGTTAACTGCACTAATAAGCTTTATTACATTGTCTTATGAAGCTCTGATTAAATGAGCTTTCTTGTATGTTTTCCAAGGAGAAGAAATACAGATGAGTGGGTAAACAGCAGGCATTTGATTGGTGGGGGGACCGTGACGCATCTCTGTCCTTTCTCTCTTATGTCCAAGCGGGGTTAGACCAACCCAATCACAGCTCTCCTTTCTTTCAGTAATGAATACACTGCAACCTGAGCTTATCTACACACTTCATGGCTGACTAAAGTGACGTCACTGCACTGTTTTGTGGCTGCAGTAAAGTGCTAGTACTTCTGTCACACACCAGTAGAGACTCACCTGCTATAACACACCTGCTACGTTTCACTGAGTCACATGCACAGGTGCAGTTAGGTTGTTGTTCCATTGCTGGATGAAGCACCAGAGACAGGCGAAATGTTGAGGACTTAATTTAGCAACTGCTTAAAAAAAATGTAGTTATAACTGTAGGCCTGCTGGATTTCCTCAGGTAGTGTGTGGGGACTTTATTTACCTCAACTGCAGAAAGTAAAAGGCCTTTATTTCTCATTCCCTCTGTTTACCTTGTTGCTATGATACTACTCCATTAAATACCAGTATAATTGGTCATATTTTAGTAAGAAGCCCTGTTTTTATATGCTGTTGTCTGCCTTGTTAAAGTTACAGTATTACGCATTAATACAAGATCAAAGAACAAAGCAAAGTGACCCACCTGTCTGATGGCGCACAGCAGCTTCCCATAACAGAACACGATCACCAGGAACGGCACGATGAGGCAGAAGACAAACAGGCAGATGATGTAAGAGATGTTGTTCGCTGTCTTGGCCGTCCAGTCGACAGAGCAGGTGGTCCCAGGACCTTCGGGGCCGTAGTGGCTCCAACCCAAGAGCGGTGGCAAGGTCCAGACGAGGGAGTAGACCCAGGTCAGAGCGATGCCCATGGAGATTTTACGGTAGTTGGAGGGGTCTGCCTCAGTGGGGGCCATCATGGTGCTGTAGCGCTCGTAGGAAAGGACAGCCAGGGAGATGAGGGACACGATGCCTACGGCAGGAAAGACGGGACACACATATCCATAGGTAACCACTACACACCCCGCAAGTAGAGACAGTATTAACAGTTTATAGAAGTAATATATAGGACATAAGCCAGATGTAACACTGTAAAAAAACTCAGGTGCAGGTAGGTTCTCCGTTTTTATACGGTGACCACTGTACATCACATTTAATGAGGACATCAAATAGAGACAAAATGCGCTCTCTGTCTACATGTTTATCTGCTCTAGTGAGGAAAACATGCACAGTCACTGTGATATAAAGCTTCACAGCAGCTCTCTCTGAAATCAAAATTCAGACTAAAATGAGCTTCATGGTTTACGGCTTCAAAGAAGGGACGGGTTATGATTGGGGGAAAAAAAAAAATTGCCCCCGTGAAATGTGCAGCATATTAAAACTATAGCAAACGTGCTGGTGAAATCATCTAATATATCAGTTCAGATGCCAGGGCCTGCAGCAGATGTACGCTGCTGTAAATCATAAACAGAGGCACTACCTGCATTGCTTCTGCTTGACAGAAGCAATGCAGTAAAATACAACACACAGGATTTAGAGAGGCTTTCTCAGCTTCCTGTAAATGTTCAATGAACACACATGCGCCCTATCTCGATATCTCAATGTTTTCCTTTCTCAGTATTTCAGAGGTGGGGGAGGAGGAGCCTGGAGCTCAGTCACTTCACGCTGACCCCTCAGCCTTTTTATCCTGTTTGCTATTTGTTTTGAAGCCATTACGATCCATAAGATCGTGCTTCATGCCCATTGATTTTCAGTGGCAGTGAAGTGGACCTAAACTGGACCTAAACTCCTTTAGGAACGGGTCCAGACCTTTCTTTAAGGTGCCAAAGGTGCTACTCGCCACTATGAATAAATAAAGGTAAAAATGAGGAGGGGAGGAGGGAAAGTTAGAAAAGTGAGGCAGTAGAACAAGACTGAAACAGATTTCATCTCTGAGAATGTTTTTGTGTCTGCCTGTGTGCACTTGCACTGTGCACATACATTGACCACAGTGCATGCACCAGTGCCTGAGAGTCTTCCTGACACCCAGAAATTGCGGTCATGTTTCTCTTTCTGCACAGACTGCTTAGCTCCAGGCTTTTATTAGCTCTGTTACTGCAATATTACAAAGTCAACACACTTTTGCAACAACCCCTGTTTGATATGGGTTGACTCATAGCAACCAACCACAAACATATTTTCTATGTATTTGGACAAAGGATGCTTTTAGCTCAGCTCATCGCTGCTCTCTCTCTTCTGGCTTGACATTTTTCCTCTTCTATTCTCCGTCCTCACTCTGAAGTTTAACATGAAACAGAAGAACTGTCTTCTCTCAACAGGTGGACTGTCATCTTTAAGCTAAAACCTTTGTGATTGTGTGTGTAGCTGTGTCATCGGTAAACAATAGAGTAGTGTCATAGCAACAAACTACGAGCTGCTAGAAGAAAAGACTTCACTCCAGCATGTTTTAGAGCAGAGACTCAACAGAGAGTTGTGACTATTTCTGATTGGTTGATGAATAATAGTCAAGTAAAGTACTGTTTTTTGATTGGCTTGGTGGTCTACCACTACCACAAACATAGTTCCAGTCAGTGGTTCAGCTAACAGTTTGTTATCAGTGCACATGTACATTAAACTACAGGAATCCAGTATGAGTACTTTGAATGTTACTCGCTGACAGTTAAGCTAAGTTTCACCAGCAAAATGAACCTAAATAAGTGACAACAAACAAACTTTTATGAAGAAACTGCATTCACAAGAAATAGTCTTATGAGTTATGACTCTTATATGTTAACAAAGATTCATACGACTGCAAGACGGGGGGAGAAATATGTCAAGAGAGCACTTGACTTTAACGGTTTCCCATTTAGCATTTCCCTCTGACAGCTAATGCTGTGTTATTTGAACCATGACTGCAAAATCTAAAATCTCTATACCTCACTGGGATCACTTTAATGTGAAGCAGCGTGAGGCCCTGGGGAGTTAGAAGCCTGGCTCGGCTGTGTGAATGCAACCGGTGGCGAAAACATTGAATTTGGAAATCACAGCGACAAAGAAACTGTATTTAATGTGGATGTGTCACATATGATCAATACCTGAAGTGATTAATAAGGTCAATATTGGCTCCAATACTGATCCAGGGTATTGGATTAGTGGATCCATAATTGTATGAGCAAGAAAATACTCTCTGATAACTAAAATAACAGGCAAAGAACCAAAAGAGACAGATTGATAGATAGATAGTGCTTCCATTCCAACCCAGTTTGGCAGGCTGTGGTGTAGAACATCTTTGAGATGACGGAATGATAATATCTATAACTGTCTACAATGTCCACATCCAGCTTTGAATGAGCAGCTAAATTGAATCTCACTGCCTCAAATTTGCTAAAGCTAATTAGCAGCTCTCCACCATGACTCATGCACAGAGGAATCCAAATTTGATACCGGCAGCCATCATGTTGCTGAAACAACTGACAGCAGTCCTCTGGCCTCAGGCTCATCAAAACCATTGTAGTTGATTATGATTTATCGCTTTTAAAAACCAGATTTCGCTACCCGATCCCATCACATGCCCAAGTGGGCCCAGAGTAACCAGGGAGATCCATCTTCTAGTCTACAGGCAGGATCAAAGGCAAGCGGTTGAATCTAATATTCCAAAATGAAACATCTTATAATCTGATCATGTCTGAAATCTAGAAAAAGGGAGCATCTTTGCTCTGCTGCCTCTGTGATGCTCCCTCACTGCCTCCGTCTTATTTGTCTGTTAGAGTGTATCTGGCTCTGTATCACCCGTCTGATACTGTATATCCAGGAAAAGACAGTTTGAATGAAAAACACAGGATCGAATAAAGCTGTGTTTGTTCTATAAATCCCATCCCCGTGTCTTTTTCCTCAGCCATCACAGGTGCACGGAAAGTATTGTGATGCCACTAAGTCCCAAAAATAAAAGGAGTCTTTCATTAGGTAGCAGACGTCTGACCGCTTCGGCAAGTAAGTCTAACTGAACCGAGGCGATTATTCACACTAATGCACAACTGAAATGAGACACGTGTCATCCACAGAACATATTTCTACCCCTGCTTTAAGAGACCTTTAATTCACTATTTATTACAGCGGCTCATTAGCCGGCTCACTCTCTGACCTTTATGGCGGAGCAGCATTGTTCTGCTTTCTTTCCCCCTGCTGAGACTTCATCTTACCATCGTAACAAATTAAAATCACTCAGGCCAGGTGCTGCCTGTGCCTGCATGATGCACATGTAAATGCATTTCCTCTCCTCTGTACATAGTCAACCATATCTGTGTTCGTAGCGTGGGGGGGGGGCAATCTAACTTCAGTATGCAGCAAGTGGGCCCAGCAGTGCAAGGTTAATCCAGTGACTGTGTGCAGAGATCACTTGAGGCAGAAGGAGGCAGCCAACTGTATGCAGGGACACGCAGACCTGGTGTCAGATAAAGACAGTACAATAAATAAATAAATAAAAAGATTCTCTCCGATTCCTCCACAGTGTAATGGAAGACAATAAAAGTTCAGTGAGAGAGAGAGAGAGGAAAATGCAAAGAGGTGAGCAGGAGAGGTGAAGCAGCTAAATGGGTGCCAGGAGGCTGATGGCAAAAGACAAAGTACAGGGTGTGAGTGTGTAGACCTGAGCACACACACACACACACTCTCATGCGGGTGTCTCCACAGATTGTCTTCCGTTTGCGCTCTTGGCATGAAGTCAAAGAGGTGGCTCTTCAGTTGTTCAGTCATTCAAAAATCTGAAGACGTTAGAGGCTAAAAGCAGGAGGCTACAAGCAAAAAGCAGAAATCAATGTGGAGAGGGAGCAGGAATACGATATCCTAACACCTAACTAACAGCATCTTTTGTCACTGACAGTGATGCCCTCTAATTTGAAGGAACATCGATCATTCCGAAAAAGCTTTATAGAGATTTGGTGAAGACAGACACAGTCGCTTTGTCAAAAGCTGCACCCGGCATTATTCATCTAAACAATCAATTTCACTTTTCCTTTCTCTGACCCTCCTTCACTCTTTCTTTCACTCTGTTTTTATGAGCCCATTGAGGAATTACTCATCCATAACCAATGGGCGCTCTAATGATGTCTGCAAGCCATTTCTCTCTGACACACACACATGCACACTCTGTGTCTGTCTTACTGCTATGTTCTAGCTTGTAGAATCTAAAGTCCTGTCAGAGAGATTTTAATAAATTGGCTCCTTGTGGATGTCAGTGTTTCACATCTTCAGATGGCGCTTAATCTGGCCATAAAACTCGAGTTAGCGAGACAGTGGATACAATCAGAGAACATCTAGATACAGAGCAACATCAGAGGGTCACTTTATTCTCCACAATATGGCTGAAGTGAAGTACCGTAATGTCTGGACTATAAGCCACTACTTTTTTCACACGCTTTGAACCCTGCGGCTTAAACAATGATGCGGTTAATTTATAGATTTTTACGGGCTAACGAGCATCGTGCTGCCAAAACATTGAGCCTCGTCACATCAGACCAATGAAATTACCGGTCACAGGTCACAGGTCACAGTGGACCAATGAAACTTTTCGAATTCAATTAAACGTACTCGTGCTAAATTCTTCAGATCGGTCATTTACGCTTCGTGCGCACACCCTCATCATGGAATATACACAAAGAAATGCATATGATGCAGCTTTTTAGCTAAAAGCAATCGATCTGGCTGTCGAAAAAGGGAAATTCAATTTAGTTAAGTCGAACGCACTGTGCGAAAAATTTTAGCACTAGTCCAAGGAAAGCAACAGGGTGGCGTGGTGACAAAAGCCAGGGAGGGAAAAGCCTGCTGGACTCGTCTGCTGCATGAATCTTAATCACTGAGTGTAATATGTGTAAATCTTTAGTTCCTTTCTCTGCTGCGTGGATAGATTTAACAGCCGGGGGCTCGATCGGTCAGGGTGCCCCCAGGGCTTCATCCGCAAATGTCACTGGAAGAGATACAATAACAATCACAAAGAGACACGAAGTGACTACAAAGAGGTGCAAAGCAGCTAAACTAGTACAAAGAGTCGCAAAAGTGCAGCAGAGACGCAAAGCGACCTTAAAGAGATGCAAAACGACTACAAAGAATCGATACAGAACTACAACGAGACATAAATTACTACAGAGAGACACAAACCAGTGAGAAAATGACACAGACACCCAAAACAACTAGAAAGAGACAGAAAACAACTAGACAACTAACAACAAGAGCCAACACAACTGACTACAAAGAGCTGTCTAATGTCAGTTGGACTTAGTCAGGTGGTTAAAGCAGGTGATTCTCCACATAAGGACAAATACCTGAAATCAGGCATCAGAAGCCCTGAAGATTGGCTGGAGTGTTGCTTTGATTGTAGGTGATAACCAGTAGCCGCTCCACATTAAACGAGGGTTTGAACATCAGGAGACTGGACGTGCTGAAGTGAGAGAGTGTGGGAACCTTTTGTGCAAGATTTATGAGCCCTTTTAGACAAACTTCATCAGAGAGAGAGAGAAAAAAAGTTGCCATGTGCAGTCAATTTTCAGCTGTAAAGGGAGCTGGAGGACTCTGTGAAACAGCTCTAAATATTTCATCAAATGTTATTATTTAATTTTTTTATTTTTTATTTTCCAAATCCTATGAAAAGCCATTCACAAAGTTGGCACATTTTCACTCCAGTGGATAATGAACTTTCAGAATGCATTTTTAGAAGAAGTTGATCATGAAGTTCAGTGGCTGTGATTAACTCATATGAGCTGTATTACTGCAAACAAAGCAGCCAACCTGATAAATTCTTAAAGTGTGACTAAAGGAGTGACAGTTGTCTGTTATAGCATAGGAAAAGAACCACGTTCATTGCGCTGAATTTGAAATGAGATGCATGTAGGTTGAAGTTTCTGGCATCTGCTTTTAGCCACGTTCCTTCAGGAATGGATTTAGTAAGACCAAACTCTGAGGGCTTTTGAATCTGACTGCTAACACAGGAACAGTTATCTTGATGCCTAAAGTTATTTTCACACAAACCACATCTCTTTGTCCTGTCCTGTTTTTTCTTCCAAAACTCTGCAACAATTAAGTTGAAGAGCTCAGTGCGAAATCATAAGCTGTTAAATTTCCTTTTTGACAGATGCACTTTGATTGGACAGTGAGAGAGGAGCTGTAAAATAATATCCAGCAGTGCAAATGTGTTAATGTCAAATAACTGAGAAATGAGTGTTTTCAGAACCCACTATCTCAGACTGCCTGGTCTTCAAAGGCTGTTTGGATGGCTTGGAAAGCTTTTAAAGCAATTATGGAGACTGATAGCAAGAAAAGCCTGTTCATTAAAGAGCCTTAAATCAGGCATCAGGCCAAAGGGCTGGTGATGATGGAAGCGGTTTTTTTTTATGTTTAATCCATACATGAGCCTTCTCTTAAAATTACTATCAAACAAATATCACTAAAGTTCAGACTGATACAGTGCTCTGGAGAAGTTAATAGTATTCTTTTCTGATAGTTTAATACAAAACTCCTTATTTGCAACTTTTATATAGCGCCTCTGGCCCATCCAGAAATGAACACTAAGCTGTTTTTTTTTTTTCTTTCTGGCCCGGTTCCAGTTGAGTGACTGAGTGCCTTATTCTCACTCGCATCATTGTGCCCCATTTGCATCGATATCAGCACTCCTGAGCAAAGGTAGACCTGCGTCTCCTTTCTCATTACTAATTTCCCCAGGGTGATTTTTATTCCACAACAAATGCTGCTGATGCATCTGCCATAGCCTGCTCATGGAACCGAGACCGTGTCCCCGCAGCCCCCTGAATGAACAATGATGAGGCTACCCTTGCTTCAGGCTACAGCCACTCAACTATATGGTAACAAGCATTTAGCACCCACTTAACAGCAGCCTCCACACCGCTTTATATACAGTACTTGCAGCGATCGGCCGGCTCCACAGTGGCCGGTGTGACACGTTTTCAGAGTTCCTGATGATATCTGAAGAAATTACTAAGCGTCTGCGAGGGGAACTCAAAGCAAACCATATGCTTCTCTAAAAACCCAGAGCGGTCCGCTGCCATGAAAAGTGCATGCACATGCAGCTTTGGAAGCGATTCATCAGTGTGTCATGCAGCTCCAGCCCGAGATTATGACCAGTAACCAGCACCATGAAGAGATACGCTAAACTGGTTTTTACAACTCATCAGCTGGAAGAAAAGAAGAAGAAGAAAAAAAAAAACCCCTGCGCATCTGCATGTTCGGGCATCTTGATAGAGGATGTGGACCCTGGTCTATGATCCGCATCATCACAACACCGCTCCTGACTCCTGAATTTGAATTGTCTTGTACCTTTTCGCCTGCAATAAGAGCAAATAAGATGACGTGCACTTTAACCGAGACCATAACGCTCTCTGTTAAGGCTGCAGGCTGCAGGGTGATCACACCCAAAATTTAGAGAAAAAAAAAGAAAGAGAGAAAGAAAAGACGCTGTTCAAAGTCTGTGGAGACATATAAACCCGATCCACTGGCCGAGCGGTGTACGGTTTGATGTTTATCCAATTTGGCGCATAAGCAGCTCTCGTTTTCTCCTCGTTCAATTCATGCGGGCTACGGCGGATTTTCAGGCTTTTCTATCAAAGTTTGATACGACCACAAAGACGCACCGTGCACGTCTCAACGGACTCTATAAAAAATAAAATAAAATATTTCTCTCGTGTTTCAGAATTCTCTGTTTCGACCACAGAAATGGAGCTTAACTTCATCTAATCTCAGAAGCGCAGTGCTCCGGGAAGGATCCATGCATGCAGCGCACCGTCACTCACACCCACATTAGAAATAGAGAAAAAGCAAACATACAGTAGCATGCAGATGTGCAACAAACACACAATCAAAGCGTCCAGATGGACATTGTCTCACACATTTTCGCATTCCTACTCACCAAAGAGGGAGTTGGCGAAGCCGTACCACACGCATCCCCCGTCTCCTATGAGCCACCGTCCTTGCGTGCTGGCCGCGAAGCTGAACGGAGTCCCCAGTACGCACACCAGCAGGTCGCTGATGGAAATGTTCATCAGGAGCAGGTTGATGGGCGAGCGCAGCATCTTGTAGCGGCAGAAGAGCACCAGCACCAGCAGGTTGTTCAAAAGTCCGAAAGCGCCGATGAAACCCAGGCATACAGCCACGACCAGGTTCCCTGTCGAGGTAAGGGTGTTCCGGTATGAGCCGCCCCCCAGGTGCCCTTCCCCGGCTCCGGCACACAGGGCGCTGTTGACCCCCGCGCAGCCGCTCAGGTTCACGTTGGACACGATCATCGCAGTCCGGTGTCACGGCGGTGGCACACTGGGCGGCCACGGTGCACTGAACAGCAGCTAATATGTCGTTGGCATTTGTTTTTGTTTTTGTGTGTGTGTGTGCGTGTGTGGAGCTGGTGTAAAAAAAAAAAAAAAAGAAAATAAAGACAAGCTGTCGCTCCAAGCCTGCAACAACACTTGTTGCTTTAAAAGAAATAAGCCGCCAAGTAGAAAAATTAGAGCCAAAAAGAAATGTGGGATAGTAAAATAGTTTGTTTGTTGTGGATGTCAAAAGTTTGTGTCTCAGTTCGGGAGGGGGAGGGGGTTTAAAAAATAAAAAGTTTGGTTAGACTTTGCTCCACCGTGTGGCAGCCTGTAATGCACACCGTCAGTCTTTGCAGACACCTTCCCTCTCTGTCTGGATTTAAATCACCGTCGCCCGCTCTCCAGCATCTGACGTCTGGGCAGGGGGAGGGGAGGGGAGGGGTGAGTCGGAGGTGGGGGGTGCACACTGGTGGATCGGTGGAGAAGAAAAGCGCATGGAAATCCAGCTCTAGACCAATCAGAGCATCATCATGTGGCTCCTCAAAGGCAGTACTGCGCTAAAGCCAGCCTGAGCACACCGGGCTGGCTTTAGCGCTACAGAACAGGGCAAACAGGGAGGGGGGGGAAAGTCCACCTTAGAGTTTCAGGACCAGGGGTCTGGTCCTGAGAGCAGGTTTAACTAACTCTGAGTCTAAACCTGACCTCTGAGAAACAGCTGATCTGCGTCAAGTGCGTGCGTCACGACAGTAACCGAGCCGTTGTCAGTGGGCTCCGGTACTACGATTCACCATGGCAACCGGCGCGGAAAAAGAAAAAAAAATAGTGGTCCAACTTCACCACACAGGACCCAGAAGTTGAATACGTGCTCATGAAGAGTGTGAGCAACACAGCGGCAATAAGGGAGAATTACTGCCGGAGTCAGTGCCTGAGTTTGAATGCAGTAGTCTATTCATCTAACTTTCAACCACACTTTATTCTAATATTAAAGGTGAAAAAGTGGATGAATGTCACTGAATACGATTTTATTTTCATTTAGGTGCAATCTCGTGGGCACAAAGCGAACTTGGAAGCAGCTGAAAAGGAAATATAAAAGCAGAGATCATAAATGTCCTCTCATCTAATATATCCTGCTTAGTGGATTTGAGTTCTGTTCAGCTAACAAAAAGAAGGCAGAGGCCGCCACCGCCTCTGACAGAGGCAGAAGAGCTGGCCCTGAGCCATAACACTGGGCGACCGGTGACTGAAGGCAGCCCTGTGGGCAGGTCGTGCCTACATAAGATGGAAGTGTGTATGTGTGTGTGTTCTGTGTACAGTATATACTTTTTTTTTTTTTTTTGGCTTTTTCATTTCTTCCAGCAGTCACTGGTGGTGGTATCTGCCTTGTTGAGCCTCCTGTCAGAGTGGCAGAGAGGCCTACGCAGGTATACATCTTAATATTATGCATGGTAGCTACTGATTTCTACAGCTACACATTTAATTTCTTTTACATTCTTGTGTAACGCTGAAGTGATGAGAACAAATAATGAATCGTAACAGAGCACGACTCTGGTCATTACCAGGAGGACGGTCCATCAGCCTTCCACAGCACAGATTAACATTAAGTGAGACGTTCAGTAATTGCTAGGTAATTCTGCAGGTGGAACTGTAAAATTTAGCGTAATGTTTTTCCAAGTTACCAGTAAAAAGGAGTTGTACAGAATAAATTTCATCAAGAAAATGGCAAAACGAAGCTGATTTACTGTTGGAGGTGGATGCACGGTCACAGGTGAATTACACTGATTGTTGGAACAATATAAAAATGCTAATTGTTTTAATTACAATGCTAGGAAATAGAGAAGACCAAATGAAATGTGAATGATTTGTCTGTATTTGTCTGCTGCCCTTGCTTGACTATAGTGATTATGCAGTAAATGCACTCCCTCTGCCCAGTGCTTTCATTGGCTGGACACTGTGGCTGTAAAACTCTCACTCACCAGTTCACCCTGTCTGCCAGAGTTCAGTGGCCTGTTTTTGACCTGGCTCAGACTCACTCATCGGTACATATTTATTTATAAATCCAGTATAAATGAATGATCCAACAGTAGAATTGGTACAAAGTGTCCGTGGGAACTGGCAGAGTAAGTTGGAAAGGTATTATTATCTTTATTATTTATTTATTTATTTAAATTTTTTTAGAGTAGAAGAATCCTTTGTCACCCAGTTATGTTTTTAGACACCCAGGAAATTTGACCTCTGCATTTATTAGTAAACACACACACTAGGACCAGTGAGCAATCAACACACAAACACACACTAGGAGCAGCGAGCACACACACCCCAAGCAGTGGGCACCCATGCTGCAGCACCCAGGAAGCAGTTCAGGGGTTAGGTGCCTCGCCTAAAGAAACTTCAGCAGTGTTCATTGCTCCGCCCACACATGTTCCTTCTTGCTGCTCCAGGGATTCAAACCTCTCGGCAACCTCTCTGTCCCAAGTCCAACTGTACAACTGTACTGTTGGGTGATGTATGTATTGTGGTGTGTTGTATTGCAGAATTGAGACACAAATATTGCTTAGTACACATCTTCATTGAGTATCTCTTTATCTATCTATTAATCTAATCTATCTATTAGTTATAGATATAGACAGATACAGATCCTAACTAACCCTAACCTGTGTTGGTTACTTCAACATACAGACATTCATGTCCGTCCATCCTGCATTTCTATGAGTCTGCTGGCTCTTTGTGGATCAAACTTGGCTGGGGGATGATGGATTGTGATGCTGGGGTCTGGTATTGTGAATATAAATCTAATTGGGACAGATTTATACACACAGAGCCAACAGGGTCCCGAGCTTCACGCTCAATATCTCGGACACTGATGATGAACCTCTGGGGAATAATGCGTTTTTACATTGCAGTCCAGTAACCACAAAATGAAACTGTGCCACAGCGCCGCCACCACCAGGCCAAAGAGTCCCTGAAGACTCAAGCAGCAATGTCATACATCAATATATACAAATAAATGAATAAATAAAACTCCACCCACCTACTGACTGGATACAGTCATGGGGAGGACGTCATGATCACTCTAGTTTAACTGATAAACATCTGCTGCCATGGTTCTCTGTACTGATAAAATCACTTACATATCTGATATATATCAGATGTAATTGATATATACTGACACTGCACTTTCTTGTTTATTTTTGTTTTGTTTATGTTAATGGTGATATTTTTATTTTATTTTATTAGTGGCTTCCCTGTTGGGTTAAAGTGAGAACATTTTGTAGATTTGTTTGTCTGCTTTTGATCTGGAAAAGGGAGCGTCTAATTCACCTACAAGCTGCTCTCAGAAATCTGTCTTCACATAGACTGAAGTACTTTCCCAATGCGCTCGCTTAGCCCCAGAGTTAGCTTAGGCCAAGTTCCAGGGCTCTAGAAATGTCTGATCGGTGAGAAAGAAGCAGAGGGAACTGTAAACCAAAAAAACATTTTATCAAAAAGTTAAACCAATAGTTCATGCGAATACATAAATAATTTGTGAGCAAGTTATAAGTTCTACTTTTTTTTCTTTTTTTTTTTGGCTTTACTGAGTTTTCTATACCTCTATGCATGGTGCTGTCCATGGTGCTGAACACAGTCTCTGAGGAGCGGGTCACGTGCAGCAGCAGCAGCTCGACTGTTTATTCTGCTCTGTCGTGCAAATGAGTACAAAGCTGTGAGCATTAATTTCCGCCTTTCAAGTCATAAATACAAACTCTGGATCATTTACTATACAAATTGCCAACAAGGTATGATTAATCAAAAATGCACTAGGTGGGTTAATGATGCTCACAGGTCAAAGTGGAGATTAAGGTAACTGAGTAATAGCCTTCATAACTAACTTAGTTCATTATTTGACACATTGGGACAATTCAAGAACGTTCTGCTGTATTTCTAAGTTAGGCACAAGGAAAGGACCTGCTGATTCACTGTCTAGATTTAGGCACAAACCGGAGGCTGGATCACTCTCATGTTAAAAATGTGATTTCCTGGCAACTCAAATTGGTGTTGCTTTGGGTGAGAAGACGGTGAAGAGGTCACTTCGGGGGCACTGTGTAACACTTAGTTTAGCAGAAGTAAACTCAGCGTGACACTGGGCTGTCACTGATATCCCGATGTTTGGACATTTGGCTTGTAAGCTGCTTTTTTTCCCCCCACAGATGAAATTAATTTAATTTTTAGATTTTCCATTGTCCAGTGGCTTTTTTCTTTTCTGTTTCGGTTTGTTCTATCTGTGAAATTTAATCATCATGTTGTTGTTTTCTTTTCCCCATCTGTCAGCTCTACAAACAAATACTCCACGGACGGCAGGTTCAGACTGGAATAATGAGGAGCAGCGAAATACTAAATCATGATGTGTGCCAGGCATACCCTCATGGTGTCTATATATTCCACCACACACTGAAAGCCTTGTTTGTAGAAACCACACCCTGTTCTACTGAACCTTGGCTTCCTTCTGAGTCAGACAAGCATAATGTGGACCACTGTAGAGCTAAACCTCTCATCTGTTACCGACTTTACATGGCTAACAGATGAAGTGCTACTAAATGTAGAGACTTTTTTTTTTATTATTATTATTTTGGGGAAGGAACAGCATGTTCAGATTAAGAATACCATGTTCAGTTTTTAAAGTTGCAGTAAGTGTAAGCTGAATGTCTGAATACAAAGGTGCTCTAATGACTTCCTAAGAGAACGGTTTGTATCTGGCAGCGGGCTGTCTATGAGTATGCTGCTGCCATACAAGACAGCACAGACACCCACAATATGATCCACCAAAAAAAAAAAAAAAAAAAAAAAAACAGTAGAGAATGTAAGCAGTTAGCTGGTAATTAAAAGCAAATCCTTGTGGTGAAATGCTGGCATTTGGTGTTAAGGCGGTTGTTCTTAATTACGCGTGGCCGGACAAAAATGTGCCCTCTGCAGCACTTGACTTTGCATGCCTGTGGGAAGGTACAGCATCAGATGGTTAAACTTCCTCTTCCCCTTCATGGTCCATTCTAATCCCTGCCCACCAAATAGCCCCCTTGTCACTCAGGGGCACGGTAATTACCTGTGAAAACTGTACAGCGACATTTACTCTGACAACATCTTCTCCACATACAGTCCTAATTAGGTTGAATTAAGACACTAGGGTTCTACTCTGAATACCATCCCCATTTAATCATCTTAGTGGGACTGGGCAGTTGGTATTTAGTTGGATTTTTAGGTCAACTTGGTGGCTGCCCTCTGGGGAGATGTCCAGGAAGATGAAGTGCAAATGGGGTTAGAAGGTTAACGCAGAAAATCTATGTTATGTGTATATCAGAGGAAAGGTGCAATGAAACTGCTGTTTTATGGTTATTATCTTGTGTATTTGATGTGCTATGGACTTGGTAAAGGATTAATGCAGTAATAACATCCAGTAATAACCAGCGTGATTATTACGTGAAGGGGGTTTGTTCGCCTCCAAGGCTGAATGTTCATACACCAGTTGCCAGTCAAATAAATTTGGCTTATTCTAACCAGAATGAAAGTGTCACATGTCCAGCCTCCATGTGCACACACAAGTCTGAATCAGTCAGATCAGTCTAAATAGTCTTACAACTATCTATCGTAGAACTATTTACTTGAGTTAACATTTAAATACTGATAAAATAAACTGACTGACTGCTGGTCAGTCAATTTTGTCAATGAAGTTTGTCATGTTTTGGCTGTTCTTTTTAAGTTCTAATTAAGTTAGCGCACATCCATGGATCCAGCAGCCGATTCAATTTAATTAACCCTTCCCAAAAGACCAAGGGCAATGTGGCTCATTGTTTCTCTGTTGGAGATATCACACATCATGTCACAGCAAGTGTCACGGCAGAACTATGAGGAACATTTTTATCCTTTTGTGCCCTTTCAGACTTTATCAACATTAAAACAAGACCAAAAGTCTACAGCCATGCTAGCACCTCTTTGAGGCTTGTAGCTAAATACTGATGTCAGTGTGCTCTCAGTGACAACACTACCATGATGAGCAGGTATAATTTGTCAAAATAAATCAAAAATAAATAAGTACTGGACAGGCTGAGAGAGCTAGATGAAGGGTCTGAAGGGAACATCATTTTCTATACCAGAATTCATAGCAGTGGATCCAGGAATTGAAATAATTGAAAAATGATTTGAAAAAATACACATAAAAAGACAGGAGCAAGAAAAAAGGTTGAGAACATGTTGAGAAGATTTTTCAAAAAAGAGACAAATCAAAGACAGATGGATAGAAAAAATACTGTAGGCGAGGTTACAATATAGTACAAGTGTCATTTTAAGCTCTTAGTGTTTGTAAGGACAATTAGCTCACTAATCATAAATGTCAACCAAAGATGGTGATCCCCATATCATCTAGGAAACCTCGATATCTGTTTAAGACATGTCAATGGATAAGTTAAAAATTCCTCCTGGTGGTGCCAGAGGAAAGGTCAAAGGATCATCTTAAATCAGTAGGATTCCTCCTCTGGGGACTGTTGTGTTTCATTGGAAGCCATCCAACAGTTGTTGGGATATTTCAGTCTAGAACAAAGTGATGGACTTTGTTATATCACAAGTTATCCATTGCTGTAGCTTATAGCTTATTTCAAAGATTTGTTGTGTCAGGACAGAAGATAAAGTTTTATCCTTTCATTGCTTTTATCAGACTTCAGCAATGATATAAAAAGTTGCACACAGTATTTACTGTGCAAGTGGCTAGACCCCTATACCTCCACCTAGAGAATTTACAGGACATCTTTCTGATTGCCATACACAACAAAGGGATACCATTCTACAATATGTTCAAAGAGTTTGTCCCCAAGCAGTCTCAACACGGAAATTGATATATTTATCTCCTATCCTATCCCAATCCAAAATATAAATCAGCAGTGCCCATATCAAGTAGAACTCCGCAGAACATCCATTAACAAAATGCTGCTGACATTAGTTAGTTCTGAATGCCAGTATTCAGCAACTGCACATGAACTTCAGACCAGCAGGGGGTCAGTGCTTTACAGTATGTTTGGAATAACAAACTGCTTTTCTAGGGACTGAATGTACAACACAGTCCTTTTCATGTACTAACTGTAAAGCATGAAGTCATCTGCATATAACATTCCTAAGTGAACAGGAGTAGAATGCGGCTGTTACTTAAGTAACAATAAAACCTGTAACTGATTTTAATGCTGATCATAGGTCACTTGAGTTCATGGCTGGATTGACAGGATTAAGTATTTAGAAATATTGAGGTTACTTAAGGTAATGTTTGTTTTCTTGTTTTTGATGGTTATCAAGTGTTGTGGAAATGGACTCTTCAGTTTGGTTTCATATCTTTGTACATTCTTATAAATCTTTGTCTTTTCTCTTCCTGTCACTGCTTCACTATCAGGCCTGGAATCAGTGTATTTGATTTGTTTATTCTGCCTCTCAGAAAAATCTTTGTTTTTGTTGTCCAAGGGTTCACAAGTTAAGGTAAAAGCATCGCCAGGTATCACAATATATATATATATATATACACACACACACACACACACACACACACACACACACATATATATATATATATATATATTTTATTTTTTTTTTTTTTAAAACCACATATATTAACCTGTAGCTGCTTGTAATGTTGTGACTGATCAGTGTACAGTAGATCTTTTCATGCAAGTGGCCAAACCACGGCGATATTGTCAGAGACGGAAAACAGAGCACAGCAGAGTGAAAGAGAGGAAATGGGCAGAGAACAAAACAAGTACCTGGGAGAGCAGGCGCAAGGAGAGGAACAAAAGGTCGACAAACATGAGGGGGTTTACTGCTGTGTCAAAGAGCGTGCTACAGCGGGTACACAAATATTTTTGTTACACAGTATTTTTCTCCAGTGAGAGTGTGTTGTAAACCCCCATCACACTGCCTCTCACATTACCTCTCCTCCGCTCTCGCCCTCTTACTCCCTATATCTTCCTTCTATCCTCTCCCTTGTCCATCTTTCTCCTCCTCCATCACCGTTGCCCTCCCCTCTGACATTGACCTTGGGAGAGCGGCCACTGCTGCTCTGCAACTCAATATGCCTGCGGCTCTAAGGAAAGCTCAGATGAGGTATGGTGCCATGGATCATATAGATTTATTGCCCACAGGTCTCATACATGGGTCCAGCCCTTAGTTTATCTGGACACATGTGCCACTCAAGCCCCACACTTTAAATGCTTGACACACAGCCTGTCATGACATGATACAGGTGAGGGGAATATATCCTGGATGATGGGTGGGAAAGGGTGGCAAGGAAAGGCTGCCTAAGAACACATGGTGAGAGGCTGGTGAGAGGCAATTCATGATGCAGCACAGCATCTTGTGACAGAGTGACAGGCGCATGTCCCTGCATGTCTGTCCCCAGTTCCAGGTTCAGAACATTCAACTGTTCTGATATAGAGAAAGGTAAATATGTTTTTAAAGCAACACTGAGGAGTTTTTTGACCAATAGCTTCACAGTAGAGCAATGCTTTAGTAGTTGTGTGTGAAAGTACATTTGTGGCATTGGAAATTTCCATCTGCTAAGGATGGAGAGAGATGCCATCAGACGTCAACAATGCAGGTTTAAAAACACTGCAAACAGTGGCTTTGTTTTATGAAACAGGTAATACATGAAACATGCTGATAAGCCTCTAAACCAGCAATAACTGCCACTTTAAGTTGATGTGACAAACTCGTTAGCAAACAGTTGCTCATTTACATTTTATCTCTCACACATATAGAGCAACACAATCATTAATTTGGAGTTGTGTTTGTGTCCATTTTGTGAGCATAAGGCCAATATTTACCCTCCTTTTAGCTCTGTCTTTGGTCTTCACCATCCCGTAACAGAAATCTCTGGCTCACCCGAGAGCTGAGGAGAATTGCAGAGTCTGCTGATAATTTGTGTGCGGTTTTCTCAGTTCATCCCTATAATATTATGTATGTAGTAATCCTTTGATCCTTTGCTATTAAAAAAATATTGATTAGTGCAGCTCTAAGGATACACACAATTGTTTGTTTACAAGGAAACTCGCAACGTTACTTTACTTGGGATCTCTGCAGGTCAATTGATATTTCTTCAATAGCAATTAATACCCTCTCCTTCATTACAAACTCGCGTGTCTCAAGATGACAAAGAGGCCAAGGACATACAGCGTATAAACCTCCACTTAATTGGTCTTCTTCATAGATTCATAGATTTTTCAACAGAGTTGTTCAGCCCACTCCACAGGGCGCAAGTGGAGGCACAAGGGAGCATGTGACTAATAAGTACGGGAAAACAGAAGTGATGGAGAATGTTGGCCCTTTCCTCCTGCCGTTAAAATGCATCTCACTCCCTGTTGTGAAAACTGTCCAGGCATCGTCACTCCTGCTAGAGGCGCAAACCCCTGAGGTGCAGCCTACAGGCCGATATTCAGACAGTGCAAACAAGTGGCTTTGACTCTGTATACTCTGAGTGAAAACAAGCCAAATTTTGTATCAACACTTCCTGCAAAACCAATTATCAATTGCAGAGATATGAGGGTGGTATCTATTTTTTGGGATGTTAAACTGAACGTGGTTGAAATGTGAACTGCTACAACTGCTTGGCTTCACAGTCTTATGACTTATTTTTGTCTGTGTTTGAAGACGATGCAATCCAAAAAGATCGTCATAACACAGGGAACTGCTGCACTACGCTACTGTTGTCCGAATATGTAAAACCACAGCCACAGCCCCATCAGTGATCTCACAGTATCTGTGTCCGCCAACTGTGCGAGGGCAAAACTCCTGCTGTGGTGCCACTGATTGAGGTGGGGTCAACAACAGGCTTGAAAGTGTCAGCCTAAAGAGATTGGTGCCACAGCAGCTTTTTTTATATCACCTTTCATAGAGTGCAGTGTTTTCGACCAAGCTGCTCGGTTTCATTTTTTTATTGTTTTTCTGAAAGTGAAAATGTTTTATATGTACAGGTGGTTCATTATCATCAGTGCCCAGATCACATAAGACTGACTGGAGTCTTGATTACATTAGCTGGATGTCTTTTTGTTTTTCTGGTCTTAATAGGTCTCAATGGGTGGAAGTAAAGTGTCAGATGTTTCCTCCCCACAAAGTTTGTCCTTTATCTAATTTAGTATACAGATGACTGTCAGTCAGCATGAGAGCAGACTTCAGGAATAGTGGAGCGGCATCAGGGGAAAAATGGATCAGATTCTCTCCAGTTATTAATACCATGCTATATTTATTGATGACACTCTATACAATCACGTCAGTTAGAGACGCATCAAAGACTTGACTGCTGCAAATGGCTCTACAGTTAAATTTGCAGAAAAGACTCAAAGGGAGCCTGCAAAGAATTTGCGCAGGAAAAAAGATCCTGTCAATCAATAATCAACTGTGACGTGACAGAATCAGAGACGACTGTAAACACACTGAAACATTAGATCTATGCAAGTCAATAATAAGAAAGCTTCAAACACGTAATGCGGAGTTTGGGGTGATAAAAGGAGCTGTGTCAGTCCACCCGATAGCCGAATGGTTAAAGCGCACAACACGTACGGTTTGATTTCAGCCAGGGACCTTTGTTACATAACGTTCAGCTTTCGCTCCTCAAATTAAAAAGCAAAGGTCCATGGATTGACCCTTGTGGAGTCAATCCTTGTTTCAGTAGATTTAAAAGTGCTGGAAACATGGACTGTCCTAACATTAAGGTAGGAGGAAAACAGTAAAGGACAGGACCTGTTACACAAACTGAATATTGAATATGAGTGGGCTTAATTTCATTTCCCAACAAGCTCTTTCACTTTTAGATCAGCTTGACCGAAAGGAAGGGGGCGAGTAGCATGCGAAATAATATAAAAACAGACACTGACAGTTATTCTCACCTACGTTTCTACAGATGAACATGTGGACACAAGCACAAGGAAGCAGGGTCGGATGCTTTACAGATAAACATACACCCGTAATTCAGTTTAGCAGGTTAATTAGCCAGATCATTAAAGGTACACTGATGAGGAGCCACATTATCAGCTGTAAAGCACATCCATACGGTGCTGGAACAAAGTGTTAGTTTGAACATTGTTTGTGAAGTGACATGTTATTGATCGTTGGTGGTTTGGAGTCGTTGTCTTGCTAAAGGACACTTCAGTATATTTATCACTGCTCTGTTATGTCTTAGCAGGTGGAGTTATCACAGGGACGCGCTCAAGTGACCCCGCCAGTGAAAAAACACCTTTGTTTTCCTTTATTATATTATAGAACGTAAGTCCAACAGACGCTCAGGTGCCTTTAAGGATATACTTAAAGGAAATAATTGACCATTATAATTTAAGCTACTTAAGAAATTCAGATTCAATCCACTTCCATGCATTATGTGGAAGAGTCAAAGCAAGTTTGAAGATGTTTTCCTTTCAGCTCCAGAAATCTGTGCTTTTAGGTGTCTTAATTATAGCCTTGTCACCTCTTACCCCAGGAACCAGCACATTATGTTTTCTGTTAGTCCACTAATCATTAAAACCTCTATAGAGATCACCCTTATGAAGCGTCATCTCTCTTTGTCATCTGAACCCTTTTTCAGGTCAGCGTCATCCCAATGAAGAAAAGCTATTCATTGTACAGTCTGAGAGGAACTGGGGGCTGAAAGCACTGAGCTCTGAGAAGTGCCTCTTTGGGTGGTAATTGCAGGGAAACCTCTTTTCATGCTACATCAAAAAATATATATATTTTTCAGTTCGTTTTCAAGAGCCGCCATCAAATTACAATATGGCACCTTGTCCAAACCAAACACTTCTTTATCTGTGTAACTACTAGTTAGATGTTGGCAATGTTTGGGGCTTCAGCTGGAGTCACATTTTGTTCCAAAGACATATTTAGAAAAACCTTTCTAAATATTTTTGGCATCAGGAGTTTTCACAGAAACACTGGCAAACCATGGTAGATACAGCTATGCATCTATCTATAGTGCACTGTAGATATTCAGAATCATCCTGTAACACGAAGAGCCCTTAATGGTGCAGTTTATAGCCAGAGAATAACGGCAAAAACTTTAAGTGTTGCATGACACCACGAGAACACTACAGAAAAAGGGAGCGAGGAACATCCTCTTTTAATTCGAGCAGCCCCTGAGTCAAATTTAGGGTTTGTCCTGTCTCATGATTTTGTGCTGCCTGTCTTTCCTGTGCTGAAAGTTTCTCTCTTGCATCTTGCTGCACTCTGCCTGGACATCTTCACCCCTTTATGCACTCCAGGTCCAGAGTCTTTCTCTGCAGCGACCAACCTTTCTGTACACTGTGATTTGGCTGTGATAAGCAGGTTATGGTCTGTGAAAGCCAGGTCAGAGTCATGATCCTCTCATCCAATCAAGTTTCAGTAAAGTCTAGAATAAATGCTTTGCTGTATCCCTGAAGGAAGCATGGGTTTGACCGAAGCTCCTCTGTCTTATTCCTGGAACATTAAAGAGAATCAGGAGGGAAGGTTTCCTCGGTCTCACTCTTATCCCAACTCTTTTCCTCTGCCTTAATTTAATCAGGTGTGAATCCGGTGCCATTCTTGCTCCACCTATGAGCTCTTAAACTGTTAATTAACTCAACGGGAAGGAGTCTGATGATTGATCCGCCTATTGCAGTAGCAACAGTCTGTATTAGGTTCTTTGGCCACATTGGGGTAGTAAAACAAAGCATGCAGGAACTAGAATGAAAGCCACTAACTGACATAGATTTGTTGTTGCCTACAATTCTTTCAAAATCTGAAACAACACCTCCATCAAAGCTTTGTTTTAATTCATTTCATTCATTGTCATCATAAAATGTTGAATGTGCATATAATTATCCAACAGTGTGTCATTTTGAGTTCATGGGAAGCCGGCTCATGCTGTCTCATCATCATTCAGACTCGTACTAACTTTATTTAAAAGAATCATGTTGTTTGAAACTGACTGGCATTTTAATCTCTATATATATATCAAATAAAGTGGGACTTTGAGAATCATATTATTAAAATATGAGATGTTTAACGGGATGTTATGGACAAGGTTAAAAATATAAATGAGGCCTTTAAATATTCCCTACTGAGTGTTAGCTGTTGAAGGAAGGTTTGGCGTGTGAGCTGCAGATGTGAGCTATAGAAAATGACCGTGGTGATCACCTGACCCATTAAAGCAACATCCTCTAGAAAGTGTAACAGCGTGTTCCAGTCTGAAAAAGCTGATAACTGAATGTAGGACACAAAAAAGATGCTGCTGTGCCAATTTCTCACTCGCCTCACTGAAGACTAATGATGGAAGAACTTGATTTATTACATCTGTCATCATCTTATAGGTTATTACATTATCAGTCCATCTGATTTAACATCACTCATTGAGATAACACAGATGTATGAAGTGACAGTTGCTGTTAATGTAATCCAACAATTCAGGCATCATCACATTTTTATAGACATAGATGGGTGGCAAGTTAAAGGAAAAACCAATGATTGTATTAGTAAGGTGTTGGGCCAACACGTGCCAGCAGAACAGCTTCAGTGCACCTTGGCAACAAGTCTCTGGACTCTACTGGAGGGATGAACACCATTCAT
>JBBMJY010000006.1:5981131-6012450 GCA_037833715.1 Toxotes lorentzi
GAAGAGCTGCTCCTCTGTTTTTCCTCACATATCACATTAGTGCACAAACATCACCGTCATCAAATGTGAGCTGTGGACCACAAGTTCTGACCCTGTGTACTGATGTACTGACGGGGGGGGGTAGGAAAGTAGATGGCAGTGGACAAATAATACAAATGTAGAAACACTGGAGTACTCGTCTGGCATTTCTGATAGTGTAAAAAATACTTCGCAAATAAAAATGAATCAATAAATCAATCTATAAATAAATGAAGAAATAAAAATATGAGCATGTAGCACATGCTGGCACAGGCTCCAGCCCCCGGTGTCCCCAGTTTATAAACTGGACGAGTGAGCGTTTAATGTAAAGCAGTCAGCTGTGACATAAACATTACGGTTTGCTTTTTCACAATAAAGCAGAGTAAGCTCATTAATTACAGCAGAGATTTAAAGACATAAAGATCGGAGAGGTGATTTATCATCTTGCTGAGTGCTGGAACACTGTACGATAATACTGCTTTGTCATTTGCTTTTATTGCTTCAGGACAAAAGGTCTTGGTGATACTGATCGCTCCCTGGTGGCTTTGTCCATTGTTGAGTGGTGGAAAATAACAAATAAAGGAATGCAATTAAAGCAGGTGGAGGAGGAAGACAGGCTTTAAAAATTAACAGGCAGCTGACACAGAAAAGTTAAAACCAGTGTAATATGACCACAGGACAGAATGTTTCCATCAATAACCTGGCAGCAGGATGGTCTTTGTTCCTGTGCTAAGTCAGCAGTACACACAGCAGGACTGCATGAAACAATCGTGCTTTCAATTTAAATGTTACTTTTGTGCAAGCAGTGAATCGATCGAAAATGCTGCACAGCTCTCAATGTCTCATCATGGATATGTGTGTGTGTGTGTGTGTGTGCCGTCTGGCATGTCAGGAGCACATGTTTCAGTTACACCCTCACGGGAGCGGTGTCCCTCCTGAGGCATCATCTTTTCATTTGACACTCATTACTCTCTGTCACCGGCAATATGAGAAGCAGAGCGAGTGGAAAAAATATATGTGCATCGAAGCCTCTCTCTCTCTCTCTCTCTCTCTCTCTCTCTCTCTCTTTCTCTCTCTCTCAGTTTGTACCCGCAAACACAACAGATGAGCTGCAGTTTTCAAAGTGACAAGCTGAGGAAGCAGAAATCTGCAATGTATCAATGTGAGGCAATTATTCATCATTTTACCTGAGGGAGCTCCTTTGCCATTTAATAAACACGACGGTTATTGGGGAGTGTGAAATTACAGACATGGCTGCTCTGTTATTTGGCAGTGAAGGAATGAAGCGATTTATCCTGGGAGGTGTTGAGATTCACAGTCAGGTGATAAGATAACAGAGTAGTACACACAGTTTTGTTGGTAAAGATCAGAAACAAAGTCTGTCAAAGTGGACGTTTTAATGAACCAAAGCACAGTGAGCGGCACCGTGCACAGTGTGCCCTTCAGGAAAACTCCCTGAAACCAAGTTACTATTTAAAATGTGAACATGAATGACTGCGTGTCTTCTTTTTTTAAAAGCACGTTCATACACAATTCGGCCTCTTGATATTGATTTGGCAGGATTCACAGGAGTCACTTCGTCACTGTTTTGAGAACAGCAACTTTTTGTCCTTATCAATTCATTTGAAAATAGACTAACAGGAAGTGTGAGAAGGAAGAAATGGGGCTGACAAGTGACAAAGGTCAACAGCCAGACTTGAAGCAGGATGTCACAGTTACATGTTCTGTCTCTTAGGCCGCCGAGCCGCTTGGGTACCGAACTGACTGTTTAGCAAACCTCTCCCCCGAAGGATTCAACGATTGTCCAATCATAGCTTAGCAACTGTAACTATGCACTGCAGGCCTGTCAAGCTTTGGATTTCTCAACATGTTGAAGTGACAAGGCTCTAATAAGAGCAAAACTCGGCATGAAGGGCTGCAAACATCAGAATCTCCAGCGATTTATCTTATAGCAGTAACCTAACCTGACGTCAGCAACTTATTTCAGGTGCTGAATTCAGTTTGTGGCATTACATTAGCATGTTTTGTACATAGTACACCATAGTGTGTTCTTTCCGTAGTATTTACCCACTGCGTAGAAGCTGGTCCTGGGTGTTACCATATCAAAGTGTGGGCTAGCATTAGCGGTTCCATCCTGCTCTTTAGTGAATATGCGGAGGTTTGCGCTCTAGCAACGTGATCCGCAGTCATTATCTCGAGATCGCATTAAGTTCTCCAAACATGTTAGACCTTTTCTCTTGTGATGTTAAAAAGTTTGAAAACACAAACAAAGCACATCATAAACCTAATTTTCTAACCTGTGTCTGGCTTGTCCAAGGCTAAGCAGCCAATCGGGATAAAATCTTAAAATAAAGAGGACCATAGGCTGAGTGAAAGCTGATGGAGGTCTGTGTGCCGGAACATTCTTAATACACTTTTCTAACGGCAAGTGTACAAAACAGTGTGCAGTCTTGAAATGCCTAAAACCAAAGATACACACATCCCCTACCAGACACCCACACTCACAACAAACGCCGGTAATACAAAAGGTTATATGTGTGGTGTCCCTGAGAGCTCAGCACACTGCACCTTTAGAAAACACATTCAAACGGACAAAACACAAGCAAATTAGGAAAGAGTTTTCTGTCTTTGTCTTGCTTTGTGAAGTGTGAAGATGTTTTCTTTGTTTGCTTGTGTTTTGTCCATTGCTATGTGTTCTCTTAAGTTGCAGTGCATTAAGATCCCAGGGCCACTCAGTGCACCACCTCATTTTCCGTGACCAGACTTTTCGAGTCAGTCAGGGAATTTTCCTACAGTCTACATTGTCTGCACTGCATTTTAAATAGCTTTTGGAGATAGGAACAAATGAATATAAAATAGAATGGAGACCAATCCATCTTCCATCCCTCGTCACATCAATAATTAAAGAGGCAGATCATGACATGATTATTGACTGAAATACCTCCAGTATAATTTCTGCACCAGTACAGTATGTGCATTCGTTGCCGGCGGTACAGAAAACCTTAACACCAAAAGTTGTCTCAACTTGATTATCGATCACCATGTCTGTTTTGATGGGAAACAAAAGTTCATAAATGACAAACTTTTTTTTTATTTGCTAGTGGTACACAGGCTGTGAGAGCTTCCCACTGTAGACGTCATTTGTTCTTCTTTGACTTCCTCTCAGTTCTCCTGTCCCATTTTGTCCTTCTCCTGTTCCTTTTTTGCGTTACGCTTCCTTCTCTTTTCCCATCTGGGTCTCAGCATTCAATTATTGCCATCTCTCCCTCCTTCTCCTGCTGCTCCTCTTCTTTTGTTATCCCTTTGCCTTTCCTCTTTTTGCCTTTCAGTTTCCACATTCCTCTAGTACTTTGTCCCTCTGTACAGAGGCTGTACACCTCTTTCCACACATCAGCCTCCTGTTTCTTCTCCCTTTACGCCTGATTCTCATCTATCTCCTTCCCTCCCCCTTGTTCATCTTGCCTTTTCCTTGGACCCCGTCAGCTCTGCGGAGTAATTTAGCAGCTCATGAGTCCTGGGCCAAATCTGTCACTATAGACATACCAGCAGCAACACGAGTGATTTCCCACCGGGACCGCAGACACTTCTAATCACATCCTCAGGGACACAAGGAGACAGAGGGACAGGGTGAAGAATAACAGACCGGTGGTGAAAAAGAGGAAGAAGGAGCCCATTAGGTAAACAGGGCGGGGGCAGAACCCCTAATAGAATTAGATATCATTCCTGTGAAGTAAGTAGGCGGTCAAGCAGGAGGTACGAAGCGGGACTTCCATAGTGTTGACGTTTGATTGGTTTAATTTTTGCACACACACACACACACAATATATGTAATGGCTGAATGTGGGATCATATTTAACAAATGTGATCAAACTTGGTTGAAAACTGGGACACTCTTACAATCTGGGAGAATACGCCAGCACACCACAGTACACAGGAAGGACCACTACTACTGCTACAGGATATACTGCATGAATTCAATATATACCTGAACTGAAGGCAGAGGAGGAAGCCTCAGTATCACTCTGACAAATTCACACTAATTAGTAGTTTCTCTAGCTTGTGGGTTGTCGAGCAGAAAACCGGAAAGGCTCAATCAACCTGCACGATGACACGGAAGCACGAGAAGTTAAATGTGCGTTCTCACATGTATTCACATTTACATAAATATACGCTGGAAGATTTGCGCGTTTTCGTGCGCGTGTCCCTCATGTGTCGACTTCTCTTGATTGAAGGGAAAGACGACCTCCCCTGTCAACTTGCGTGCGGCGTTTAGAAAAAGACTTATGTCCACATTACGTCCCCACAGATTCCTCCCTGATTAAGAGATGGCGGATGGCGGATGGCGAGATGGACGGGGAGGTGACAGAACGGACCCCGCGTTCATTATGTATCTGGATATAGCGCTGACAGCTCTGATGACTGATGGGGAGAGACTGCGGAGGTGTGAGGAGGCGGGTAAACTTTATGACCGCAAGGACCTTTTTCACACCGACTGTGTAAATATTGTGCTCGTTCAGAAGATGGAAAGAATTTTCAAGCTGTCAGACCTGCCTTTGTGTTGCCCTAAAAAGCAATTACAGGCACACAGGTCCAACTGCAAAACACAGCCATTCAGCTAACAATGTTCACTGAATAATATTAAAAATATAAAAAATGCCCGGTGTGGCACAGGAGGTAGAGCAGGTTATCGAGTAATCAGAAGGTTTCCCCAGCTCGTCCTTATCCTCCTCTCCATGAATGCGTGTGTGTGAATGGCTGGATGTGGCATGTAGTAAGCTGGAAAAGTGCTATAGAACTACCTTCCATTATAAAATACGTAAGAAGGGACCTTCATCTCAACTTTTTCTCTCAAAGTTGCATTAAGATCGCATGGGACTCCAATGACACTGTTGTACGGTATATGCTGCACATATTGTACATGCTTCTTTTTACCTGTATTTACTTTGCTTCTCCTCTGCTCACTTTACCACATCAGGTGTTGCACAGCTCTGCTTACCTGAAATCTCCTGCTACGGCCAGTGCCAAGGAGGAAATACGTGTGCTCTGGACATCGCATCTGCTCCAGTGGGGCGTGCTGTGACTCTGGAATTTTTTTGGAGGTGGCTCAACTCCAAGGTGAATCCCCTGTCGTGACTCCTCTGTGCACTGCTTCAGCTCACGAAGGTAAGAAAACGCTGTTTGTGCAAAGCATGCACATGATGTTGTGGCCTTGTTTAATCGGTGCACTGAGCTGCTGTATGAGTCTGCCAGCGCTGCTGTCTCTTTAATGGCTGTCCTGCAGATGTGCTTATACAGTGGGCCATTAGTATATATTGTGGATATATTGTTTATTTGCTTTGAGGGAGTAGAGATGTGTGTGTGTGTCTGCTCTTACACACAGTACATTCACATACCTGTAGATATTTACCTGTAATCTTGGCTTCATGGGGAACCCAACTTCTGACACACACAATCACAGTTTCTTCACATATCATATATTTATCATAACTCATATTCAGCCTGTCTTGCAGTATTTTTCATATCAGTTGTAATTAAATTGCTGAGCCTGTTTGATGGTGTACACTGCTCATCTCGTACGCCTAACGTGTACTGATCTCATCTGTTTGTCATGCTACATAACATTTGGTAAGAGGAGACTGTTTGCTCCAAACCATGAATTTTGTTTATGTTAGTATGTTTAAAGAATAATTATCTGCTCATGTGTCTTGATCTGTGACTCCATATCATGTGGCTGGCAAAGTGTAGATTTATTTATCTCGGTAAAACTGGAATTAACCCGATCAAACTGGAATTAACCCAGCCCCCAACCACACACCATACTGTTCCATGTGATTTGACTGACTGAGATGTGATTATGAAGAGATCCTTATACATCACGTGTCCTATTGCAACTAAAGCCACAAATTCAGCAAGGACAAATGCAGACCACATTTCATGCGAAACTGTAAACAAGAGTCTGCACTGTGGCACCGAGTCTGCATCAACACACACCCAGATCAGGGTCAGGTCATTAATTCTGGGCCTTAAAATTCTCATGCAAACAGACTTGAAATTCAGACAACGAAACTGGCAATCCATCAGTTTAGCTGCAACAAGATGAAAGGAGAGGTTGATTGTTTAATTTATTAGCAGTCAGCTGATTAGTCAGTGCTACTTTTGGCTTTTGGTCTTCCCTCACCCTTCAGAAAATAGAGACCATCTCTTCTGTTCAAGTCGGCGCTCTTCAAGGATCTGTCAGTTTGAAACAAATTTTGAATTACCAAATGTATGCCTTGTTCACCTCCTCAGGCGTGCTGCTGGTGGGTGATTACTGCAGATGAGATTTGTGTCCATTATATTAAAAAAAAAGGACCTGACTCCAGATGAGAAAATTATATCCTTTTGCTACAATAAAATTTGTGCGGCTGAAAACATCTTCCTCAACTCCGACAGAAACACTGACAACAATAACCTTGGACAACTATTCTCTATGCCTTTTAACTGAAGTTTCTGAAAGTATAGAGGAACCTAGAGTACTTCTAAAAATATTCAAATTAAGTCACATTATATTGTTCTGCCAGCATCTGATTAATGCAGTGCAACATGAAGTAAGGCTGCAGTAATGACTTCCATATTTTTTTCAGTGGGTGCAGTGTGCGGCTTTGCAATGGTGTGTGTGTGTGTGTGTGTGTGTGTGTGTGTGTGTGTGTGTGTGTGGCTTTGCCTGAGCAATTGTCTGTTTATATCAGCCAGGTGGGACCAGGTTCAGCATTTGCAATGAGCAGGCAGAGTATGAAGAATGTGTGTTTGAGAGGAAATAGTTGAGAATCTCCTGAACGCCAGAGGTCAGAGGTGAGACTGGTATCCAGTACAAGGGGGGCCTTGTTACAGAGATGCACTGGGGGAGAATAAATATGACACGGACCTTATATTTAGAGCACTTTAATCACTCCTACCTGCTCACCCTTCACACTCTGGTTGTACACATCTTAAACTGTGACCGATGATAAAACTACATTACAGTTTCCCTGATGCATTAGCATCTCTTATTATGCATATTGTTAACATGGAGAGCGGAGGAGATACAGAAAAAATCCAAGCTAAACAAATGAGATACAACATGTTACATAGCCAGCTTTAACTATTAATTTTTAATTCCCCCTGCTTCCAGTCTTCATGCTAAGCTAGGCTAACCATGCCTTTACACTGTACTTAACATAAACCATTTTTGACCTCTTGGGAGCAATAAGAACTAGCTGGAAACAGAACATGGATATGTTTTAAATTGATATGGAAAACTATTTAGCCATCCAGTAAATATGGAATACCACTACCACTAAAATATGTGGCTTCACATCTTTTTTTTGGTTTGTTTGTTTGTTTTTTTTTATTTTGAGAGAATGAGAGAGCTACATTTATTAACAGTAGTGGAGTTGCTAGAAAGTGGTTGGGGTGGATGGTGGGTGTATTAGAGACCAGGGCTCAGATCCAGAGTCCCAATCTCTGGTCAGGTTTAGGCAGCAGAAGCTGTTTGGTTAAGGTTAGTGGAAAAGACTTGGTTGTAGTTCAGTCTATATAAACATGTTGTATCTAAAGGCACTGTGAGTTGTTTTTGTATTAACCTAGACCACAGTCTCTCCCTGACCTTAACCAAGTGCTATGAGAGTCTAAAAGTCATCATAAAAAAAACTTTGTCAGATCCCGTTATTATTTCCTGTTTTATTTTGAAATTACTTCTCTTATGAGTCTGCCGTGGTTTTTCTTCCTGTCTTTGTGTTTTACTCATTTGTCTGCCACCAGTTTCTCATTTGCCAATTTCTCCTCAATTATAGCCTTGTCTTTCGCACTTTCCATGTGCTTCATGTCGTGGTTCCCTGTGTTTTGCTTGTTTTACCTTTTTTGGATTCCTGCCTGTGCATCTTTTGGATTTTTTTGCTTGTTTGGAAAGCCTCCACTGGCTTTTGACCCTTGCCTGCCTCACCACTCCATACGCCTTTGTTCCTCTTTGTTTATAATAAATCATTGAACTGCATAAGCTCGGCCTTGGCATCTGCATTTGGGTCTTGTCCGCTGTGTTTTACTCACCCTGCCTGCACCAGCTTTGACATGAATAATGCTATAGTCACTGCAAATGGATATTGTACTGCAATGGTTATTCTGAGGGGAAACAAATATGTTGCTTGTGACTGTTTTGCAGAAAAGTTCAGTATCAATATATTTGCAATTTGCCTTATATGTAAATTAAGAACATATCCTCATTATGATAACAGAAAATGTAATCCAGTCACAATTAGGTTTCCTAGAAAAATGTCTGTGCAAGTTGTCATTCATCCAGGTCATAGTATCCTGAGGGTTGATTGAAGGCAAATGGACTTCTTGTTTGAAGCTTGAAGGTGTTTCACCTCTCCTCCGAGACGCTTCTTCAGTCCTAAAGACTGGTTAGAGAGCCCAAACATTTGAACTCATCCCTATCCCACGTAGTGGGTGGTACCTCTGGGAGCCTGCCGGGCTGCCTCAAGTGGACTCGTTAGCACCTGAGAGTACCAAGGCTGATCGTAGAAACTAAGCATCATGTGAGTCACTGTGAGTCATCTGGGCTCATGTGACTCTCGTTTAGTTGAATTAGCATCAACTCTTACACTTACCTGCCTGCACTGCTGACAATTACAGACTGAAGAGACATGGAGACCTCTTTTAAAAGACAAAGGATGGGTCTGCATCTCAGAAATGAAAGGTGAAGTTTGATTACCAATGAATCACTGCACGAGCTGTGGGGGGGGGGGGGGGGGATATTCGTCACTTGAACATTAGTTATACTCTTATTCATGTTGACACTGCATTGAAATAAAGTGAGGTTACTTAGAGTCGAGGACATGTGACCTCATTAAGTATGTTTAGTTTTACTGGTGTGCTACTTCTTCCTTTGTGGTTTAATAGCATTTGGCAAAGATCTTTCAGGTGTTACCATCGCCACCTTCTGGCAATAGTAACACTACCAGGCGCCTGTGAAAACAGAGGAAAATATATTTTTTAAGACAAGACGATAGTTGATGAAACTATTTCATTTTTTATAGTTTAAATACTATGTGAAAATTCAAAAATCCCATCCCTAGTTCATAGCAGGTTGTCTTCTACCTGCAGGCTGTTGAAGCTGTTTGAACAGCAGAGTTTCCTGCCCTGCCTATGGATCTGACCTGACCTGCTAAAAACGGACAGCCTTTACTCAGCTGGCAATGCTGTTTTGTCTTGGAATATAGATTACTTGTCAAAGGATGACATGGCAGGACAACTGCAGGGCACGTCAGGAAGCAGTTATTAGAAAGGCCTCTATTTTTGCTTTCTCCACACTGAGTGTCAGAAATCAAATGGAAAGTGACATAATTCAACAGATTTTATGAGGCACTAACACATCAGGGAGGTAACTGCTGTGAACATTTGTTCTTTCTGCTGAATTGATTTTCTGTAAATTAATATTTATGACCTTAATGAAACTGTTTTTGAACTTAAAGTGTGAGTGCTTGCACTGTAATGTGCACTGTCATCAACATCAGTAGAAAGCTTTAATGTGTGCAGGAACAGGAAATATGTCTCTGATACGACTCTAAGAATGCAATCAGTGACTAGTGTGGCTGATCTGTTACATGAGGGTACCAACTGGAGCGAAGGGGTGAAACTAAACTCCAAATGAGACATACAGTACGTCACAGCCCATGTTAAAGAAAGACCTGTGCTCCTCCCATTTACCTGCCGTCTGAGATTCACCTGCTTTGTAGAAATAAACATACAAAACAATCTAATGTAATTTCAAATCTGTTGTATCATTGTATAATAATGTTCTTTGTCAGTAATTGGACTGCCATGTTTTTAAAAATTTGTCCTTATCTTTAATTGTTAGTCAAGTTTCGAGACCAAAAAATTTCAGTGGTTGTACCTCACATCCTAAATATTCACTCATGTTTTCACTCCTGCTACAGCATCACTCCGATTCAGTTAAACTTTTTTCCTTTCACTATGAAATAGTGCCTGAGAGCCAATTAAGCGAGCATCATGTCTGGATTTATTTCTGTCAGGCTCATGTTGTTGTGTAGTAACTGCCTGTGAACGCGTGGATTGGTTCAAAACATCTGTTTTTGCGGTGCATTCACATGCTGGTGAGACTTCAGCAGAGAAGAACAATAAGCAGCCAGTGACACGGAGAGAGGAGAACATTTCACAGTTTTACATGTCAGTAAAGAAAGTACAAAAAAAAGAAATGTTTTTATTTTTAAGTTGCGTTTCCTTCGCATGCTAATGGGCGAGTGCAGCGGTTCCTCTCACAGCCCGGGTGCAGCCTACCTGCATACTGTTTGCCTTTCTGAGTGACATCCATCGTCATGAAATTAATTCCAGTCTCACCTCCTCTTTCCTCTTTCCTCTTTCTCCCCATTAACTCTGATATTGAACAAATTTGTGTCATTACCAGTGTGACGGTCTTCCGGAAAATATCACACTTGGCAGCATTTTCATTGACAGGCTAGAAAATAAATGAGCAAGTGATGCTATAATTTTACCCAGAGATTGTCAGGGCTGAGGGCTGGGAACTGTGGCCATGGTGATTCAAGGAGCAGAAGGAAGTGTGAAAAAGTGGGCATCATGGGAAGGAATAACAGCCACTATGACGGTTAATCTCTTCTTCTTTGATAGTTGATGCTGTTGTATGGCAGCAATTTAGCAGAAAATGGACAATTTGCAATTTTTTGTGGAAACGCAGTGGGAGAAGGCTTTGTATTTATCTAAGTCCAATTAAGATTAAAAAAGAAGCAAGTATTATGTTTCTGCATCTCCTGTTACTGAGTGCTCAGACCTCAAAAAAACTTTTCATTAAAAAAAAAAAAAAGCAAGCAACTGTATTTCAAGCACAGGTGCAGATTTTTTTTGATTGCCTGTGGGTGCTTGCGAGCTCAGGTACCCACAGGCAACTGTGAGCACCCAGGAGGAAACCATAATGTGAGGTGACCATATCAAAAGAAACAGATGTCAAACTCAGACTTGAAACTTTGAGCTAAACCTGTATCCTATATTTAAATTTCTTGGTATCATCCGACAGTGACGGCACTCAGTGATCAGATATACTTGGACGCAACATCAGCATCAGCTCTGCAGTCGCATACAGGTGAATCACATCAGTATATTTGTATCAATTAATTTGACCCTCATTCACAAATGGCTTTTCTGCAACACAATGTAGATGACATTTTCCTAAGTCATGGAAGCACACGGACATTCATCAAACTCCCTTGTTTTTAACTCATCATGGAAATTCACCTGGAGAGAGTGGGCGTAGGAGTGACGGATGAAAAAAAGGAGTGGGAGGAAGGGGGGAGTTTAGTCTAGGGGTTGCTGTTGTGACATAATGGTTTAACAGGCTGTTCAGATTTATCGATGCGGTGTGCTGACAGGAAGCATAAAGGTGGCAGAAAGGTAGTTCATCTATCATCATAACTTACAAAATGTGTATGTATATACACAACATCAGCATTTACAAACTGTTTGGGCAAAGGGCAAAGAGGTGAGGTGTGATCTATGAGCCCCTGTTCACTCTTCATGGTCATTCTCTGTATTTTCCCCATCTCCTCTCTTTGGTTTGTTTTGGAAAATCAATAACCAATTCATTCATGTTTCAACAATTAGTTGATTTTTCTTCTCCTCGTGTTCGTCCATGTCACGTTTGGTGTTATTGATTGGGCTTTGGTTAGGATGAGGGAGGGGTCTGCGTGCGATGCACTCTGCACCCATCCTGCAGCTGGTCAGCGCACATTAGCTGTGACTTGTTTTTAGCACGCCTGTCAAAACAAGAGCCAAAAATGACTCCGCTAATGGTGAAGCTGCACGCGAGCCGGACAAAAGGAATCAATAGCACCGCTCGAAAGCAGGGTGGCAATAAAGGCGCGAGAGTGGTGAGGTGCGTGGATTGGACAGGTTGAATAGCATAATCAACCGGCAGTTAGGACTTCAAAGAGGATTTTTCAAAGATGTGCGACACCTGAGTGACCATGCTGAGCCTGAAAAACGGAGAGGGCAACCACACTTTATTTTCCTGTCTTCTGTTTGACCTCACCTTTCAGCGTGCTCAGTGCGAGAGGAGACATTCCTCATGATCAAAACACATTTCATTTGTTTCACTTCTGACTAAAATATATGGCCAGCGCTTCTATTTGAAAAACGTATATAGCACTCAGCTTTTACAGTATACCTCAGCGTGTGTGTGTGTGGGTCGATAGTCAATTGAAAACAGCTGAAAACAGGGACTTGTACTATATACAGTCTGGAAACATGGTTCAAGCCTCATTGCACTCTGTCTGGCTCTCCTCCACGTTCTAGGAGTGAATGTTTGGTCCACTAGGCCATAACATGCTCTCAGATATGATTGCGGCAAAAAGGCCATTTCACCAGTAACCAAAGAAACTGCAGACAGAGGGGGAGAGGAGGAGGTAGAGGTGGAGGAGAAGGAGGGGTGGAAAAACAAAGGATGAGAAAAGTGTAACCTGGAGAGAGATAGACTTTATGGATTACCTTTCCTTACATCTAACAAGACCACCTACACATAGGGAGTAACACACACACAGGCACATTCTTGTCTTACATCAGTTGTGAGGACACTGGTTGACATAATGCGTTCCCTAACCCCTTACCCCGACCTTAACCATCACAACTAAATGCCAAATGCCAACGTTTACCCTAACCCTAACCTAAACCTGATTCTAACCTGAGCCATAAAACCAACTCTTAACCATCAAACAGCCATTTGAAGTTGTGAGGACCGGCTAAAATGTCCTCACAACAATGGAACCACAGAAAACAATGTGTACACACACACACACACACACACACACACACACACACACACACACACACACACACACACACACACAGAGAGAATTCCTCCCAGAATACCATTCATCCCAGTCATAAACGCAAGGTGTGTGTGTGGGGGGGTGGCAGGATAATATCCCTAAGGATAATGCCCTCAGCCCATTACGCTGCTCCCCTCACCACACAACAGGCTGAAGCAGCAGAGAAAATGAAATCAGTGATTATGGAAGCTGACACGTGTGTCCTTCAGTGCTTGGACTGGATATATCCAATGTATCATCCCAGGGGGTTTGTGTGTGTGTGTGTGTGTGTGTGTGTGTGTGTGTGTGTGTGTGTGTGTGTGTGAGAGAGAGAGAGAGAGAGTGATGGAGGGAGAAAGCATGTTTGTACATGCAGTACATTGTTTGGTCTCACTACCTGAGACATTATTTTTCTTACCATACAGGCAGAGGAGTTACTGTACATGTGTGATGTGTATACAACAGTGGGTTTGCTATGTTAAAAGTCAAGCTTTTTTTTTTTTTTAAGTTTCAGTGTTTTGCATGTGTTCAATAGCAATGCTGGGAAACTCAGGGACAACATGTACCACATTTTGGATTTGGTTCAGTTAAACTCAAGGTCCAAACCACAGCAGACTGAGCCCTTCAGAGCTCTGTTTGCTGCTCTATGTTGAACTTCATTTAATTTTTAGATGGGCTTCAAATTAAAGAGAGCCACCCCTCTCCTATATTAAAGTAAATACAACATGGAAACTGTAAAACATCATTTTTAAATTCAATTATTAATTTTTTCATTTAAAGACAAAAAAAGAAAATTAACTGGCCAAATTCATTATTTTTTCTCTCATTTAGATATTATTAAATAATAATAATAATAAAACATTAATACTTTTAGTACTAATAATTAAACAGTGTTAACTCCTGTAATTACTTTGGTGACTCACTCTAGACTCCATAAATAGGGGCTAAAATAAGGATATTTTGGACTGGAGATGTTTTTGGTAGAAAGAATCCTGGAGAGAGAAGATGAATAGTCACCTTATATCTTGGTATATTAATGAGAATGTGAATTTGCCAGGGGAAAGGTGCTTAAGTTATTGGGTTTGGAATCTCTGTATGTAGATGGATCAAGATTTCAGATGCGCTTTGGTTAAAAAAATAAAAATATAACTCCTCAGCAGAAAATTGGTATGCTTATCAATGTTTGCCCTATCCCATTCTGGGACAGACTTAAAAAGAGGGCAAAATCCCAAAGTCAAAGAAGAGAAATAAAGAGAAATTCAGCTTCGCTTAGTCCACACACACACACACACACACACACACACACACACACACACACACACACACAAAGAGACTTCCTCTCCATTTCCATCTCTTAACTTGTCTTTCTCTCTTCTTCCATCTCTAGCTGTCTTCCCTCATATTTTCACTTCTTACAATCTAAAAATTAACCTTAAGCTTATATTGAAATGTGTTAAAAATCAAATCCTGGCTTTTATTTAACCAGGTTAAAGTCCCGTTTGGCTTTGAATTAATTTATATATATAATAATATATAATAATACATATAAATAATAATATATAATATTGATACAACAACAAACACAATCAACATAACAGATTAGGACGGCTGTCACACAAAAGGCTATACACAATACCCAGTTAATGAACATGGAGAGGTGCAGAGGTACAAAATTATTTATTTATTAAGAATTATGAATTTAAAAGCAATCATGGTGACTGAGTGTACCATTTTCGAGATCCTTCAGAAGTGACTTTAAGTCTCCACTAGTAATGAGCTCTGACAATTTCAAGTTCTTCTGTACATTGCTCCAGGAGGAGGAGGCATCATATTTAAATAAAAAAAAAATTCCCCAACCCCATCTGATCTGGTACCAACATTTGTAGAACACCATGAGAACACAGGTCATAATGGTTTTGCTTTCACATGGACTGTGTGTAGGAACAGACCTAAGGAGAGACTGATATATAAAAAGTCAACTAACATACAGTGATGTCCATGATGCTCTGTATCCAACTTAGATACTGGGAAGGTAAATAGTGTAGCACCATTTAACATCAACTTGAGTTGAACAGGCCTGAACAACATCAGACTACAGCAAGTCAAGGTTTGTACTATTGATGGAGATGGCAATAGAAAACAGTATCATCAGCATAAAAATTGTACAGTACAATGCACTTGATAAGTTCTAACAAGGATCATTTAGATATATGGAAATATTAATGGTCCGAGTATTGAACCCTGCGGCACAACCTGTAATACAGGGAGAAAGGGACGTAATTTGATTTGTAGCCTGTTTATTCTATTAGACTAACAGGCTGGATAATGACAACCACTGCATGCTCGGAAAAGCATGAAATTCACGTTTTTCCTGCCATCCATCATAGAAAAGAAAAACAAGCATTTGTACAATAATTTAGCTAGCTGGCTTAAAAGCTTTGAGAATGTTTTGCAACACTGTTTTAGTCTAGCCTGAGTAAACATCCGATAATAAATGCCTTAGAATGGATGAAAAATTCTTCATTTTTATGTTTGGCTTTTTTGCTTTTTTTTTTTTTTTTCGCAAACATTGATTACAAGATCATTTCTTCTCTTCTTTTAAGACAGTTCTTATTGTGATTCTTACAAAATAAACTAAATATGTCTTCACCGAGCAAGGTCAGCCTGCTCTAACCAAATGCACCATTTATTAAGGGGGACCATTTGCAGTGACAAACACATCACCTCCATGGCCAGCATCAGGGGGAGTGAAGGAAAGGTTGATGGGGAAAATGGGGAAAAACAGGGAAGGACAGCTGGAGAGATAATCACCTTTTCCACCTATATATATTCTTTAGAGAAAAGTGAGGGAAAAATACTTGGAGGCGTTTGGGAAGCTGAGGAGAGATGGTATACCTTGAAAAATCATATAGATTGCTGAAATATTAATACTTGACATTCCTCAGCCAGATTCACGGTGGCATTATTGTGTGTGAAGAGGTGACACACTCTAGAGATTGGGTGATGATGACATTCAGAGTGAAAACACACTTCCTGTGCACATTCGCTGTCGCTTTGAATGGGAGGCAGGCTGAGAGGATGGCTGCAGTCTGCTCCGCACTTTTCCACACATTTTCATGTAAATTAAAAGATGCCTACGGCCATCTCTGAAAGGCAATAATGTAAATAGAGTTCCTCAGGTGCATGACTGTGTGTGTGTGTGTGTGATTAGGTTAGAGATGGACAGAGAGCGACTGACTCGAGGGAACACTTTTAAGCAAATTAACATGCTCATGATTCATAGATGGGACTGACTGATTTGTGTGATTCATAGAGTTTCAAATTAAAAGGTTGCATCAGAGTTATGAGCGTGCCGCTCTCTCATCTTTGGTGTTTCAGCCAATCAAACTTTATCTGAAAAGAGTGCTCACTTGTCATTATTTCCAATTTATTGTTGTGTTTTTCTTTCTTTGGGTGTGTGAAACATTTTGTGTGAGCTACCTTACTGGACAACAGGATTAAAACACACTCTTCTATTCTTCCATCCGCAAAATGAGGGTCTCTTGGGAGCCTCCTGTCGCTGTTTCACTTTGTTACTCATCCTGATTAGAATATACTTAAAAATCTTTGCCACCCCTAAGTAATTCCTCCAGGAATCTGCAGTCTTGTGAAATCAACAGGTGCATATTTTGAAGAATGTCTGCCAGTTTCACCATCTGCAGTTTTCCACATAAAAAAGATAATCCAATTCAGAAGCACTTTAATGAAGTTCAATAAAATTTCCACTAACCAAATACCTTGTAAATATGGTAATAAGGACTTTCTTTCTTTGTCTTCCCAAGCAGCACTTACTCCCAGGCTATGTGCTGGATGAGCTCTTTCACTTGAACAGGTTACTAATGAGATCTTAAGAAATGTTTACAGCAGCCTACCACATATTATTATTACAAAAAAAACAAGATCTCATATCTCATGGAGGCCCTGATTATTTAGTGAAGCAAATTCCTATTTGTCAAGGAAGTCTCACTGAGATTGAGATTTCTTTTGCAAGAGAGTAAATTACATATGTACAAGTTCACACAGTGAGTCATCAAACACTCACGCACTATATTGATTGGGAGCTTATTTTTCAGTAGCTGCACAGCTCAGAGTGTATTAGACCATACCATAGCCAATTATCAACTAATACAACATCATATGGTTGTATTTATTTTGAAGCACTAAGCTCCAACAAGCAGCTGAAGCTGATGTACCTATTTATCTTGAGAAAGATATTTATCTTGAGAAAGATAAATAGGTAGGTAGATATAGCTATATATATATTGATATAGACTGATTGATTGGAATTAGGATTATATTATTATGAGCAAAGTTACAGCTTGTCAGTGATAATAAATAGGTGTGCTGTTTTGACCTAGTTTCTACTGGATTTGGGAAACCAATGTCCTGTAACAAAAATACTTGTGAGAGTATGACACAGGGACACAGACAAAGAGGAGAGTACAGACAGATGATCTTCAAAGTACTTTTCTGTTTTTGGGTCACAGTCAGCTTATTCCAAACAATACACCCACAGTCTTCATGATTCTGGTCTCTTGAGTCTTGTGCAGAAATACAGCAGAGTCAGAGGCCTGGCAGAGATGCAGGCCCATTACTCTCAGACAGGTCTCCCGACCCAGTCTTCATCTCCAGATCCAGCCTGGTGTCACCAAATGGCTGACAAATAACATGCCAATCCTGAAGTCATTTTGCTTGTCGTTTTTTTTTTTTTGTTTTTCGTGTGCCAATTCATGCATGAAATTTCTTTACTGAGACAACTTTTGCTTTGTGACATGGAGCATTATCCTGCTGGAAGTAGCCATTAGAAGAAGGTCAATTGTGGCCATGAAGGAATGAACATCGTCAGAAAAAATACTCAGATAGACTGTGATATACAGACCATGACTGATTAGTATTAAGGGCCCAAAGTGAGCCAAGTGAGCCTGTTCTTGGCTGACAGGACTGGAACCTGGTGTGGTCCTCTGCTGTTGTAGCCTCAAAGCTAGACATGTTCTGAGATAATTTTCTGTCCATTTATCTCCTGTAGGAACTCTGTATCTGCATGATTTTATACTTTGCACTGCTGTCACATGATTGGCAGGTATAAAGGTGTTCCGAAAAAAATGCGTGAGTAAATATGGTCACTTAGTTGAAAGTGGTGATTGCCCTCGCTTGAATGATGTGTCTCTTAAAATATTATCGCCTTGTGAAACCAAATAAACTCATTACAAGGAAGACATGGAATAAGTGGAATATTATTCTGAGACTTTTATTCAATATTTTTTGGTTGGGCTTCAACCAGCGCCAGACGATGGATTCATCAGGCTGTCAGTGCATACACAGTGTGTCTGGTAATTTAGGATGATAAAACATTTTATTTCCATTTCAAATTCTGTCCAGTGCATCTTAAAATTGGATTAGTTTTGCAGTTTTACAAAGAGTTTCTTTTTTCTTTGTTTTCTGGTTCATATTTTTGAGCTCAGAGTAAAACATGCCAGGTATTCTCATGCTAATGGAACGTGCTTTAGGGAGATACCCTAACTTTGTACCACGAAAAGGTTCATGGTATATACAGTGTCACCAACATGATAATTATTATGCATCATTACTGTTACTCTATCATGAGCCTAATGCTAAACATTAACCAAACCAGAGGTTTGTTATGAAATCGATGCTTGTTTTGCATGAGGTAGATTGGAAAGCCAGTGTGATATTAGGCTCCTAGAGTAAAATGGATCATTTAATTTGGGAGTAAGTTAATATGGATGTTTGAAAAGATTCTGTTAAGTGATATTAACAGAAGCATGACCCTACAGTACCAGGATGCCTTCACTAGTCAGCATAAGCCAATGAATCATCAAAGTGTGTATGTGTGTGTGTTGCATGTTGCTGCCCATCCATCTACAGTATATTCATATCCACTGATATTGATTACCTCCCAGCAATCCACCAAAACCAGCCATCTGGAGAAAAATCAGATGTTTCAGTTAAAGGGAGCAGTTGCAGCTGGTCATGAGGGGATTTGATATTTGATGCATGTGTGCTGCAGGGAATGAGAAGTCAGATACTGTACTTTAGATGTACTGTGTTTAGATGTGCTGATAGCAGCCTCCAGGGAGACCTACTGATTTAGTTGCCCTCTGACACCCCCCACCCCCCAAGACACATGTACACCTTCATTCTGACATGGTGACCATGTGCATGCTGGGACTACAAAGTCTGCGCTGATCTTCGTATTGTCCTTTTTATAAGTTAGTTTTAAAAACGAATGTACTTTATCAGTTTCTTTGTTCATCAGTTTATTTGTTTTCTGAGGTGTAATTAGATTCTCTGTTTCTTGCATAGCATTGTGGGACATACAGTCATGGCCAAAACCATTGGCACCCTTGCAATTCTGTACACTATTTTTCCATATACCAGAAAACTGTTTCAATTACAAATGTTTTGGTATGCAGATGTTTATTTCTTTCATTTGCATTGGAACAACACAAAAAAACTGAGGAAAAAGTCAAACCTGATACAATTCCACTCAGAACTTAAAAAATGCACTGGACAAAACTATTGGCACCCTTAACTTAATCTTTGGTAGCACACCCTTTGGAAAAAATAACTGCAATCAATCGCTTCCTGTAACCATGAATGAGTTTCTTACACCTCTACTGGCCTTTTTGGACCACTGTTCTTTTGCAGACTGCTCCGGGTCTTTCAGATTTGAAGGATGCCTTATCCCAACTGCTGTTCTGAGATCTCTCCAGAGGTGTCCTATGGGCTTCAGATCTGGACTCACTGCTGGCCACTACGTTGCGCCCCAAAATTCTTTAATAATGATCAGATTTCATGATGCCGTTCACACAGTATAGGCATCCAGTGCCAAAAGCAGCAAAGCAACCCCAAAACATCTTTGAACCTCTACCATGTTTGACTGAAGGGACCATGTACCAAAAAGCTCTACTTTCGTTCCATCACGTACTGCACAGTACGTTCTCCCAGAGGGATTGTGGCTTCGTCACATCAGTTTTGGCAAAATCCAGTCTGGCTTTTTTATGCCCTTGTGTCAGTGTTGGAAACATCACAAGAGAAAAGGCTTTTAGGGTGAAGACTAACCAATGTGTTTGGCAAACAAAAGTTTGGGTGACATTGCCAGAGATTCCTGAGGTGTAGTTCCCCAAATCCAGTAAAGATCAGCAGCTAACATTAGCCTGTGATAGCATCCAGGACCAGCTTCTTCACTTTGGGGAAATGCTGAACGGTGGACGGGGGTAGTAGTTAGCCAGACATGCTAACGATTGTAGCTAAGTCACAATGTTACAGTACATATTGCACTTGTGTTTTTGGTTTTGGGAAGGCTGAAAAAAACAAACTCTCTAAATGTTTATCATAGCCCCAAGCGCACCACTTCACCAAGGAGAAATCTAAAGCTGGACAAACTTACTGTGCTGAGCTATGATTTCTAAGCTGTGATTGAAAATTGTGCCTGTGGATGTAGCCTCCATGTAGCCTCCAGCCTCCAAGGGTGTTAGCATTCACAAATGTGGCTAACACCCTTGACCATTAATGTTGTGTAGAAACGTTAGCTTTAACTGGCCATAAAAGCAATATAAACCAGCTATAAAACTTCAAATGGGAGCGAAAGAGGAAAAGGCCTGTCCAGTAAATTAAATGCAGAGGTGAGTGGAGCTCATTACTCACTGTCACAGAGCGAGTGACAGGTACATCAGCCCTGAAAGTGCACACGGCGAGCTCTTTATAAATAACAGTGACAAGAGCTTGAAGTTTATGTCCCATTTCATGTACCAACACCACCGCCCCCACCTCTACACCCACCCACTCTGATCATGTTCCTTTTCTCTGGACAGCTGGCACAGATGCAGCAAAAGATCCCATGTGCAAACACTCCAACACAGTGACCCCTCTCTTTATAGCTGCCTTCGGAAAATACACACATATGTGCTGAAACACTCATGTCCACCTGTCACAGACTGCCAGGGACTCCTCCCTGTGAGCAACTCCCACTCAAGGATTCTTTTAATTGGTTACAGTTCTCCCCAGGGTGGGAGCTGTGTCAAAGAACAGACACAGTAATGGTTCACCGTGGGAGCTGTGCATTAAACACACAGTTCAGCTGAGCCACCAAGGAACATTTCAGCACATACAGTACCTGAGCTGCTGTCCCTTGCGGATGCCCATTGTGTAGGCGCCATCCAAATAATCAGACCACATTAATAGTCTAGGGTCACAATAACACACAGTTTGTTTGGGGGGTTTTTCATCATTCTTTGAGCTGGTGTCTGAAATGCTCAGAGGAAATGAAGCCAAGGAATTGATGAGGCAATCTTATATTGGCCTCCAGGGATCAAAGTTAGCTTTGATAATAGCTTTTGTAGAGTTTCACATTAATGGTTTTGATAATGAGCTGTACTTTTAGCTGTTTATTTTTTCTGTGTTCTGTTCTCTGTTATGTAATCTCAGAAAAGTCAATAAAAAAAGTCAATAAGTAAGAGAAAATGTCCCTGACAGCACCGTGACCTTTGGTTGGTGGGCTCGACTCTGGTAAGGGCTGTGATTGGACGATAGGATTCTGCTCCAATTATCTGGTCATGGAATCTTTGTTCCTAATCAGACGCTTTGATATTTGTATGTATTAAACCAGACTTATCCTATTGAATATATATGAAATATTAGCTAAAACTAAGTCTATAGAACTTTCTGGAGGAAAATGTACCAAGAGGGGAGAGAGTAGTCTTTTCCTGCTTGTGAAATAATGTGAAACTAAAATGCAATAGTAAAAAAAAAAAAAAAAAAGAAGAAAAATATTCTGGACACCACTAAATCAGTACTTAGTAACTCCCCTCTTTGCCAACTGTTAAGCATGGGGGTAGAAATATTTTTCTTTGGGTGGCAGCCAGTGGGACAGCAGACATTACACGGATCAAGGAAAGATTAGATTCCATTATATGTCAGCAAATCCTGGATGCAAAAGTGCTGCATTCAGTCACGAAAGTGAAAGTGAAAAGAGGCTGGCTTCTACAACAGGACAGTGATCCAAAGCAGACCACAAAAATACACCATGAACTACTTCAGGAAACACAAGCTGAAGCTTTTGGAACGGCCCTCACATTTGAACATCACTGAAAACCTGTGGGCAGGTCTTAGGGAGACTCTTAGTCACAGTTCTGCACTGTTATACTACATAAAGCATTTGCAGTATAACAATGTATGAAAATGGCTGTGATCAAAATAAGATAACATACACTGAATCACAGGCGGGCAGCACGGTGGTGCAGTGGTTAGCACTGTTGCGTCACAGCAAGAGGGTTCCAGGTTCGAACCCCAGTCTTGGCTCTTCTGTGCAGAGTTTGTATGTTCTCCCTGTGTTTGCATGGGTTTCCTCCGGATACTATTAATTAGGTTAATTGGCTACTCTAAATTGCCCATAGGTGTGCGTGTGTGGTTGTCTCTCTTTGTGTGTCAGCCCTGCGATTGGCTGGCGACCAGTCCAAGGTGTACTCCACCTCTCGTCCATAGTCAGCTGGGATAGGCTCCAGCTCCCCTGCGACCCTGATGGATTAAGTGGTAGAAAATGGATGGATGAATCACAGGCTTGTTTGCACGAATTGTACATTTTACAATATGTGATTTTTTTTGTAGTTTCTTTTTTTTTGTGCCAATTTGGTGCAATTACACAAAAGTCTTTTCAGTGGGGAAAAATGGGCTGACTCTAACGATAAAAAGTAATCTGAGCAACAATAAATTGTTTTTCATCCTTTTCCTTTTACGACTCATATTTGTTTGCCAAGAGACTTTTTATGATTCATCTTTCCTGTTGGCAAACCAGAGAGAGAGAGAATTTCTTAGAAAGACCTGAGTCAGTGTCTGATTTCTGTGAGTGGAGGTTTACAACGCTGCACTGTCAGTTTCTTTGCCGCAGTCAAGCCCACAAGGCCATCATGATTGTTTAGCAGGACAACAGTGAGCAGTGAGCCACAGATTTAATATTATTTATGACAAGAATTTATCAGTTGTTCAAAAGTCTTTGCGAACGCACCAGCAGGTCTTGTGTGTTTACAAGTGCAGACACACACACACACACACACACAGACAATGTTCTCCTCATTCTCTTATTCCATTAAATGAGAGCATGGCCCTGAATATGCCGTACTTGGCAGAATCCACCCCAAGCCTCCCTCTTATTTTCTCTCTTCTCATGTATCATCTGAGACAAACAAGTAAATAAATAACGGCCGCTCTTCAGAACTAGGTTTAATTATCCACCGGCAGCTTTATTTGGGGAGGGGGGGGGTGGCTACGAGGGGTAACAACCTCTGGGCTTGAACCTTGTTACACACACACACACACACGTAGACAACCACGTCTAGCAAACACAAAGCCATTCATCATACTGTCAGTGGGAAACCTGTGGGGAGGACTTCAGGGTAAAAACCTCTCGAATTAGAATTCTTTTTCACATATTTACTCGGCTCTTGCTTGTCTGTGAGGTCTGACACAGTTACGTTAAGTGTGTGCGTATTAGAGATGAAGAGGTCCTTCATGCTGTGGGAGGCATCGCAACATGATTAGGATACAGTCTTAACAACGTGTTGTGTGTGAATTCATTGCTTCCACGATAAACTCCAGGTTCTGTAGTCACCAGCAGAAGGCTTGACAACAAATTGTTCATCGTATCCATTTTTTTTTTGGCGGAATTACATTCACACACTTAAGGGGGGGGGGACTGAGCCCTCAACAGTGACTTCTGATTTTAAATTACATGTTATATGATCTGAAGCCAAGGAAGGGTGCTCCAGGTGTGAGAGCGTTAGTCTTCTTTCTAAAGCTGTTGTAGAAGCAATGTTCCCATTAACAAACTATCAACATTTGTTTAAAGTCACTGGGAGAGTAAATGCAATGGAACAATTAAAGTTGCACAAAGAGAAATTTTATGAACGCACTGACGCAGCCGTGAGTTCGAATAAAAACACAAAGCTTACTTTCCTCAGAGGAAAACAGTCCCTACAACAACTGTTTAACTGCAAGTGTTTTATCATTTTTATTACCCCACTCCCTGCTTGTAGCCCAGAAGCCAAGACACTGCAGTCTCAAATGGAAATGTGTCTATAGTGTACACTAATAAAAAGATAAGAAGCTGATTCCCTCTGAAAGTATGTTACTTTGTGTGTTATCCTTCTGTTATGAAGTGAACTTGAAGCGCGAGACAGCGTTTGGAGTAAAGAGAAAGGTTATGGATGGCATCAAATCAGGTGCAAATTCTGTGTTTTAAAAGGAAGGCTAACAAATGTCATTTGTGAGGGTATCCATAAAGACTTTCACTGTCCTGTGATGGTCTGAATGTTCTTTCAGAAAAGGGTAAGAATCGGTAGTGTCTGTGATATACTGGGGTTTGTATGGAGCTTCCTGTGTATTTGAACCATCTGAAGTGCTACAGTTGTGAAATCGTACTTCCCATGTGTGCTTGCATAAAAAAAGCACAGGTGTGCTCTATTTCAGTAATTCCCAGCCAGGGATACATTCTACAGTTCTGCAGTTGTCAGAAGGAGCTAAAGATTGTGGAGCAGCAGTGGCCATGGCATCGTGGCTGTAGGAATGGTACTGTTGGTCTGTCTGTCTGCCAGTGGGGTTTACAATCTGTAGGGTAAATGACAACCTGTATCCTTAGATAACTCAGATAGTTGTTGAGAAATTTCAGTCTGGACAAGGGTTTGGTCAAGTAGACTGAAATATCTCAACAACTATCAAACAGATATTCATGGTCCCCAGAAGATGAAACCTGCCTGCTTGGGGGTTCCCTGACTTTCCATCTCATGTCACCATGAGGTTGACTTTTTTGAATATTATTCTTATTGACATATTTTTGATAACAACATATAAACACACACAAACTCATTTCCCAAAACCCAAATCTGAGAAATCTGAGAAGTTTTACTTAACCATGTGTCAATGACACAAAAGGTCACAGCAGTACATATCATCCATATATGGTTGTTAAATACATCCCATCAAGAGTAGGAGTGTACAAGGACAAAACAAAATGTCTCACCCCGTCTCTCTCCCCCATATTTCCTGTCTGCCTCTTCACTAATTTCAGTCCAATAAAGGTAAAAAATCCAATATAACTTATCTTAAAAAAAGACCTATTCGTTGTATATTTAAACAAATTTGATCAAAAAAAAGGACCCCAAGATTCTTCTCACTTATGTTCACATTTAAAATGATTAGATAACAGTTTCTCCATGTGGATACTCATCAATAGAGCTGTTTGAATTTGTTAGGGGAGAATTAAAGAGTCCCCTGAGCATTCAAAGAGGGGCCAAGTCCCTGTCAGGGAGCGAGAGTCCCATGGTAAACCCCAGAAAAGAAGAAAAAAATCCAAAATAAATGCAACAATGTGCCATCATTTGATTTACATTCATCACAGACTGCAGACACGGAGGGGTAAAATTTATGTAACATGACCTTAGAATAATGAAAATGGTGAATCACTTTGAACTGAATTACCTGTGTCTGATATTTATTGAGAAACTATGCATATGGTATGATGCAACACAGTATCCCTTTAGCAAGCCTGAAAGATCCTTAGAAAAGAAATTGACAAATACGGTGATGATGGAAGTGAGGACAACTCCAAAAGAGTGTCTCTTTCACAAGTGGACTCAGAATGGGGGATCTTCTCCCTCACAAAATGCCTAAGTTGCATATAACTAAAAAAGGTAGAATGAGGTAGATTGAACTTTAAGCTTAACTGACCAAAAGATGTGAACTAGTAGTCCACTTAAGTCCAGTTATGCACTTAAGCCCTTTTACACACCTTTTTGCAAATCTCTTTTTTTTTTTTTTTTTTTGAGACAACAAAACTGTGGATTACTGGCTTAGTTGCAGATGCAGAATTTGTAAAAACGGATTAAGGAGAAAAAAAAGTAAGGAGTCATTGGTTGGCATATCACAGTGAGGCATATGGTTTAACTAAGGGCATAAGCTTTGGGGGCAGATCTGAGTGAGTCATGGTCTGGAGAACCCCAGCGCCAGTATGCCAGTGTCGTTGCATTAGCTGCCCAATAATAGTGTTTAAATACTGAAAGACCCAAACCGCCATTCAGAATGGGCCTAAATATTTTATTTTATTTTTGTTGATAATCTGTGTTTTTTTTTTTAATAGCCCCCAAATAAATTCTAAGATGACTGTCTCTAGGTTCTTCACCCCAGATTCAATATAGGCAAATTCTGAAAGTGATATAAACGTTTTGATAGAGAATTTACTTCAATCCTGGATAGGGTCAAAGTCCTCCAGTACTGTGTGCAGCATTTTAATTCATCAGTACTCTGTAATACAAGAGGGTTCCAGGTTCGAACCCTGGTCTGGTCTCTTCTGTGTGGAGTTTACATGTTCTCCCTGTGCTCGCGTAGGTTTTCTCCGGGTACTCCGGCTTCCTCTCACAACCCCAAAAATATGCACATTAGGTTAATTGACTACTTCACATTGCCCCTAGGTGTGAGTGTGTGTGGTGAGCAGTCCAGTGTGTACCCCGCCTCTCGCCCATAGTCAGCTGGGATAGGCTCCAGCTCCCCCACGACCCTGATGGATCAAGCGGTATAGAAAATGGATGGATGGATAAAGAATACCCATTTCAGGATTCAATAAAGTAACAAGTAGAGCATACATACAGCATACAGCGTAACAAAACATTCTGATGAACCAGCTGGAATTGCTAAATATTGTAGTGCTATATTAAATACCAAAGAGAACAGGTAATTTCCCTGTCTCACACCTAATAGAGACTAAATAGCTCTGATGAGGTATTATTTGTTATGTTCAGAGGATTTAGGAGAGCAATAAATCATTTCAATCCAGTTAACAAAAATAAATAAGGACACAAAAAGCAAAGCAAAACAGATTTAGTTCACCATACTGTCATACATCAGCTACATTTCTTAGCTGATGTATGACACATTAACGTTCCCATACTTCTTTGCCAAGTCTGTAAGTAACCTGTGGTAGTATGCGTCAGCTTTTCCATGACCAGTAAACTTAAGAAGCTATTGATTAACAGTTGGTGCTTGAGTGTTTTGTTTTGTTGTTTTTTTCCATTGAAGAGTAAATCATCAGGAATGATTAAAGATGGAGAGACATGGGCAGAGAGGTAATGTTAAAGAAGCAATACTGCGCAACTGAAGCTATCATTTAGCTCAAAGCACCACTTATGACTAAAAAAGGCTGTAAACACTTTTCATCTTGTTGTCACAATAACCAATAACTACCAGCTACTATAGGCCAATTGCACAGGACAGGCCTTCCAGCAACCTGAGGCAGTTCTTACACTGTGACATCATGTGCTGCACTTTGTGAAAACTAGTTAACACCTGAGCAGAGAAGTTAAAATAGTTAGCTAAAAGTAATGGGAAAATGATGGAGCCGTCTAAATTCTGTTCCGCCCCTCTGAATAGCAGCAGTAGCCTCCAAACCATAGTATAACTTTTGGTTATTGGTTAAGATGAAAGAATATTTTTAAAAAATCCATATTGGTCAAACTCTGTCTTCTCTTGGAAAATGGATTCACACGCAGAACATTTTGTCCCCACCCCACCGCCTTCATCCAGGTCTCCCCCCTTCACAGCAAGGACAAGTGCACCGGAGCAGGAGACACTGCATTTAGTGATACCACCGCTCGCTTCAGCCCAGCAGCACGAGCAGTGGGTTTATAATCTGCTCCACAACTCTTCATACTTTCACATTCACATGCATACACACATTCTTGCATTGCACATGCACACGAAAGGAAACATCACCCATGATGCTGGCATGCTGTATACGTACAGAAGATCTGTTATTTCATTTTCTTTTCTGTTTTTATGAAACAGCAGATTCACACAGAAAACTGAGCATTAACAGGTGGAATAGGGGCAGTTTTTGGATTCTAATATGCACCATGAGATCAGCTTGGAAAATTAAACTTGTTTTTCCACCCTGCTAACACACACTTGGAATTAGAGTGCATCAGGGAGTATTACACTCACATATAGATGTTTTGCTCAAGGGTACTACTGCAGTTGTGGTGCACACTGTAGGTGTGTTATCAGCCTCTTCCTATTAGTGTCTATTTGACAGGGCCAGCAATGTTTTTACTTCCTGGTTAGCCAGTGCAGCCTGTGTCTTTAGTGCTCAGAGAGTTTGGTCTCTGACAGTCTGTCCTTATGTGCAAACTCATTACTGACCAGCTTTTTTCAAAGGTGACTGTGTGCTTTGACCCCTCCCCTTCCCCTTTGATGACAAAGGTGAGCTGTCTGCACTGAATGTTGAACTACGTAATGGGAAATGAGTAAGCTATCTCTTTCAAATTGTTGATCTTTCATGGGTGAAATGGAAGTCTTTCATGTTGGAGGACGCAAAAGGCCAAAGAGGGAGAAGAAACCTGTCAGACAAAAATTTCAATTGCGCTTATTTAATTATTTTCTATTCCAGTTCCAGGTTGTTGTTTTTTTTCCTTTTTTTTTTCTAACTTGAAAGTCAGCGGGCGGCAAAAATGACATTTGCATTTGAAGTGATATCAGTAAAAAGATTAACATTCAAAGGTGAAAGAGTTGGATTGGGTGATTACACATCAAAAATGCACGTAAGTATTTCTTATTAGCATGCAAATACATGCACATGGTCACACAGCCAGGTATTGTAAAAACACAGTCCTGCATCAGTGCTGAGATGTTATTTTCTTTCTTTCTGCTCTCCCACAAAGGGTCTATATGATGTCCTAGAGCCACCCCTCACAAGATTAAAAAATATTCATTTGTAGGTTACTTCACCTTTTCAGAAACTATGCACTAAAAGGGCAGCACCACAATTTTCATGACAAAATTATTTCATACCAGTGGAATCACACAACCAGTTGGTTTGAAAGTAAATCTTTTTTTGTAAGTTCAACTTCGGTGAACTTTCAAGCAAAATTTGAAAACTTTCTTGACGGTGCTGACATTTGAGGTAATGTGGGGCTGGGGAGTCCAGAATGGACCATAGTGCGTTTTTATCGAACCCTCTCTGCTGAAGTATAAACAGCCTCACAAAATTATGACCAAAAAAAAAATTCGTTGATGACCTGTACAACAAACACTAAAACCAAAACCAAAAAACGTAAAAAGTTACCCTTGAAAATGAGAACTATGACAAAACTTAATATATTTTTTGTCAAAGAATAAAAACTAAATAATGTGAAAGATGGACAAATGGACGTTTTAATGCAATGGGCATGTTTTTTACTGATTAGTAAAACAGTTCACTGACCAAAAAATCTGATGTTCAGAAGATGATTTAGCCACTTGACCTGTTATGTTGAATATAAAGCAGCATGCAAAGTTATGCATCTGTCAGTAATGTTATCTGATGTTACCTGTTCTTTGAACAAACAGATTTATGGACTAAACTCATCTGTAATCCACTGTGAATCACTGTGCCCCTTTGTGTTGTGGCCAGGCCTTAACAGTGATGAAAGACAGTGTTTTGAGACATTTGTCCTTCAAATCTTAGAGATGCCACCTCTAATTGCCTGATTCACTCATGGGAATGAAAGACAAGTCAAGACCTTCTGTTCCCTTTAATTCAGTCATTCCTCTTAGGAAACCTTCGAAATAGCCTTATCTGCAGTTTGCTGAGAATTAAACCTTTTTAATCAGTGAGTCTTTATTACATCAGTCCTTTGAGTTTCTGCTGCAGATGACATCTCAGCTGTTGTGATCTGGTATCTGCTCTTCTCCCTTATGTGTCTTTTTTTTCCCACGCTATTCAAGATGTTTAAAATCCTAGCTGAGATCGAGTTGAAGCACATGACAGATTTCAGATAAAAGTGTGAGGATGTTCCAAGTGATATTGTATCTGAGAGTGTCCTTCTGACTGCAGCTGGATCACTGACACCAGGGCCTTACAGAAACATAAAATAGAAATGAATAAGGTTGGATCTGGAAGATTTGGAAAGACGAGATTAACTTGGACTTTATGGAGAGGAGAGGGTGAGAGGAGAGGTATTCCCTAAAGAGCTGGGAGCAGGATACTGCCAGGCCCCATTAGTTCACAGCCAGGCCTATTAATCTATTCTGTAGCTGCAGCTGCACATACAGTAAGTGTAGACAACATACACATGCACACACACACAGCTCCCATCTAAAGGGGAAGATAAGGGTATTAAATGTTGTATATATTTTTCAAATACATTTAAGGTAAAACCTGTGCATACAGTGTATGTATAACATCAGTAAGGCTGTCTTTTACAGTTGGGGTGGACTTGATATTTTAGACACAAATCATTTTGAATATTTTGAATTGTCTTAGAGACCAACCAGACACACACATATATATCTGTACTAGCATGCGTACACATGTTATGTTATCATCAACAAGTTATGTTGATGATCAACAATGCTGTCTCCTAGAAAATATGTTTATATAACTGTTAATTTGAAGACAACTTAGCTCTGTCTGGATTTTTGTTCAGAATGTTTTTGTTTTTTTCAGTCCAGGAAGTGTAGCACCAACTTAAAGGTGCTAAAAAAAAAACAAGCTGGGTTTGCATTCAGTGTTTCTGACCATAATGCATTATGTGTGTGTTTGAGGTCTAACAAAGTTGTTGAATACACTTCCTTTGTGTGAAAACATTTGCAAAGCCAATTGAAAAAGCAAACAAATTTGAAACTTGCTTTGTTTACACCCACATTAATTTGCTAGGAGTCAAAAAAAACAAGGACTTAGTCATACAAACATTTGCTCCATAGCACTGCAGGGTAATGATGTACCTTCTTACCTTGCTGCAGTGATGTAGGAGTGTACTCCAGAATGTACCAGTACACTGTGACATCACTGCTGGGTGTGGTTATAACACACACTCTAACCAGAGAGGGCAGTAAAACATTGCTTCCCACTGGAATACCTCTCGCTCCGAGTTGTTGGGTAAAATTAGAGAAACATTGTGTTTTTATTTCATACCTCAGGTGAGCGTTGGCTTTTTCAGCATCTGATGTTCAGTTAAGTATGTGTCACTATATATTTTGCATATATGTTCATTTTTAACATTTAAAAAGTTTGGAGATATGTTCATCATTAACTTTTCCTTATATTTATTTTAAAAAAAATATATAATCCAGGCAGCAATGTGTTTGAACACAAATTTTTAGAAGGAAAGAGCTGTCGGTTCAGAGAGAAACAAATAACAAAAATGGTAAGATATTTGCATATTTTATTAATTTTAGGATAGCTTTTGCCTCCATTTTGTATATTATAGACTATTACAGGGGCAAACTGTGTGGTCTGATTTATTCAGTGCATTTAGAGGAGATGCTGTTAAAATAATAGGGGACAAACAAAGTGTGTGTGTGTGTGTGTGTGTGTGTGTGTGTGTGTGTGTGTGTGTGTGTGTGTGTGTTTTTTTCTTTTTTTTTTTT
>JBBMJY010000006.1:6012550-6037323 GCA_037833715.1 Toxotes lorentzi
CCTACACAACGCCCTCCCGATCTAAAAAACGTGTGTGTGTGTGTGTGTGTGTGTGTGTGTGTGTGTGTGTGTGTGTGTGTGTGTGTGTTGTTTTATTCTTGTTCATTTTCTCTTATTGTGTCCTCAGCTAAACTGTATTTTTTATATTTTGATTCTTTGGAGCATTTTTATTTTCTTTGAATTTTCTTTGAATACTTTGAGCCGTCTAAATTTGATTAAAGCAGGGAGGAACACCCTTTTTGTCTCAGAACTGACAAAACTCTTTCTGACATGTCTAACCCTGTGTATCAATTGAAAGTTGTCTGAGTGAGTTGTCTGAATTACCAAAAAAAAAAAAGTCAAGGGTTTCTAGGTGAAAAGTTGCAGAGGAAGTACATTGAGATCCCCAAAACCTCGCAGAGAACTCAAACTCTGTACCTCTGCCTATAGATACAGTACATAGTGTATAGTATAGTATACTGTGTGTTTGTGCTGATACATTTCTTCAGCACTTCCAACGTCCTCATGGCATGACAATGCTCCCATCCAGTTTACATCTCTCCTCTCTCTGCTCTCATCACTCTGGTGCATTCCTTCTCTTGCCCTCTCCTCCTTTTCTCCTGTCACCTCTGTTCAGTGTTTTACCCAGCAGCCCCGGGCATCCCTGACGGCTGTTCACAGCACTAATGGGGCATTGGGAGAGAGAGAGAGGGACAGGGGGAGAGAAAGAGAGAGGGACACGCAGGGGAAGAGACAGATGATTGAGGAGTAGTGTGGTAAAAAATAGAGGCTGATCAATAACAGAACCCCATGGGCAAGGCAGCTTCCTGGGTGCACAGCAGGTGAAATCTGTTGGGGCCTAGTTTTTCCTGCAAGTGCGTCAAGTCCCAGATTGACCGGGTCATCCACACAGTGTTCATCAGGAGTGAATTTAAACTTTTATTGATTCCAAGATTTTATCTTTTATCTTTATCGTAATGTAAACAGTCTTCCCAAAAGGAGTCAAATAGCAGTTTGGCTGCCTTAGTGATCAATTGACACCACTGCATTTACAGTGTGTGTGTGTTTGTGGGAGGCAGAGTCGTTTTCGGCTATAGAAAAAAAATGAAAATAACTGCCATAAATACAGAAAACAATCAAACTTGGAGTCCACACGTACGCCGTTTATATGCATGTGAGAAATGTAATGCTACTTTTACAGAGGGATTTCAAATAAAAAGCGATGACATCGCTGCAGACAGCCAATATTTGTGGCCGACTGTACGTGTGCTGCAGGCAACCAAAGTGAAATACCACTGCAACAATGTGATGTAAACTGTGATAAAGCGTGCCGTAGATAAACAAACATAAAACTGCTGCATCAGTCCCCGAGGTCTGTTTTTCACTCTTAGCCATTGTGGAAGTTCCCCGGAGTGTAACTGTTTGAGAAAGTTGAATTATGTTTTCTTTTCAGATGAGGAAAGGATGCTGTGGAGACTAGTAATTGCAGATATGAGTTTTACAGTGTGTGACATTCTATCTGTTCTGCTCTGTTTAACTGAGTTGGATAGGGAGTTGGTTGATTTTATTTGTTGTTAGTAAAAATCAGCTGTTCAATCTACTGTATCCGACAAAGCAATATTCTTAACAATCATTTTATTTTATTTATTTATTGTTTCCATTTCTGTGTTCATACAAGATAATTATTAACCACTGTAAATCTCTGTCATTGGAGTGACAAGGCATGGCTTTTATTAATGAACAGAACTGCCTCTCCTGTCCAGAAGCAAAATCAGTATCATTACAACCAGACACACAAAGCACACACCACTGTGGCATTATCAGCCGTTACTGTTTGCAAGTACAAAACTGGAGGCCCTCATCCATCCACCCATCGATCCATCCATTTTCAGCAGCTCATTCAGGTCTTTGTCTCAGTGGCAGCAAGTAAAGCCAGGTAGCCCACACGTCCTTCTCCCAAGCTACATCCATTAGCTTCTAGGGGGATCTCGAGGTGTTCCTAGGATGTCCCCTGGTCTTCTCTCATGTGAAAGTATCCAGAACACCTCCACAGGAAGGCATTCAGGAGACGTGTGGGTCAGATGCCTGATCTACCTTAGCTGACTCCTTTCAGCGTGAAGGAGCAGTGGTTCTACTTCATGCCCCTTCCAGATGTGTGAGTTCCTCCCTGTGAAGGACATTTCTGCTGTCCATATATGAGATCTCCTTCTTTGGTCATTACCCAAATGTGCATGGCCACAGATGAGGCTTGGAACATAGATCAGCTGGTTTAGAAACTGAGAGCTTTGTCCTCAGGCTCAGCTTCTTTGCCATGACAGTCCACTATAGCATCCACATTTCTGCCATCATGGCACATATCTGCCTGTTGATCTCATTCTTCGTCTTACCTTTACACATGAACAAGAACAAAAAAATGCTTGAGCCTCCTTCACCTGGGGCAGTAACTTCCCAACCCAAAGGCAGCAGTCCACCATTTTCCAGCAGAGCACCCTGGCCTCAGACTCAGCTGAAAACCATCCCAGTGAGCAATGGATGGAACGGTTGGAAGAGGTCAGCTGAAACACATTATTTGCAAAAAAAAAAAAAAGCAGAGATGCAGTCCTGAGGCCTCCATATTGGAGCCTCTGCACACCTCAGTTGTGCCTCCAGGTTCTGTCCAAATGAATCACAAACAGAATCGGTCTCTGGCGGAGCTCAATGCCAACTGAGAATGTGCTTGAGCCAGCCAAGAACGCAGACACAACTCTCTCTCTCTCTGGTTGTACAAGAACCGATTGGCTTGTAATAATAGCCCTGGTACTCCTGCAGTACCCCCTTATGAGATACCCTGGGGAAAATGGTTATAGGCCTTCTGGATGAAGTGGATGAAAAAACCTCTTATGACTTTCACAGGGAAACTGAGCAGAGCAATGACCTTGACAGCTGCAGCATACCCCCCGGGGCCGTTCTTTAAACAGTGGACGCTGTTACAAGAACTGATTAACGCAGAGGCTGTCACCGACCTCTATGTGACATTGTGGTGTACACGGTATTTGCATTACTTGAACCTCTCTGACTAAAACGCAAGAACTTCGTACACCTGTCAGTGCGTGAAGGATGCGTGCACAAACCAATGCATGTGCCTGCTTTTATGTTACAGGATGTAGATGGAAGCCATATTTTCATGGCCATGGATGATGAAGAAAGTTTCTGTGGATGTGGGGGAAAAATATATATATATATATAAAAAATTATTATTTTTTGATTCCCTCACACCTGCTGTGAATTCAAGCTGATCCAAACTTCTGTATGACTGTGCAGTCTCTCTGTTCCTTAGTTGTTCATGAGAGCTAAAATCTGCTTTGTCTGCTGCTTTTAGAGAAACTTTGATAATCTTAGTGCTTAAACATCAGAAAACTGGGCCCAGGTCAGCCGAGGTCTGCAGGCTGCACAGTCCCACGTTGTTCTGTTCTTGACAGAAATAAATGGATGGATGGCAGAGAAGATACAGGCCGGTAAAGATTAACCAGAGTGGTGAGACAAGATGTTTTACTAGCCTTGATCTAATTTTGGGAGTTTTTATTCCCTCTGACACAACATCCAAAAGAGTAATTGTGGGTTATTGAGAATTAACATATTGCATTAAAGAGGAGAAAGGAGCAGTTTAATGAGGACAATATTGGCCATTACTTGGTAATAGAGATAAAGTTAGAAGGGGGAGAAAAACCCTCATTCTGTTTCAGCAGCTTTATTACAAGGTCCAGCAGGTTCAGCTTGATGGATCAATGGGATGTAGGTGTGCGTGCGTGTGTATGTGTGTCCCCGTGTGTGTAAAACGTGCTTTGTGAAGCACAGCAAGAAATGAAGACATCCATAACATGGCTGATGTATTGGAACTCATACAGTCTGCTGCAGAGCAGATGAGGGTTACCTCAAATTGATCCGATTAACCAGGCAGAAACACAAACCCCCAAACATGAACAAAGACGTCAGAACAGAAAACAGTCGCTTTTGTTGTATTTGCATATGAAGAAAACAGAGTCTGAATTCTTTGCTGTAATTAAATTTTCATGAAGTTCTATTTAGGTAGTTGGAATCACACATTAACTATAGTACTTGGTCTGCATCCTTCCATCTGTGTTGTATTATTCGTCCATCGCTTACACCTAACAGCACTGCTGCTATTCTAATGCTATCCTCCATAGTCTTCCTCTCAAGTCTCTACACCAGCTTCAGTTTCAGGTCCAGACTGCTGCTGCTCGTATCCTTAGAACGTATCACTCCTGTTCTCCAGCAGTTTCACTGGTTCCCTGTTAAATATCGTATTGACTTTAAGATTCTGCTTCTCACCTTTAAGGCCCTTCATAACCAAGCACCTTGGTATCTCTCTGAACGCGTTCACATATACCCAACCTCCTGTACTCTTAGATCCTCTTCTGCTATCCACCTCACCACACCATCTGCCCTCTTAACTACCATGGTGGTCTGAAGCCTTCGTTCTGCCCCTCACCTCTGGAATTTACTCCCAAATTACTTTTACCATATTGACTCTCTCTCCTCCTTCAAATCCTGTCTCAAACTGGTCTGATCTTCTCTGTTGGCTGTGATATGATTTTGTATCTATTTTATTGTATTAATTCATTGCTGTTCTGTTTGATTCTCTAATGTCGGTGTATTGTTGCTTGTTTTTTAACACTCGTGTAAGGTGTCCTTCAGTGCTTTGACAGGAGTCCATAAATAAATGCACCATTGTCTTGATTATTATTATTATTACTTGTTCATAACTGCATTTTAGAATACCACGGTCTGTTTTTCAGCTTATACTCGAAATGCAAACACACACACGCAGGCAGAGGAACACGCCTCGACAGTGATGTTTTAATTTGTTGTACGTCAGAGCTGCTCTGTTGTTCCCTCTTATTCTGATGTTTGATCTATTTTGTGCTCCCAAGTCTATCTGCTGTGAGACAAGTGTTTGTGGTGAGTGTCTTCGAACACTCCCTGCATTTGATTTGCAGCTCCAGATTAATATCTCTAAATCCACTGACACATATTAACGGCAGATGTTTTGCACAAACATATTATTCTTATTTATCTGAAAGTGATGAGGGCACATTTTGTTTTTTGTTTCTTTTGTTACAACATTGTCATTTGTGTGGAGAGGGTGGTGGGACAGTTAGGTGGATGGGCTTGTAGGATCAGAACAGTCTCAGTCTATCTTTCTCTTTCCTTCATGCTGATGATGGTGTAAGTGACAGCTGATTGAAATCAAAAGAGAGCACGAAAAGTTATTTTTGGAGAAGGGGGGAGATGAACAGAACCAGACTGTGACTGAGGAGATTAGGATGTCTTTGATTTCCTGAAGGAGAGTAAGATTTTAAACCTTTTTATATTGCTGGTAAAAGGGTCTCAGTGACAGTAAACTAGGTCTTCCTCTGCAGCTCCACTTTAACAACTGAGAGCGGTGATACGGTATCGAGGAAATCATCAAGACGCATAAACACATCTGTAAATTTGCTGTAGGTGCAAACCATTACCAATAACCATTCATTTGGACAGTGTAGAGGGTGGTGTCTTTGGAAAGGCAAAAGCATATGAGATCATCTATAAAGAACAAATTAAACAATGTGTTTGTGTGGTTTAATTTAAGATGCTAAGATTAGCTTATCCATATTATTACCTGTGGCTAACTGCCTTATTTTTCTGAGGTGAGGAGTAGCACTAGAAGAGTTTAAACTGATATTAATGTCTCTGTCCTGTCCTGTTGTTTTGTTTTGGGGAGTTCATACTTCAGCATCTCAAACCAAACTTTTTTTTGCCGGTAATATTAAAATGTTTACCAAGTTATTCACCATCCAGTACTACAATGACAGTTGTAGCTAGCTCTGTTTTTCATCACATAAAAATACTGCTGTTTCATTTCCATGTCTTTTCAACTTCTAGCATGCTAAAAAAAAAAAATTTCTTTTGGTCTGGTATATGTAGCTTTGGCCTCAGATTGAAATAGCATCTTTAGCTGTAGCATATTTAGCACCTTTACTGGGCTCTCGTTTAAAAGCAGTTCAGTTAGAAACATTACTTTTCAAGAGTTTTCAGACTCTTCACGGTTTGTGTTAGTTAGCTGGCTACAGCTGGTAAAATCCGCTAGCGCCATTCTTTTCTAGTTGATTTTATCAGCTGAAATGAGTGTCACTATCAGAGTGGTATATCTGCCACCAAGGATTGCTTACTTTAGTTAGTATAAGGCTTTTAATTCTTATAAATTGGCTTAACAACAATAGTTCCCTGTCTGTCACTAGGATAGGTGTCAGGCAGCGTTCAGCTAGCTCAGGGTTGTAGGATGGACCCTACGCATGTAGTAGTAGAGACGGGTTAGCCAGAGCCTCTGGTGAGGGAGGTCATAGCCTGTGTCTCTGTGTCTCATGATCACTTAGTGACACAAGGTCTCTCTTAGTGGGGTAGTCAGTACCAACGAAAGGGTGGTTGCCCAGTGCAGACAAGACCCCACAGTGAGATTACACCCTTAGGAAGACGTTCCGAAAAAATGCTTGCTTCGGCATAAGAAAGACCAGAAGTGAGTCTGCGTCCTTTGGGGAACAGAGATTCCATTGTTCCTTTGATAGTCTCAGAAGCCCAGGTGCCATTTGGTAGAGTTTATGTTCAGGTAAGGTACTTTCAGAGTTTTTCTTTTTATGGTCTCAAAATTGCTGGCACTGATGTCGTGCTGAAAAGGAATAGAAGGTAATGGCGACTGTTTGCTTCTGCAGCAGTGTTTATTGATATTTATTGATATTTATGTATTCACAGCTGAGATTAGAGGTAAATTTGTGAATAGTTCAGTAAAAAAGATGCAAAAAGTGAAAACTCAAATAAAAAACATCCATCTGCCACTGGTTGGCAAACACATAAAAAATCACAGTAAATCACAGTATAGTGTTTTTTCCACATGAATGCCCACAGAAATAGGAAGTAGTTAGAGAAGTGTATTTGTGTGTATCTGTATGTATGTGCTGTCTTTCGCTCATGTGTGAATGAATGAAATGGTAACTGGTCAGATGGGTGTCCTTTAGAGGAATGTAAGACGCAGATAGCCTAAGTGATGACAGATTGTCAGAGACAGAGCTCTGTCCTTTTTTTTTTCTATGACCCTAAAAAGGAAATCCAGTCTGGGATTTCACATACAAGAGAGAGTGTGTGGTATGAATGAATTGAGTTACTCCAGAAATATGCACAAACTATTTTGCTGCATATCACATGCCTTCCCTTTGATGTATGCAAGGCAAACCCAGCTATGATAAGTTGTTAATATTGAGTTAGTGAGTACTGAGTATTATTAATCTGCCAGTTCCAAATCAGTCAGCAAGGAGTAAAATGAGAAGCAGGAAGGTCCAGGTAGAATCCTGCATGACAAATGTTACTAAAGTATAAGCATTAGCAGCAAAATGTAGTTAAAATATAGACTGTTATTTTATTACATGTAATGTCATTAGATATCATTAGATACTTAATACAGACGAGCTTGGGGCTCAGATTCATAGGAGTGCAGGGAGAGACTCACAGAGAGGCAGCCCCCTCCTCCTCCTCCTCCTCCTCCTCCTCTTACGAGCTCTCACAATAAAGTGAGAGGATAAAAACCTTGGTACTGTTCAAACCTTATGTAAAACCATGTGTCCTATAAAATGTCTGTTGCTGCTTGGCTGTCTGTGGATCGATATTAATAATCAGAATCAGAAAAACTTTAATGATCCCTGCAGGAAAATAGCTTTGTTACAACTACCCAACACTCAGAGTAAAAAGTAATAACTACGATAAAAATAGTAATGATAATAATAAATACAGATTGAGTGAATAGAAAAATGCAATGTGCAAAAAGTAAAAAGTTGTGTGCGAGCTATAATCACAGTATGGACATAAGTGCGAATAGAAACATGCAAACAGACTTGTTTATCAACATACCAAGTTTTCTCCCAAAGCAGAGCTTTAGTCCTAAACAGATGATGTAATTGAAAGACAGCATCCTGGTTAAAACAATTTCACGCAGCAGCTGTTTGGCTTCCTAAAAGTCCCCCTGAGGATCAGCTGAGCTTATTGGTGCCACAGTCAATATTCTTGTAGATACTGGAGCAACTCTTTCAGCAGTTGAAGCTAATGAGCAAGTATGTACACACAACTTGTGACTTTATTACTGCTGTAAGAGCGATTTCTGTTGCAGAGCCAACGTAAAACTCTACTGTATCAGCGAAAGGTTCAGAGGTTATCACTGAGAAAAGCCCAGACAATCTGATGGGTCAGAATCATTATTCCGACTACGTGTTATCATTCACTGTACTCCAGATACCATTTCTGATGACAGAGCCTTACACACAGTTCAATTTCTACAATCCACCATTTGCTGTTTGTTCTGCTGAACATTTCCAAACTTGGACATGTTGTAGTCCTGTAGTACTCCTGTAGTACTTTCATCAGAATGTGGATCACTGGTGTCTGCTATGTTGTACAGCAGCATTTAATCCTTCAGATGAATACAAGCATTTATCTTATGTGTTTGTAAATACACAAGAGTGATTTAAGTGTGAACAAATCTTGTATGTGGGTTCTTAGGGGTGTGTTTTACCAGTTCCATTGGTTCGATAACTCATACCCAGGTGTTCCTGTAGCAGTGACACCTGGCTGTGAACCGTTGGAGAAATGTTGACACGATGTCAATCATTGAGAGAAGCTGTAGCAGACTCTTTCTCACACACACACACACACACACACACACACACACACACACACACACACACACACACACACAGAGCTGAGAACAAGCCAAGGAGATGACCTTTACATCTAAGTGAAGAACTTTTACTGCCACAAAGCACCTCTGTAGCTGCAGCCACCTCCTCTTTCAGTGCAGTATGGACCCTTTTGGATTTTTCTGAAGTTCCAGACGTTCCAGACATTTAATAAAGAATCACGTCTGCTCTGCGTCACAGACTGACACCCGAAATGTACTCCACTGTCATTTATTTGTGTTAAGCATTTTTTCGATTCCTTTGTATTCGGATAGTATTTATAGCTTCTCCACTGAGCGAAGCTTGTCTTTCTCACTCTGTCTCGCTCCTGCAAAGACTGACTGAGAGAGGTCACAGCGTTTCTTTGGCTAAGCTACAGTTTTGTCTGCCTGAAGTGATATGCAGGGGCAGACTCTGAAGCATGGACAGCATTTCCTTTCACCTGAGACAGTGAAACTCCCTGAACAACGTGCCTACACCTGAGACTAAGAAGGAGATGCTCTCATTTCTGGCAGTGTTGGATTTTGCTGCTACGCCGTCTTGTGGGCAGCCACCGTGTAATCTGCTCCTGCTGCTGTGCAAGGGGCAGAGGATGTGAATGAAGCATGCACTCATTGGATATCATCAGTTATTTCATCTGCATGAACTGAGAAGGATGGTTAAGCTGTAGGAGTCCTGGTGCAGGAACATGGGTCACATTGCCGATCTGTTGCCTGCCATTGTCTTGACTTTCACCACTAGTCCTTGGTATGCCAAGTTGCCTTAGATTAGTTGCCATAGTTGCCATCATTATTGAGAAATCTTGATGGTGTTTTTCATGTTCTCCATTCAGTATTGCAGATTTTGAACCTCTCTGCAATTCAGTCAATACACAGCCCTTGTTGCTCAGGCTACGACGTTCGAAGCCCTCGCTTTCATTCAGTCATTCTTCTTCCTTTGACCGATGAAGAAACTGAGCATTATTGTAGTGCTGCTGTTGAGACAAGCACGTCTCAAAGGCCAGACTTGTTGCCAATACCAATTTCTTCCATGATTGTCTACACTGAGGGTTCAGCTTGTAGACCTTCTGATAAGAACCTTGCTTGCTGTGCAGTACTGAATGACTGCAATGGGCATTAATGTAAAACTCTGGCAAAAGTGACTAAGAAGTGTAGTTCATCATATCCTGAAATCATGTTACAGAAGAGATAAGGATTTTTGTTTTAACATGAAATTTTGCACTGAGTCATCGGGTTTTTAAAATAAATAAATAAAAGCTTTTCAGACTGAAACAGAACAAAACTTTTCAGTGTAGGATCTTGTTGTAGGCACTGCTCGCAATTGTTGAGACAGCAGGATATATTAACCTGTCTGGAGGAACAGGGCAACTGAACGTGTTAAGGACTTGTCAGTGAAACTAGGGAAATGTCTTTGGGAAAAAAAAAAAAAAACAGCAGTAGAAATCTGTGTAAAAAAAGGGAGGGGGATAAGAATCATTCGCAGTTGTTTGGCACCAGGCCTCAAACAAATCTCACAAACGCTAGAGAACACATGAATGACATGTCAGCAAACTAGGACAAAAGACAGTGGCTTATTGTCCTCACATAGACCGGCCCCCTTCTTCAGTCAGAAGGAACAATATTTTACCACTGACAGATTATGAAAGGTGTCACAAATGAAGTCAACAGGAGTGATTCAGACATACGGTCAGGTACAGGAGTGCCTTTGTGCTCCAGGGCAGTGTGATGGCCCATTTGGCAGGTGCCTCCACTGATTATTTTGCCGTGTAGGCAAAATTGTAGAAGTTGAGGGGCAGGTGTGTGACACCTTTCAGACAGCAGAGTGTTTAACTGAGGTCAGCTCAACTGGCCTCCAGCCATTCAACTGAACAGATGCTTGCGGACGGGAAAGACAGGAGATGCTGCTTGGTGTCGTGTCTGAGGCCTTCAGCGGTCCTGTTGTGCTGTTGAAGGAGTACTGTCTTGATTTCTTCTTTCTCAGTGAGGATGAGGGTGAAGTGAGGGCAGCTGTCAGTGGAGGACCATTGTATAAAATGCTTGCCGCAGATTTCCTTAGAGGGCAGAAAACCCAGAGAGTGACTGTACCGGAATGTGAAGCCCACATGCTTTGCACTTTTCTAGCTTTTCAGTTTCCTCCGGGGTCCACATCAGCTTGGCTTGATTGAAATTCTGACATCAGAATCTGAATAACTGCCTGGTCAGAACTGCTTCAGGCAAGTTGTAGCCTTAATTTAACAAAATACTGAAAACGAAGATTGAATATTTTGTCCTCACGGGTAAGAAAGGTAACTGGTTCCAGCACAAATCCGCGAGAATGAAGATTGCAGAGTTGGATGTGGTGTCGGGTTCTGCATTGTGTCCCTCTGATAAGCATCCCATTTCATCATTTCTTGCCAGGGGGGTTGGATGTAGATGCCAAGTGAAATGAAGGAGTGAAATTGTCTAGGAGAGGAGACCAGTTTGCAAGCTAATGACTGCTAGTGGGTCCCTTAAATAAATAAATAAATTTAAAAAAGAGAAACACAACCCAGCAGTGGCGTAGCCAGAAATTGGCAACTGTTACCATAACATTACTTGTTAAATGACAGTACAGGCACCAACACAAACAAACAAAAATCAGAACACCTGATGGAGCCTGTGGCCACAGCCTGGCACTCCCCGATAACCACGCACACGTGCCCGACCACACGCAGATGGCTAATGCACCCGCGGCAGCATTAAAGTAAAACCATATTCACAGATACACATTTAACAAAACACACAGCAAAAAAAACAAAAACCAAACTGCCTCACCAGACACAACAACAGCATAACATCCTGGCACAGCAGCCAAATAACCACATGCAGTCACACACCTGCAGAAGCACAGGGTCACAGAAACACAAGCATAACATCTGTGCCCGTATACACAACAAATTAAAACAGGCAACACAGAGCAAACACAGAATGAAAATGAATTATGAGTGAGGACTGCACTGTTTGAGCTGAAGTGTTCATCATAGTTCAGTTAGGATTATTCTGTTTCAGGGGAAGCATGAAGAAAGTTCAGTCTGCGTGTCACCACTGATGCTCTGATTTCACCGTGCTGTTTGTCATGTAGGGTGATCAGGGCCTGTAGGACACCCTTCATTCACCTTGGAAATTGTCATGTGACTTAAGTGACGCGGTTTGTTTTTCTGTTATTTAAACTTGAGGCCAACTAAAAGCAGTTAGCTTGATAGGCTCCTGTTTCTCAGGAGGATGAGCCATCTGATCTGAATGGGTCACTGAGTCCAGCTGACATGAGAGGAGTATTAATCTGCTCTAACTGTCAGCAAGAATGTGAATAAGCATGTTTCTCAAAATGTTGAACATGTAGAATAATGATCACTGTGTCAGTGTGTGTTACTGTTGTAGGAGAGTGAGGGAGTCTTTCACAGCATTCGTTACTTTCTCCACACACACACACACACACACACACACACACACACACACACACACACACACACACACACACACACATTCAGCCTCCAAACAAATCAGTTTGCTCACCTGCCTCTGCTGGCAGGCAGTGCTGAATGCAGCCAGCAAACACTGGAATACAAATAATGTTTAAATGTTTTAAATGTTTTAACATCAGTGATCTACTGTGATTCATAACCCAGGTGAGAGTTGTGAACATGAACCAAAATGGTGAAACTGCAGGATGTAAAACCAAAATAATGAGCTAAACACAAAAACGCTGCAGAGTCGAATCGTTTTCACTATAAGCAACCCCTCTCCCCTACAAGTAGTCGTGTGATTATAAATGTAAAAATATTCATTATGGCCAATATTTTAAATGTCATTTTGCTTGTGTTAAAATGACAGCAATGTTAAAATGTGACATAAAGCACCTTTAGAAGTCATCAGTAACACACATTTGGAAGGTGGAAAGCCTGAAAAGTTTAAACTGGTGTTAATTGGACCAGTGGACCACAAGCTGGCTCTAGGGGAATAAACCTGGACGGGGTCTACCTGGGTATCTTCACACCAGGTGAGCACTAAGAGAGCAGAAGCCACACAGTAGCTCCACTGTAAGTACAGAAACCCGGAGGAGGAGGACGGCCAGAGGCTGAGACTAGAAATTATTCAGATTTTTGTGTTTGTGCTGCTGTCATGAGTTAATGTAGCTCCGTATACCTGTATGTGCTGCTTCACCACTCACCTCGAGGTTTAAAATCCCTGAGGTTTGAAGTCATTACTCGGTGCTAATTGAAAGAATAAAGATTTATTTTTTCTAATTACCCTACAGGAGCAGTAACGTCTTATTTTACTGGCACTCACCCAATATTGCCATTATGTGGTTATATCTCTAAGGTTTTTGCCAACACATGAATGACAGCTAGTCCCCTGTCGTCTCCTGTGTGGTCCCTCGGTGGTGGAGCGACCATGGTAATGACTCGCTTTATTTAATTTGGTCAGCAGAATCCGTCTCTGTCTTCAGAAATGGCTTGAAGACCTTTATTCATCCAAGAGTACCTGCTCACCTGCAGCCTTGTGACACTTTCGTCAGGTAGAGCATGAAACATGAGTGTAACGGCTCTTATTCTCAAAGTCTTCTCCTTGATCTGCTGTGGCTTGGATTATACTTTCATATGTGGATTTGGACAGAAGACAAATGGATAAATGTTTATTTAGGTTTAGTTGATGCTGGTTTGTCAGCGATTGACCTGCTCCTCTTCCTGTTCCCCCTCTCTACTGTAACTCTAGACTGTAACTTCTTTCCATTTCCCTCCTTGCTCTAGCAGTCCCAAAACTCCTTCACCACCTTGCCCCCCTCCCTTCAATTCCTCAGGTTTTGAAGGAAGAAAAAAAAAAAAACAGTTACTATCTTCTTCTCCAATCCTATTTTTCTCCAATCCTTCAATACCGTCTCCTCCAAACACTCTATCTTCACTCCTCTTATCTCTCTACCCCTCCTCCTCCGCCCATCTCCACTTCAGTTTCTTTTTAAGTGATGTGCAGCTTTTTTCTTGCCCTGACACAAATGGCAGTGCTATTACTACAATTTTAATTTTTTTAATTTTTTTTTTTCGTCTCTTTTATTTGCCATTCATACATGTCTTAACTAATGACAACCTTTTTGCAATTAGGGAAATAGTTTTTCTTCATTTTATTTAAATCAGGTCTAAATGCGTTTTTGATGGAGCCTTGCACATTTTACACGTGTACCTGTTCTGTACATTATATCTAGGTATGCACGTGTAGCAGCACCTCCCGGAAATCCAATTACGTCCAGGAGTGGAGGCCAGCAGGGGGAACATGCACATAATGTACCAATATAACAGCCAGACAGTCATTCATAAGCCCAATAACAGCCCAGCTCTCTAAACATTTCACAGCTGATGTTCACATGTTCATGCCTTATTATGTCGAATGATAGGACACGCTCCACAGCGGCTTGGCATATATGATCTCATCTTGTAATGTGTAAGGCCTTTTGATAATATTATGGGTTACAGGGAAGAGGCTTGGACACCACTTACTGGAACAAGGTAATGAATAGTTAGATAATTGCAGCAAAGGTTAGATAATTCTATAATAACCTACAGGCGCAGGGGGACATTGGACAAAAGGCCACTTTTAACCACGAGCACAATGATTAATTGATGTTTTTTGGGTGGAGGTTCATTATTGTGTCCACACTCTCATTGACAAAGCATACTCCACCTCCCCGTGCCTCGCTCAGCTACCCAAGTGGTCACATGTAGACAATAGTGTACCCCTTCCTTACACATCATTGATCAGTGGATCTAAGGACTGAACACACTGTACTGTACTTTTCAATGGAACCTGAAGAGTTTATCACTTTCTACACTGCAGTGCTTTGTGTTCTTAAAGCTACACTAATCAATATATTTTATTTTTATTTTAACAATGGTTCAGATGTGTGATGTGAAAGGGTTCACTGTGATGCACTCAATTCCAGTCACTTTGATTGAGAACCTTCCTGTAATTACAGCCCATATATTCTGTTTCACTCAGTATTAAGCCACATTTCCCAAGACAAATACTCTCCAGCTGCTGTACTGCACTGTAAGGAGTGGAAATTACAAATCGTTTTACTTATTAAAATCATTATGATCAGCTCAGTTCCAACTGTGGCACTGAGCTCAGTACAGGACTAGGCCCATTAAAGGGCCTGTTCGTAAGCATCTCACCTCTTATCTGCAACAGCATAATCACATCATGGTTGCTTTTGCTGGAAGCAGCTGCCTGCATCATGGCTAAGCTGACAATAATGCTTTCACAAAAATCACATAATGCCACTTCAAAATCTCCATAATTCAGCTGAGATTGTTTTACAAGACTCTCTCGTCCAGATTAGGTATTTAAAATAAACTGTATTTAAAAACGAAATAAGCATATCGCTATTCATTCGTTTTAAGCTCATCGCCCTGCCCTAACTGTGTGCACATCAGTTACATGGAAACAGCGCTGCCGCTATGAACACAAGGGGTGCGTGGGGCACCAAAACAGCCTAATTATCATCAATCATAATAATCATAATGATGGATTATTTAAATTTAAGATGAACCACAAATACAATAGGCGCCATTAGACAAATAGGCAATACAAGATAATATACATAATTGCTCGAAATAATAAAATGAAATGTGGCAGAGTACTGTGCTTGCTGCTCTTATTGCAGCAGCTGTAGTTGTAGTAATAGTAGAGTTTCACAAAAGAGTACATTATTAGATAAACAGCTGCTCTATTAGAGCTCCTTACCACTGTACATAGTACATAGATTTTTTTTTATAGTAGCAGTATTTAGAACAAGCTTTGTTTGCATTTTAAATTGATCTGTTGTGGATTATTTGTTATTTACATCAAGGAATTTAATGTCTTGATTAAGTTATAGCCCAGTAGTCATGTTTTCACTTCCTGTAGGAATGTAAACATAAAATACAGAGTTTAGCTAATCTAAATCTAAAGTTTAGCTAATATCAGGTTTGGATAATAATAAGCATAATTATTTATAAGATTTGTTCCAGTGTGTTTAAAGCACATTTACTGTATGTAATAATTGATTTGCCTTGTATTTCTAAATGAATGCAGGGTCAGTGCAGAAATTCATACACAGAGGAACTCAGGACCAAGAGGAAGATTTTGATCATTAACTATGTGCTCGCAGCTCAGTGACATAAGATGCACCACACACCACCTGCATATCTGTATGTTCTTACTGCTGTTTTTTTGTTTTCTTTTGTTTTTTTAATATTGAATGATATTTAAAATAAATGTGTTTGGTTTAAAGTTTATAGTACTTCCAAACATTTGTGCATGTGTGTATGGGCACTTAGGGCACCTAGCAGCAGCTCTGCATGGAAATAATGTTACCTCAATTATTTATACTAGATAGTATTAGTATTAAAGCAGAAGAAAGGTTTTAAACAATGTAGAGAAAAAGAAAACATGGAAAAGAAATGAAATGAGATCCATGTGTGCGTACCACACCACCGTGCCCTCTCAGACCATCCACTGATCCTTCCCTCTCTTATTAGACTCTTTTCCTCCCCTCATAAGTCTCTCCCGTGCATCTTTCTTTCCCCTGTCACCCTGTCATCGCCCTGTCTCTCTCCGCTCCTCAGCCAGCCGATCCATCGCACACTGAAGGTCTGCGCCTGTGCTGTAGCTCAGAGCTAAAGTTTTCAACTCAGAACAACAAAGGAGATGGCAAGGACGGAAAAAGACAGTTGGAGAAAAATATACCTTCCTTTAAAAAAAAAATAAATAAATAAAAATTGAGGAAAGAAACACTGAAAAAAGAGCAAAGAGAGATATCGAGATGGTATTCTCAATATTTAAAGCAAACTGTAGACACACACAGTGTATAAATACATATGCCGGAGGATTTCTTTTCCAGACGGCACAAGGTACACTCTTATCTGCTCCTCTGCTCTTTCTTGGCAGCTCTCCTCCTGGTTTTTCTTTGTCTCTGTTCCCTCTTTATTTACCCTCCTCTCTTTGGTGAAAACCACAGTAATTTCTCTGGGGATTTCTGTGAGCCCACAACTCTAGTGCCCAAAACAACTGGAACAACAGACATTAATAATTTGCCCAGGGACTGAGTAATGATACTGTACACACACACGCACGCACCACTAAGATGAATGGAGGGTCTACTGACTCTCTCAGTATTAAGGAGAAGTTCCTTAAGTCTAACAGTAAAGTGGGATGTGTGTGTAAAAAAACAACGATGGTGAATGGAGAGGGAGGGAAGAAAAAAAATCAGAGAATAATGTGTTTGTGTGACCGAAGGTCCAGCAGTTCCTGTGGCTTTGCCATATTTTAAAATTTCAACCTCACCATTCAGCACTCAGCCTCGTGTTCAGTTGTATTCAGTAATAAAGCTTTATGTTCCATTGACCTGCAGATATTTTTCATCATTAGGATTCCAGCTGTTTCATCAATAAACAAATGAGCCTGGGATGTGCTTATTTACACCCTAACACATCAGAAACCGGCGGGTGAATATACAATATGAATATACAATATGAAGGTCAATTGATATGTGTGTTTGAGGGGATCGATGCGGGGGACACATGCATGTCTGGGCAGTATTTTCTCACAGGGATCAGGCTTTGCATTCTCGAAACATCGATGATCACAAACACAAACACAGCCGAGCCAGTGGAGGCAGAGCTGGACAGCTGCTTACTTATGAAGTTACGTGGTTTATTGTTTGGTCTATAAAATGTACAAAAATAAAATAAAAAATACTATTTCCCAGAGGCCAAGGTGACATATTTAAATTCCGCGTTGTGTCTGAACAGCAGTTCAAACGGTGAGAAACATTAACATAGAAAAACGAGAGGCTGAAATCAATGAATGTTTTCGTCGCGCTGTAACTCTTGGGAAGGCAGTGTTGGTCAGTCGCTCCACCTCTGAGTTCCAGAGCGAAATATCTTGACAAATACCAGTTCAAAGACATTGATGGTCCCCAGAGGATCCTCCTTTGTAGAGCCACCAACGGGTAAATGGGTACGGTGTTGATATCTAACTGGATGCATTGGCACAGATGTTCATGGTTCCCAGACGATGAATCCTAGTGGCATTAGTGATCCCCTGACATTTCCTCTAGTTCCAGGAGCAGGTTGGCTCAGAGTGAAATGTATTAATAATAACTATTGGACGGATTGCCATGAAATTTGGTTCAGACATTCATTTTCTCACAGGAATAAATGTATTTACTTTTAAGGAATTCACTTTTCATCTAGCGCCATCTAAGTCCAAATTGTAATTTGGTTTTTGGTAATTGCTTTGGTACCTGCAAATCTAATGACATACCCACCAGCATCAGCTGTGCTCTGCGTCCTAATAATGTTAGCATGTTGAGACAGTAAACTGAGATGGTGACCATACTAAACATTATACTTTACCTACTAGAGATCAGCAGATGAACGTTGTCATTGTGTTAGCATTTAGCTCGAAACAACGCTAAACCTCGGGACAGGCTCACAGTCTTGAGTCAAACCAATGAGCAAATTCATCTCATTGAAATGGTTATCGACTGATGACTAATATATTAATTGACTAGTGGTTTCAGCACTTTAAACATTATACATTTGAGGACAAGTATAACAAACCCAGATGAGCATTTCATAAACAGAGATTTCCATTCTACAGCATTTGTGTCCATTTAAATACTTTAAGGTTCATTAATTCTGTATTTGTCTCATATTAGTAATTAGCTGTTAGGCATCTGAGCAATGTGTGGAACATTCAGTGTGATATCCCATTCAGGCAGCACTAACAAACATAACAAAGGCGACTGAAAAAAAGATTCGTCAACAGAAGAAAAGAGGTAAAAAATAATTAACTCTTTAATAAAAAATACATTTATAAATTCGGCAGCATGAACTTCTCTTGAACAATTCCATTAACCCAGGAGGAGAGAAACAATGAAAACCAGCTGTACAGTAGGCATTTAAAATAAAACCACATCCTGGGAAGCAAACACATACAAATGAGGAAAAATGGCAAGTTGGTTTGAAGAAAAAACAGCAAAAAAAAAACAAAAAAACAATATAAACGACTTTAAAATAGCAGACAGTTTCTGAAGAAACTTATCTGGCAAACAAAGACCAAACAGAACTGAACAGTTTTTCTACCATCAGTGTCAACACCACAACAGGACAATGTTGCTCTGGGTTGTTGATAACACCACAAGGATCAGTCCTTCTAATACAACTACAGCAGCTTGGTATAAAGACAAACAACACATGGACAGCCCTCACGTCACGCTGTCCTTATGCACTGGTGTACAGTCAGCCTTACCACAACACATACCAGAGAGAAAATGGCAAACCTGACTGTGGATCAGTGTTAAAGGACAGCCTCATTCTACTCTGGGGAGGAAAACTGAGTCACCAAACACTTTATACTGAAAACGGCGTTTCATGTGCATTTAATTATCAGGATACATGATGACAGAGATGAAAGCTCGGTGATATTTTCACGACTGGATGGCACCGATGGATGGACAGACTGGGGAGGTCACAGGTTCTACAGCAGCCTTATTGCACACAGGAGAAAGCTTTGAGTGGAGCTTGTTTTCTAAAATCAGCCCTGTACATCCTTTACAAATATTCTTCTTCTTCTTTTTTTTTTTTTAAAGCCTCTTAATTCACTCAGGCAGACAGCAGGCTTGATGTGCCTCCATATTAGCTTTTATCAGAGGCCATTTGAAGTTTCTGCACAAACAGCTTGTGCTCAAACATGTCGCATACGGGAGGTTTTTGTGGACATATGGAGTGTTTGGAGCAAGGCCAGGGCATACATGTGGACATAGACATTTATATTGTAATTAAACAGATGGGTACCAGTTGGCCTTTTTTTTTGTTATAGAGAGAAGCAAGGATCATGTGGTTGATCACATAAAAGTGAATTATATAAGTCAGAGCATGTGGAATGCCTTTTATTGCCCTTTCTGCCAGTAGAGTCCTCAAATACTGAGTGCATCTGAAATAAAATGCAGGACAGGCCCAAAAGTTGTTGAAAACTTTTTAAACCATCGGTTGCTCAGGGCTCTACTGTGACAATACAGTCAGTTCACCCAGAGCAGACACGTCCTAGAAGTTTTAAATTATTCCCCCTAAAGCTGCTGACCAAAATATCACAGTTGTGGTTTTAATTGATGATTATGGGACAGGATCTGTGCCTTGGGGTAAATTTCACTACGTTGCTGTTATTAGCTGCCAACGTAGTCTGGGTGCGTGCAGAAAATACAGAGCTAGCAGGAGTTTTCAGCTGATGCACAGGAGTTGTGTGTGGGCAAAGTGCTTAGAGGGATGGAATAAGGAAAGACTATATCTGGGGTGGGGGAAGCTTCCACTGAGTGGGTGGCCTTTCTTTTTTCTTTTCTGAGCCACATTTGACAATAGTCAGATCAGGGGCCGGTGGCAAAAAGATATTTTAGACTGGTCTGATGTTTTAGGCCAGTCTTAATTTAGTTCTTAGGTTAGTCTAATGCACTTTAGACTGTTTAACAAGTATATGTTGTGGAGACTCGGATAAGAAGGGAAAGAGTTTTTGCAGACCACAGGTAACATGTTGGAAACATACAGCAGTGCTGACGTTGTTTTCATTTGCCCAGGGAAACTACCCTGAGTCTGACTGACGAGCCACTAGAAGCCATCAAGATATAAAGAAACCACAGCAGCTCAGCTCTGCCACAGCTCCGCACTGCACTGAGCTATTATTCTGTAGGGTGGGTTTTCGTATAGTTACACTCCTTGTTGAATTTTGCAAGTGAAATGTCCTTGTAAACTTTGAATTCTTTCAGAAAGCAAACATTTATTGTTGGAGTGAAAGGAGCTGAGTGGTTTGACAGGGCTGCTCTTGTGTTTCGGTTTGAAAAAGGCCTTAATTTACCCAGACTTCATGGCAAATGAATCCCATCTTAAACAGTCACGAACTAGACAGCTTTGTGCAATAGATGAACTTAGACGACTTCTATATGAAGTCTGACTATTACTTTGATTTGTGCTATAGTCACAAGTTTATCCCTGTGAAACAAGCCCCAGTATTTCACTTAAGGAGACAGTATTTTTTTTAATGGCCTGCCTATTAATGGGTATAACAGTCTTCTCTTGTCCCTAAGCACTGTGTTGAAAATATATTAAAATAACACACCATTATTTTGCTCACAAATACATAAATGTCTCTTTAAAGGGTGTATTGTTTATACCCTTTCTGAATATTTTTCCTAGACTCCGCAGGCGTTCAGCAGCAGACAATCTTCATAACAGAATCCCCACACCTCTTAAAAACAGCCTGGAAAGCCAGTTAAACATTAGCTTTGTATTTTGTTGTGCATGAATATTGTGGAGGTACAATATAATTTTAAACTGCTTTTGAAAAGTATTGCTACAAGTGGCACGGCATATCCTACAGCTGCAACACAGGGAGTCAGCCTTTAATGACCTACATGTACATACACTGTACAGTATGTAGGTTCACTTCTGACAGTGATCACTAAATGAGATACCAATTTTTAGTCAAACTGCACAAGTCTTTTAGGATATTCCAACACAATACTTTTTTTTTTTAGAAAGTGCTACTGTGTATATTGTGCTAGTCATCTCAGTCCAGCCTCTTCAGATTCACTCGCACCCTGACTGTTTAATGACAATCACAACCAAAAAGAAAAGAATATCTCTCTGCAGTTGGTCAATCATGGCAGTGAAGATAGCTGTAAGAGGATAAGACAGTATGGTAGCACCCAGAATCTGTGGTGGATCTGTGTGAGTGACACATCTTGGGCTGAGCCGATGGTCCAGAAAATACAGGTGGAGTCTTTTTTTGCCTTTTAACAACTTTGATAAGATGGTGGAGGGAAGTCTACAGTTTCTTAAAAAGTGCAACAACGACAACTTCTTCTTTTTTTTTTTTTTGCCCCCAGGCTAAATATTCCTGTATCCATATTAAGTATGAATGGAGCCATAATGAAGTTTGGTATTTTGTGCTAGTTCAGTGAAAAATGTGCTCGATTCTTCTGTACTCAAATGACAGTGTTCTGATTGGGGTGTGACTGAAGCATCAAACAGAAAAGGTCAAGAGCCGATTCACCTCCTCTGATGATGTTTTACCGGGGACGAAGTTCCAATCAGAGCTGAGCAGCTTGAGATTTCTGTCACCGTCTGCAAATATAAAAGAGAATTAAATTAGATTGAAAATATGAAGAGATGAAAGACTAAATCCTCCTAAATTAAATTCAGTGATATTAACAATGATTTGCAACAGCGACTTCTGCTTCTGAGATGAGATACACATTAGATTGTTCAAGTTTTAAAAATAATTTCCATAATACATATTTTCCAATACAACAGTTCAGAGAAAGCAGAAATCTTTCTCAGTCTAGCAGCCAAATACGAGCCTTAGCCTCATTAACAGAGCACTCTAGTGTTCTCGTTGCATCACGCTGCTGCCTGTTTGCCTGCTGTACATGCCTGCTTCTTGAGCAGCTTGCAGTAATATTACATACTTGGAGGAGGGAAGATATACAGCAGTTAAGCCCAGTTAGGAGGCAGATTTTAATGGTTTCTTTTCCAAAGACAGATGTGACAAATCTGATCTCATGCTGGCAGATTCGAGATTAAATATCTGGACCAAGTTTTAAATGTAGATGATTAGAGGCTCTGCGTGTTACATGAAGTGACAAGTCTGGATGGAACAGTCCATTAAAAGTTACAGCTGTGTGGGAAGCCATGGCTTACTGTACCTCTGCCTTGTTGTGGATCCATAGTTATCTAACATCTGAGTGCTGGCCACCTCTAGGTTCCAGTCACACATCTCCAGCAGCTTTAGACACTCTGACCTGCTCCTCAGACCCAAACAGAACAACTGCTCCACCTGCAGAGACAAAGAAACATCAAACGATCGTACAAAGAAGCCTGGAGGCAGGGACAGTGCAGAGCGGTCATTATTTCAGGTGCTGTATAGGAAAGAATTACAAACATATTTTTTTCCTTTACTTGTGTTCATGTGAGTGTTATTGCAGCAGTAGAAGTATTGTAAAATGATTTCAGTCTTTTTACAAGCTCCGTGTCTTTGTTCAAATGCACTCATGGTCCTTTGCTTGAATCCTCTGTATTGCTTTTTTCTTTCTCTTCTAAAATGGCCCCCACTCTAGTGTTCCCTTGTGCCCACTGCCATCCAAACACATCTTCCATCGTTCCACAGCGGCCCCAGCCGCAGCCAGGTAAGAGTGTGCTGAAGACTGGCTGTGGGTCCATATGCTTTTTATTTGCAGCTGTCTCTTTGCAGCAGTAATTACCTGATTTTCCCTTAAGGATCAACAAAGTTGCTGCTATCATATCCTGATGTAAAATAAAAGTTACATTAAGCATCGGCCTGAGAAGCAGCGAACTGGATCTCTGAGGACCCTTCTGCAGCACGGCAGTGTTTACCACTGATGACTCTGGTTCCCTTTCAATAAGTGCAGTGCTGCAACATAATCATTCTCCTTCACGAGACATTTATTTTGGTGGACTGGAACCATGCAATGTTTGTGAAACCGTGCCGAGGAGAACTGGTGCAGTGCTGATGAATGCAATGATGTTCTCACCTTTAGGTAATGCACCGCTTTCTGGACATTCCAGTTGTGGTTCTGGAGGGCAGCTTGGCACTCCTCTATTGTCACACCGTGAACTGCCTCCTGCACCTGAATCATACAACAGCAACAGTGTAAGTCTCTCCAGCATCCAGCAGCTCATGACGGTACAGTCCCCTGCCTCCGATCCCTCATTCCTGGTAATGGACCTCAGTGTTTCCTTCAGTAGGAACGTCTGCACACACCACTCTGAACTTTTCCTCATGATGAAATCATCACTGTCAACTTGACACAATACTTCACGTACAAATATTTTCAAAACTGACAGTCAAGGACTAGTGTTCGGCACTTATCAGAGCTCTTCTGTTTACTTTTAGCTTCACTTGAAAAAGCTGATAAGAAGAATCCAAGTGCTGAGATTTACACATCGCTGCATTTGATTAGTTTTTTTTTTGTTTGTTTTTTTAAACAGTCCCCAGTCTCCTCACAAACTGAAGTAAATTTGTTTGAGTTCTTCTAATTAGGTCTATCCAAATCCACCTTAAGCAAGCTATAATTTCAACAACGTAACTTTGACTGTGTTCCTGGATGTGATGGGAATTTCAAGCAGCATAGTCATAGTAATTTGTTTTAATTCATCAATATTTCTTTTCTGCTTGAATAAATGTGATACATGATTGAAACCTATACTGAAAAAATTACCACATCACCTCCTGCTACTTCTACAACTAATGTTTAAACTACTATCACCAGTGAATGTCTACAGCATGTCTTTGTCTTGCATTGAACTCCTCTGCAGTAGAGTTTATATATAATCCTACATTCCCACTGCAACTAGTGTGCAGCCACAGATCTCTGCATCCACTACAAAATGCCAAGTGCCTGATCAGTGTGGAGCCTTTGGTCTTTTGCAGTGATTCTGACTCCGGTTCAATCAGGTTCAATCTGTGTCCCAATCAATTAACCAGCAAAAAAAGAACCAATCAAACTCTGGTTCCTCGTCTTTTAAATTCAAATTTAAGTTCAGTTCTCAGCCTCCAAAGAACACTGGCATATTTTTAAATTAGTTATTAGAAATGATACAGTTTTTGTGCTTTTTCATTGTGATAGTGTTTGCATGCTACCAAGGTTTGAACTCTGAGGATATTCAAATGGAACGTCCTGTTTAATTAGTGTAATTCATTGGCTTTCATAAGTTCAGCTCCACTTTGAAAATTATGTTTTACTGTTACACATCAATCATAATTTGATTCTGGTAATGATTTGAAGTTGAATGGGTAGGTCAGGTATATCTGTTATATCAGTTATAACAGATATAAGCAATTAAACACTTTTACTGTATGTGTCAGCAATTTCAAATTGCTCACTTCTTTTCTCTCAGTGTCTCTCTCACACACACACACACACACACACACACACACACACACACACACACACACACACACACACACACACACA
>JBBMJY010000006.1:6037423-6071453 GCA_037833715.1 Toxotes lorentzi
CACACACACACACACACACACACACACACACACACACACACACACACACACACACACACACACACACACAACTCCCTACTGCCTATGGCCTGAGTGAACAATCAATATAAATTACCTTCTGTTGCCCCCTTGTGTTCAGTGTACAAGTAATGTAATATACTGTACACCAGAACATACATGTATACTTATGTGTTTTTTATGTTTTGTTTTTGTTTGTTTCTTTTGTTCAAATTAAATTGAAACTGGGTCACTCTTGAACGTCCAAGTCTGACTTGAGAGACATCCAGCAAACCATATATCACATTTATCACACTCTGTTACATCACATTTAAAGTCTTATTTCTTCTTGGTGCTGAGCTACTCTGAACACTGAGCTGATATTTTAGCTCCTATCTGTGTGATAATAACTAAATCTCATAATAATGGAACCACACATTCTCTCACTAATGATAGAGGACCGTGCTGGGGGACGTGCTTTTTTATCTAAATTACAAAAAGGAATCAAAGTAGCATTACGGAGGACATCAGGTCAACTATATATTACAGATAAACTATCACACTGCAGGGATTTGACATCCATCAGACGAGGAGAGGAAGTGAGCAGGCTCTGAACTTCAGTTACTAAAGCAATGACCTATACCTTTCAGCATATGATTTAAATCATAAATGATACATGCATTTCAACAGAGAAGTTGCAAAAGGCAATCCCACTATATCTGATCTTACCATTTTGACCTTGTCTGCTGAGTTTCCTCCTCCATCTGTCCTGGTACAAGAAGCAGTGACCACCGGTGCTGTCAGCCCGTCTGAACAGACACGAGGGAGACTAACTGATGTCTTCATCCCTGACCGTGGTCCACCCAGACTGCTGTTGTTGTTGGAGGAGAAATTAGCCTTCAGCTCGCCTGGCTGGATGAGGCCCTGTCCCTGGGCATGTCCCTGGACAGTCTGGCCGCTGACCACCATGGGTCTGACGGTGGCGGTGTTAGCTTGTCGTACATGCCTCTCCTCCGCACCACTGGCTGAAAGGCTCTCTGCCTCCCTGAAGAAGCGGTCGTATCGGTCAAGGTACGGCGGTCTCTCCGGCAGAAGGTAATAGTGGGTGTTACTGACTTTACGTCCATCACGTACAATGGGGAGGATACAGGGGCCCTTACTGGCGGGGTCCTTCCCCTGTGCCTGGGCCTGGATCACTTTGGGTGCAGCATATTTAGGATCTGAGGCAAAGCTGTGTGTGGTAGGCATGAGTTTACCTGGAGAGGTGGAGAGGTAGGAGCCGTAGCTGTGTGTGGGGGGGCAGGAGGTAAGGGGGGCCTGCATGGTGGTGGGGCTGACAGAGTAGACTCTCTGCTGGGGGGAGCCCACTACCAGGCCCATGGGGCTAGGAGTCCTGGAGCCTGGCTGGGACAAAGGGTCCCTTGGAGGGATCTGAGGTGGTCGGTTATGGTCTAAGCCTGAAGAGTCCTCTGTGATGTCTGCAGGCGTTGGGGACAGAGAGAGATCCCTTGACCAGCGAGCAGATGTGTAATCGCCCCTTTTTATAGGGCGAGGGGGGATGGGGACGCGTGGGGGGATCTGGGGTTTGTCTTCACTGGAGGAGAGGACAATCTGCTGGTGTCCCTCCTTGGTCTGAAGGGTCTGAGGAGTCTGGGGAAATGAAGCAGAGGTCTGGGATGGCGAAGTTGACTGAGCAGCGCTTCCTGTTGGTACGTTGAGTCTCCTCATGCACTCTTGCTGGAGTTCTTGGAAGATTTCTGCAGACTGAGAGAAAGACGTGGACAGGCCCTGGCTCTGCTTGCTGGGGAGAAAGAGGTTATCCTCCAGGCCTGGTCTTTCTGTACCCCTGGGGACAAGAACCTCAGCCTGCAACTTCTTTCCAGAGGCGAGAGCTTCGTCAGCCTCTTCTGGCTTATAGACATCACTTTGCTCCTCTTCATGCTGCTGCTCTGAGCTGTTGATGGAGCTCACCTTTGTGAGGAAGTGAGATTTTTTTATTATTATTTCTCGAGATTGTCTAAACAGTTTCCAACTTCAGTACATTCCACTGTGAAACCAGGAGATAACAGAACAGGAGATAAACCTTCACATTTCCATAAAATTTTAGCATAGTGTCAAATATGTTGTATCACCTCCTACCGTACCTCCATATCATCTTCATCTTGGGCTACGTCATCATAGGCTGGGGGCGGGGGTAATGGTCGTGCATCCCAGTCCACTATTGGTGTGGGGTGAAGGGGGCGGGGCAATGATTTAGACGGACTCTGAGGTGGAGTCCGGTCCAGAATGTTCTCTGCTTGCAAAGCCAGCTTCGCCAGTGAGGGGATCTGAATTTCAACCACAGGGGAGGGGGACGGTGTGGACGGGGGGAACTCCTCCCCAAAGTCAATGAGGGACACTTCACTGTTGGGGTTGTAGCCTGAGCCTGTAGTCCGGCTACTCCCCTGTTTGGAAGCAGAGATCCACGCAGCGGGTTTAAGTTTTAAGCCTTTGACTGAACCCGTTTTCCGAAGCGATAACTTCTTTAGTCCTGCAGAGGTCAGATCCTCATCCTCGTTTACTGGATCGTAGCAAGGCTCTGGAGACACAAAACACGCAATACATTTATTAATTTACTGAAAAACTGTAGGAAATGCTGACACTGAGGCTTTCTAAGATCACTTCACACCACAAAAGTCTTGGAGTTTGTTAGCCCTACAGTGCACAGCAACGACACTGCACACCTGTTAGAGGGACACAAGGGTGGAAAGATGGAGAAAGAAAGATGTTAAGAGAGAAATTAGGTGGCAGTAACTGCAAACACAGGCAAAGGAAAGACAAAAAATATGGGATGTACCTTTGAGGAGTGGAGCTAGGAGGGAACAGAGAGGGCAGGAGCAATGGGTGAGGAGCTGCTGAGAGAAAGCAGACTTACTCTTGATTAACACTGCTGGTTGAGGAGGGCGGGGAGGAGGCTCCTCTGGAGAAATAAAAAGACACATACCGCCACCGCAAAGGAGAAACAGAGGGGGGGGGGGATGACAGAAGCGAAGATAAAAAGATTAGGGGAAAAAAAAAAGCAGCAAGCAAATGCCAGTTTGCATATGAAAGCTTTTCAAGCAGTCGTCTTAGTGGTCCTTCTTCCAAAGAAAGGTGTACACTGCCCCAACTTTGAAATTTTAATAATTTTGTCTGGTAGAATGTGAACATGTACCTGTAATGTGTAAAATATGATGAGACAATTACTAAATCGATCTTTATCATGACCGTGGTATGGTTGATGTACTGACAGCTCTTCCACTCACGTTTAGCTCGTCCTGGTAGCTGTGTGGGCCGAGTAGCACCGAGGTCTAAACCCAGAACATCAGGAGGATCCATGGGATTCCCGAGGTACAAGCTGGAGGGAGGAGAGGAACAGATTTCATCACAGTAGATGTCAATAGAGCAAATCATTTTCTGTTTGGCTGGTGGAACTTTTAAAGTAAAGCGCTACTGTAATCTATTGCAACTGCAACCCAGCAAAAACTAATGAGACGACTAAATTCCCACATGGGGTATAATTATGATACATATGTATTAAGTGATGAGGAGACATTTAGACGATGTAGAAACCTCTCTAGGTACTTTATACTAATTTCACACAACACTAAAAGTTAATAAACTAGAAGATGGTCCTTACTCGTCGATCCTGTCAGGGAAGCCCCAGCAGCGGTGAGGGTTGGTGTCTCCATGTCCTGTGTGGATGAAGCTATTCTTGAGTGGCCGGCTGATGTCGTGAGCTGACAGACCCGCTACCGAAGTCACCACGTTTCTGGGAAACTGTCCGACCTTAAGCGTACGCTTGTTTTGACCCCTCCACCAGTAGTTCTCTGCCCTGAAAGACGGAGAGAGTGAGGATGGAACAGGATGATCCACACTCCACACATTTAGTAACTCGACAATTAAAATACAGAGCGAAAATAGTGCTTATTGATACACACCTTCCCTCTATGATGGTGATGACGTCATTGACCTGGATCTGCAGTTTGTCAGGCTCGTCAAAGTCCTGCAGAGCGCACATGTCTGTGGGCATGGTCTGAAAAACACACATACACACACACAGGATACACCATTTTAAAACAGCAAACTTTTAAAAGTGGGACATTTTGTGAGCTGCGTCTCAGTTATTTCAGCTGATGGTGTTTCTCAGTTTCTTCTCTGGAATCAGTCCACTAGGTGGAGCTAAAAGCTCATTTATCCAGTGATAGATTGTTGTGTGAACTCTGGGTTCTGTGCAAGAGAGATGTCATGACTGCCAATTATGTGTCTTTTGTTGCGCTGGTTTTCATGGAGATGGAGAGTTAAGGAATCCTTAACAGCGGGAAAAAAAAAAGAAAAAAAAGAAAGCCCTCATATTTAACACTGGATAGACACCACTGGCTGCCCAAATGACTTCCTTCCTACCTCAAGCAGGAACTCTCTCAGGGCGACAAAAGTAGGTCTGTCGTCTGGTTTCTGTGCCCAACACTGCAGCATGACATTATAGATATCCTGCGGACAGTCCTCTGGCTTCGGGAGTCGTTCACATTCTTTATCAATCTTGTGCAGAATCTAAAGTAAAGATGTTTTTTTTCCCACAAAGAAAAAAAATTAATGACAGAAGAGGAAAGAGGACATTTGGAGATTTGTAATAGTGTAACAGTGAGAGCACGTGACTGGTTTTGTGGGTCTGCCTGATTCTTTAGCATAAAGATATTTATGTATACACTATGAATGGTATATTTCCATATTATTTTCTGTATGTGTTTACCTGGCTTCCATTAAGACCCAGCCAAGGCTCCTGACCATGTGTGAACATCTCCCAGAGTGTAACTCCAAACATCCATGTGTCTGTAGCGTGGGAGAATGTTCTGGTCTTCAGACTCTCTGGGGCACACCTGAAAGCACGAAAAGCAAACTATATAAACCAGTTATCTACAGTGTATGTCCATCCAGAGGTAAAGCTCACTTTGATTCTTTAAATAGGGCCCTCTGACAGGAAAAGTTTGAAAAAATTTAAAAGGAGTACCGTTTTGAAACTTTACCACAGTTCAGTATGCTTGTGAATAAAATACGAGCAAGACAGATTTCTAACTTGTTGCTTGGCTGACACAGAATTTGGCAAAGAAACCAAAAGAGCTGAGCAAGCCTTGTTTTATGAGAATTAACAGCAGGGCTGGAATGCAGATTTAACCAATCAAATTCCTCTGTGGAAACTTTCTGCAATAAAATAACACCACTCATATCCTACTGTGAATCTTATCCATGAACAGCTTTAGTCACTGCGCTGCTCACTAAGACTACCCACCATGCAAAGGGGACCTTGCGATGCTCCTGCATGACATAGTGCTCGTGGTTGTTAGGCAGAGCCCTCATCAGCCCAAAGTCCCCGATCTTCACTCTGTGAGCTGATGCCAACAGGATGTTCCTGAAGAGACAGAGTCAAATATTTAATGTTTTACTTTTAAACATACATGCTTGTTATACAGTACGGGCTCACAAATAGTCACTGTAACCTTGAATTTGACCAAAAAAAAAAAAAAAAGAAATAAAGTAAATTACAGCTTCGTTTTGGTGAATCATTACACTAGTAGGAAATAAACAGAAAAATAAAACATTATTGAAGAGCTGCCCTTAGTGATGCCTGTCGAACTAAATCCAGTCTTTAGCCACGTTCAAGCTGTGATCCCACCACATTAAATATACTCCATGTACTGTAAGAGAACACAGCCCTACAACTCAGGTCCCATAGCAGATTTTCACTGTAGTCATCAAATAAATATGGCCTGTATGAGGAAAACAATTAACTGCCTCACAGGCTGTAAAACCAGCAGGACTTCAGTGGTCCAGAATTTCAAACCACAGCTTTAGAAATCTGCTTAGTGTTTGGTGTACTATCACAGTCATAAGTAGTCATGACCATTTTATTACAACTTTAACAGGGAAAATGACTCATTTTTACCAGACATTAAGCTTTTTCTCAAACATCTAAATTGTGTGAACACTTAAGTGAAAGTGACTGATTTGGGAAAGACCGAGAACTTAGACCACCCAGTAAAACCAGCCAACAACTGACTCATTTTCCTTGTGGGCCAAGTCTCCCTGTAATGGCCTGTAAATTTCTGGGTGGAGGAGAAGGAGAGGGAATATAAATAATTCAACATAACAGTAAAAAAAAAAAAAAACCTGAAAGAAAAATATGTTTTATAGAGATTTAAGTGAATATAAGAGATCTCTGTCCCCTACCTGGCTGCCAGGTCCCTGTGAATGAACCTCCTCTGCTCCAGGTAGGCCATGCCACAAGCCACCTGTACAGCATACTGACACAGAGTGTGGATCAGCACCGGACCCTGCGGACGAACACATCGCAAACGCTCCAGCAGAGAACCCAGAGGAGCCAGCTCCGTCACCTGCCGAACAGGGAGAGAGATAAAAAGAGCGTGGGTGAAAAGAGGAAGGAGGAGAGTGGCAATTAATCGTCAAATCTAATACTAAATACTAAAGGGAAAGAGAAGTAGATGATGTAGATAAGAACAGGTGTGATTTAAAGTTTAAAGAAGTTAAAAGGAATGAGAATAATATGTTGATGAAAAAGGAGAATGCAATGTGACCAAAATGAAAGAAACAAAAGAACAGAAAGAGATGCTGGAAATAACTAATAATGACATGGTCCAAAAAGTATTTACCAAAACTGAATCCAAAAACCCCAGAGTTAATAATTAAAAGGTAAGAAGACATGGGCTGAATACAGCTAGGCTGAAATGTCAGCCCTTGCTTTAGCCCCCCATCCACTTGCTCCCCTCCCTTCCTCTCTCCCTTCTTTCCTCCCTCTTCCCATCTCCGGTCATGACAAAAGCCTTGACATGCCTGACCTGATTCAAATAGACTTTAAGGTCATAAAGCAAGCTGAGAGAGCGCCTGAGAGCGACGTTTGTGAGGGTGTAGGGTAGAGCACAGGGAAGCCAAGAAAACAAAACCAGCACACTACGGACTGATTTACACCTGCGCATCTACTGTATGTGTTTGGGTTTATCTCTTTGTATATTCCTCCCTGTGTGTGTGCGTTTCTGTGCGTCCACTACCATCTTCATTGGGTGTGTGAGCACCACACCGTAGAGGCGAATGAGGTTCTGGTGGTCCAGGGAGTGCATGGCGTTGACCTCACAGATGAAATCCTCCAGAGCGTCGGGCTGGCTGAGCACATCTGTCTTCAGACACTTCACGGCCACGTTCAGCTGGAAAACAGTGTAAAGTTACACATCATAGTCTCAAATTCATTTAGTTAAAGTGATGTGAAATGTTACCAGTTAAAAAAAACACACTCTCATTTAGAGAACTGAATTATTTTGACAAGTATAGGTCTCCTCACCACCTTCCCTGATGGTGTCAGCCACTCTCCTCTCTTCACCACGCCAAAGGAGCCATCCCCAAGCTTCTCAAACAAAGTCAAGTCCTTCTCTGGGATGAGACAAGTCAGAGCTTGCTGCTGTCCATCAAGGGGACCACCACCACCAGGCTGTGTGGGCAGGACTCCCTCCCCCAGGCCCAGGGGAGGCGTGGGAGACAGCTTTCGAAAGGAGGAGGCTGGCTGGCCCTGTTGGGGGAAGTCTCCTCCATCCGGGCGCTTACCACTAAACACCTAGAGAGGAACAGACACCAGATAACCAGTTACAATTCTGAACTTCAACTGCTGCTCTCTGCCATTTTTATAAGCCTCACAACAAATATTTTTCACTTTCTCCACCTTCTCTCTCATCTGCTCTCCCCCTGCTTTCCTCTGCTACACACAGGATGGCTCATGGTGTTTAATTGGTCTCAAAACGCACACATGATGCTCGTGATGTGAGCAAACAGAACCATTGTCGCTAGGAAGCGGCTGTGGCGAGCAGAACCTCAATCCCACCTAAGTGCTTTTCTGATTGATCTGTTCAGTTTGAAAACATTAGCAGCATATGAAGATCCTCAGTCATCCAGGTCATTTCCAAAAGCAATTTCTTCTTCAGAACTGAAGAAGCCTTTCCAATGAGAGCTGTAACATCTCTAAGAACCTCAATTAAGTCCAGTTGCCTTTCTACAGCTTTTGGAAACTTGGAGCCGGATACTCCCTAGTCCCACTCCATCATAGAGTGTAACCCTGTAGTCACAGTCACAGCTGAACGAGCCACCCTTCATTAAGGTGTCGGGTACAAATACAGCGGCAATGGTCCTTTCTCAGACCACCCCCACACCCGCATTGTTTGAGCATCTAAGTGGAGGGTCTCAAGTACCATTCCACATGAGACCCCATGATGTGCTCGTCATTTAGGGTTCTCTGTACAAATGTAAGTTCAATGCAGCTGTCCGTACATTTACTCGTAAACTGCTCAAACTAAGATAAACATTTCATCATACAGACGTTAACAACTTCAAAGTTAAACTTTATTTAAGATCACATATACTCCTCAACTTCCGTCTCTCTCCAGCGGAAATAGCAACTGTCATAACTTTTCGTAACCATGGTTTCGTATCAACATATTGTACACAGCATAGGTTGTATAAGTAACAGCGTGGGCAGCGAGGTGGCAGACTCATTACATTCACTCCACAGTAGGCCTGAGCCTATGGAGAAAAATAAAACTTACTCCCAAGTTTCTCTGGTGGCATTTCTTTTTTTTGTGTGTGTAAAAATCTGTGGCAACAATAGATGGAAGTATGTTGCATTGTTCCAGAGTGATAATATTGTGTGTTTTCACATTCTTTCATTCATTTTGTGATATCAGCAACAGTGGCAGCAAAGAGGAGGTTTACACTGGAAATGTCTTTGCTCAGAGATAACTCAGCTTTTGTTCAACCTGCTGCATGATACTTGGCTCCACTGAAGCACAAGCAGACCAGTAACAGTTGTTGGAGTCTCAGTGCAGCTGGTAATATGCTGCCCCCTGTGTGTAGTTACAATATTTATGGGGGCGTCAGCTTTGGCGGCAGCCTCTGCATCCCCACAGAGCCACTAAATCTACTGTAGGTGCTGAAACTCTTCACAGCACAACCACAATTCACCCTTCAGCATAAACAGTGAGCCTCGTCATCCAACATGCTTCCTCCTTTGCTATTGTAAGTGCATATCTAGCCACTTGATGTGTGTGTGTGCAGTGTGTGTAGTGTAAGGAATGTGCGGTTGGAAAGCAGAGTCAAGTCATGGCCAGCATCCAGCAGTCAGACCACTTTCACAGAGGAACCACCAGTGATCCCAGGCTCTTATCTGGGCCTGAGGGCACGTGGAGCTGCCTCTCTACCTCCAACACGCACACACTCTCAGAAACAAAGTGAAATATCCGTGTATGCTTTGAATAATGAATGTGCAATACAAATAGTGAAATGTTTTGAAACAGTAACTAATGGCTAAATAGTCAGTCAAAAACTATGCATATGAATCAGAACAAACAAACACACATCATTAGGGAGAGAGAGAGGGAGAGAAATTTCCTCTTGCCTCTTGGCTTAAGCACCGACAACACAGCAGGAATTACTTAGCTGTTAGGAAGCACTCATTAGGAAGCACTATTAGATTTAGTGAATGTTTCTGTGTGCATACATAGGTATGTGTGTTTGTGTGAGTCCTTAAGCGCTTTCAGTTCCCCTAAATTTGAACCCGTACAATGTGTGTGCTGTGCAGAGCCATTAAGGGAAAGCTTTGTTTAGAGGCCCTACATAAGACTGTTTACCAAAGATAGGAATGCACAGGAACGGGTGCTGATATCAGATAATGGGAACACAAAGCTAAATTAACATAGCAGTTAAAAAAACAAATAATCTCCCCAAACCTAATATCTAACATCAATTAATAAGCAGCATGTGAGATATTAAATAACTGTCTTCCTTAGAGGTAAAACAATAATGGATTTAAAGGGGTAATATGTAACTATTTTAGTTTAAAACATACAAAAATCTTTTAAGATTTGACATTTCTTCAAAGGCATCTATATATTGTCTTGCAGAGATATCTACTGAGGTTAGCATGCTAACCACCTAGCCGCTTCCTGTCCGGTGTCGTATTACCACTTTGTACCTCAAGAGGCGATAGTGAGTCACTGTAGCATCCTGTCTGCCTTCAGTCCAATCCATCAGCATTTGTCCCAGTATGAGACTGGTGGATGCCGGACACCCAAACGTTCTGGTAATATGCTGCCTCCTATTTGTTTGGCATATGAACTGGACAGTGGGTGAATTCTCACACACTGCCCCTTTAAAGCAGTAAGTCAATGTTTGTCCAACGAAGTGAATGAATGAAACAAATGTGAACTCATTATTGGCTCATGAACAAAGGTCAGTATTCAGAAATGGTATCGTCAGTAAAAAAGAGGTGTCAATGAGTGCCCAGTGCCAAACATATTTGACTGGCCAGATATAAACAGTAGCGAGGGGTGTGTGGTTTCACATTCACACTGGACCAGACATGACATAATGCTGCAGACCTTTTTAAAAACACCACCTCTCTGTGGTCACTGTGTGGTAAGAGGGTTTCAAATAGGAGGCTTGAAATTCAAAAGATTCTGACTATGGCAGAGCAGCGTGCGCACACACACACATGCACAGCAGGCTGAGGAAGCAGATTACTCAAGCTGAAGATGGTGCCAGACACGGAAACAGACAGGTGTAATTATAGACGGCAAGCACCGTCCTCTGGGCACCATGGCATCCACTGGGAACAGCCAGCACACACACATGCATGCATACACACACACACAGTACTGGCAACATCTGCCTCGTGCCTTCACTTCATTCCTCTGAGCCTTGTGTGTGTAGGTGTACCAGTCTTCTGTGTGTGTGGGTTGTGTAGAAGATACCTTTTGATTTTTCTATATTTAAGTCGTTATTTAAAGAAAGTTGTTAAGTAATTGTCATGCGTGGTTGTGTCTCTTTTATGTTTCCTGAGACAACATTTCTGTGAATGCAGCACGGTCCGATTCTCTGAATCAATGTGTCACCAGCACTTGTGACTTGACTCGTGTGTTTATGTGCTCGTCTGTGTCTGCATGTGGACGTGCTCATCCTCATGTGAAAGGTCAATCTGTCTTGTTCTTGGGAGGAATGTTCCCTACAGATGCACACACATCTGTAAGGAACAGATGTGTTTTTCTTTCCAAAAGCATTCAGAGAAACAATCAAGGAATCTTTCCCCAAACTGAAAAGCCAGAAAACTGTGTCACACACTAAAGAAACTGACGATGCCAACATTTGTTCTGCAAGGTGTTTGAAAATGTGATCACATCATCTGTAGAGACGTAAACTGTGGTCAAAGTGTCAAAATTCTGCCGACTATTGTTCAGGAGTTATTGTGTTCACATGAATGTATCCACACTGTGACAGACAGACAGACAGACAGACAGACAGACAGACAGACAGACAGACAGACACCACCGTGGTGACATAATGTCAAGCATACCATGTACTATAATAAATGAGTCCTGTGTGTATATTGTGCCTGTCTATATCTGTCACCTTGCTCATCCAGGACTTGCGCTTGCACATGGCTTTCCTCCTTTTCACAGCTTCCCATAGTCGTCTCTGCCCTTTATCAAGAGAATAAAAGAAAAACAAAAGAGATGAATACATTGATGGTCAGTGGTAAAAGATATACAAGATGATGAAGACTGCAGCTGCCTCTTCTGCTGTGTATTCTTGCATTGTCAGGTCCCACAGGGTCAGTTAAGAGTTGAGTTGCAGAAGGTGTCGTAACTGATCTATAATTGGACTCAGAGCAGCTTTGCATGAAATGGGAATGAAGAGAAAACACAAAGAGTAGATAGGAAACGGGAGAAAAGATGGAGGACAAACTCACACTATATGTGAGAAGAGACTGGAGATAACGTGTGAAAAAAACAGAACTACAGATACGAGGAAAAGATTGAGAGCCTGGAGAACAAGAGAGGAGAGAGATGTGAGTAAATACATAAAGAGAAGTGGGTGTAATTAGTCTTAAGCGGCACTGAAGCTGAGGCCCTGAGGGTTTCAGTAACTGGATTTAGAACATTACTGCTGCCATCCCCTTCACACACACACCACAGACAAAAGACTTGTCCCCTCCAATTGTACCTAATTACCAGTTGTGACTTTAAAATGATATTAGGGGTATTAGTGATGGAGGATTTGCTCCGGCTCTGCTGAGCATGAGCCAAATGACACACTGCCATTGCTGCAGGCAAAAGTAGTACCTCAGGCTATATATACATGTAGAATTTACCCTTATATAGTCATATAAAAGCAAAGGAAAAATTTGAATTTGGATGCTATTCATTAAACTTAGCTTTTAATCTATCTCCCTGCTCTGTATAATTAATGACTAAAATGACATTTATGAGGCAGACAGTACTACTGCACTAAAAAAAATAGGTAGCTCTGCCATTCTGAAGGTATACTTGATGACATGACAGTTGATCAGGGAAAAGACTGGAGCTGAGGAGACGAATGATGCCTGGTTATTATTATTCACTAGAGGGAAAGAGGACCTAACACAGTCAAAAGAGCCAGGCAGTTAGACAGTAGCATTCTTGGCAGCTTCAGAGATTCACTCTCTGATCTGTCAAATGCATTTTTACCACGAAATGATACTCGCTTATCTGCCAAAGTGAAACAACCAAGCCACAGTTTAAAATTAGTACTATCTGACTAGTGTTCAGTTATGCTAATGGCTATGTGAGGCTGTACTCCAAGCTAAATGCTACATTAACATCTGCAGCCCATGGTTAACATGCTAACATGCTCACAATCACAGTGCTAACAAGCTAATGTTAACCATGTTTACTGTATTAGTTTAGCAGTAAACACAAAGCACAACTGAGACTGAAGGGAGTCATATTGGTTTTTCAGGTATTTGGTCACAAACCAAAGTAGTGAACAAAGTATTGTAACATTTAAGGGATCACCAAAGGCATTAGAGTTTATCCTAGGGGGACTCTGAATATCTGTAGCACATAGCTGTCAGGATATTTCCCTCAAAACCAAAACTGTAGTGGCACTAGATGAAAATTAAAGGGATCACCAAAGTCATTAGTATTCTGACGTAATCCTTTGAGCCAGGCCGCTAATATGCAGACAAACTCTAATATGTGTCTTTAGCACAACAAAACCTCCACACATTCTGTCTCACCAGGTCGACCCATGCCAATCTTCTCCAGGTCTTCGTTTTTGACATAGTCAAAGTGTGACAGCCGTGTGACATTAAGGTCGTCTCGGATCCGCAGGAAGTACTGCTGCAGCTGCACCTCCATCAGCAGCTCCAGCAGCCATTCTGTGCCTTCCTCACACTGCATACTGCTGCCCAGTTTCTGCAAAACACACACACACAGAATATGAAAACTGAGTTTAAATCATTCAACATTCAATATTTATTTGACAGTTTTTTCAATGCTTGGTCCAAAATGTGCAAAATACAGCCAGAGGGAAAGCCACAGAGCAACAAACAAAGCATTCTTTTCAGTTAAAAAAAAAAAGGAGGAAACTGAGCTCAGTCATTGTGTGCTCTCCGGTAATTGTTTACAGCACAATAAAATACCTGCTTAGATGCTCAGACATTGACATTTACAGTCCCTGTACCTAACAGGTAGCAATGTCAATATACACTTAAATACACACAAAACAAGGAACAATTTCATGACACAAGAAACAGTTGCAGACTGATTTTACTTTAAATGTACTACGATTACACAGAACCTATATCACTGTGGTGTTAATAAACCACCTGGGCTGCAATTTATCTTGCATTCAAATGACATAAAGTAGATTAAATACATACTCTGAGAACAGACAGTTGTATTTTTTGGCAGCCTTGCTGCAGACAGTTTGCAAACTTCACACCAGACAGAGATACATGAGATGAATGATGTACATCTGGTGTCCATGAGTGTCAGTGAAGACAAATGGAAGGCTCCTAAACAATCTGACCACAACATATATACTACATCTGTCCATACAACACAGAGTCAGACCATCAATCTTCAGTGTCAAAGCACAACATCCCAGCTTAAAACCTCATCCATCACTGTCTGCTTAACGTAACCTGAAACTAGCACCAAATTTAGCTAGAATTCAATGATGAGCTTTTAGTTAAAATGATGGAGTTAAATTTAGCAAAAAAGCCAGAATCTTGGAAAACAACCCAAGTAATTCATCTACTCATCCACAGCACCTGCTCATACTGGTCCACACTATTATTCTCAGGCTCTAAGGGGAAGTGAACCTGTAAACCATTCCTAATCTGCAGAGACTGACAGGGTGGGAGCCCCGGGGCATAGGGTCACTCCGCTGAGTAGTAATTACACTGAGGAACTTCCTGTTCTGGCTAAGGCAAGGTTACAACGTCCAGAGGAAAGTGTCAGAGGGGTCACAGCTTCCTCTCTGGCATTTAAACTTCTTAATGGGCTTGGTTAGAGGTCACTTCCTATTGCTTAATGACTGTGACCAGAGGAGTTGGACATGTTTTTCTCTCGCACATACAAACACACACCTAATGCTCGGCCATGAAAAATAGTTTGCATGTGACCAAGTCCTAAAGTCTGAATATATATATCCACCATCATTCTTTTTCACAATGAGTGGCCTTGTATTTTCCATGAATATTAGATGCAAGGTCTAACAGAGGCCTGTCTGCTGGGATCCCCAATCCCCAATGCTTATGCCAGATGTCTGTATCCTGATACAAATTCATTGCAATGCACATAAAAGTTTGTTAGCTGATATCTCTTTAGCTGTACACACATGCGGCTTTTGGCTCTCCGCGTCTGCAGGAGGTTTCGTCCATTTGTTTCTGTTAAAAACGTTCTTTGATGTTAGCCTGGACAGAAATCCTCTTGCTTGCTGGAAGCAGAAATAAGCAGAAATAACAGGTACTACTACACATCGACTAAACAGCCTAAGGCAATATAATATAATAACCTGTAAGAGCCTGGAGTTATTGTAGAGGGATGCAGGGTAAAATGAGTGCTGGTAGTGCCTGTGGCTTTAGGATTAACTACAGCTGCAGTCATTTGAATCCATCTCCATATTTTGCATTTTGCTGCATCATGCCCGACCCTTACCCTGAGAAAGACGATACTGTTTGGCTGGTCCACTACGCGCTAAGCTGTACCAGAGGCTCCCTCACCATGTGGCATGTTTATTTGATCTGCAGTTCACACTTGTGGAGTTTAAAGCTCAAGTTTTCCCTGAAACCAACAAACCGACTTGTCCATGTTTTTGTATGAAGAACAAAATATTCCTCAACCATGAGCTGTTACTCCCCTTATCCTCCACAACGCAGTTCCGAGTCTGATGTCCCCTGGCAGTCAACATGTAAGTGTTATTTCACTGGACAGTGCCAAAGACGCAAGTCAGCTTCCTCCTGGGCCTCTTTCCATGACAGTGTCATATCTGAGGCATGTGGGTTCAAAATCAAGGTGCTAAAGCCCTTATATGTTGTCTCAGTCAATTTGCTAACTAATTTACAAACTCATTAAACAGGCGCATATATCTTTTACGTTTTACAGTTTGCTGTGAGACGGGCGCCGCATGGAAGAAAGGTGTCATACATCCATTAATAGAGGTGCTTAAGATGGTCTGTGACTAATCTAATCACTAATCTGACACTATCAAATCACACATTTAGAGGAGAAAATCAGAGAGGTGTCCTTCCTTCCTTTCCAATAGAGTCATATGCAAAACTTCTTAGTTTGCATCATGATTTTTACTGGGATGAAGAGGAAGAAATGCTATATTCAAACCATTAGGTGTGACTTGTGGAAGGACTCTGAGGAATCCGAGTCCTGTAGTAGTCCTGTAGTAGGACTCTAGATGGTGTTATGTCTAGAAATTATGGCGAGGGGCTTTAAAAGGAACATCCTCCAATGGGTTTCAGTTTTTTCAAAATAAACACTAAAAGTTTATATGGAAAAAAATATGGAAAAAAAAAAAAAAAAAGAAAAACCAAAGACAGAAACACAACAAGTCTGACACAGAGAGGGGAAGGAGGGATATAGGAATTTATATGCAGAGAAACATCATGATGTCCCTACTGAGAAATGCCTCTGGCCTGAACTCATTCCTCACACACACACACACACACACACACACACACACACACACACACACACACACACACACACACACACTCCTGGCCAAAGCCATGTCCTGTATCAGATCTGTTCTGCTCTAACATCCTGCTACAATAACAACAACCTTCCCAGAGGACAGACTCAGTCCAGCTGGTGAGTCCACACACACACACACACACACACACACACACACACACACACACACACACACACACACAAACAAAGCTGACCTCCACCATACCATGCTCATGATACAAATACTGTATTCTAACACTTGAGTAAACCACATGATTCTGACTATAGTTACAGCGGTAACTATCCATGGCATATTACTGAAGAATAAAGTCCCTGAGTAGACAGACAGAGTAGACATCAGACAGACACCAGACTTACTCGATATACATGAAAGTGTGCCAGGAAGGGGAATGACTTTTTCAGCTTGTCAAAGCGTCGCATCCTGAATTCCTTCGTCTGGATGAGTGTTAGGTGCAAAAAGAAAAAAAAAAATGTGTGTGTGTGTGTGTGCACGTTTTAAATGGCCAGAGGTGGCTGCTTGTCTTTTAAACCAGTACCAGAGCCACAGTCCTCCCAGTCTGACGTTTCCAGTCTCTGAAGGAATTGTAAGAAGCGCACACGCTCCTCGGATCCAGACCCGTGGCTCCGAACCCGAGAGGGGGAAGAAAAACTTCCTACAATCCAGTACTCAGATCTACAACATTCCATGGCGGGGAAATCCTTCTGTAAGCCCCTTCTTTACCTTCAGCTCCCTCAAGAAGGCAAAGAGGCATTCATGTGGCACTTCAGGGTGCAAAAGAGAACTCAGACAGTATTAATAATATGTGAGAACAGGCTGTAGAGTGATTACGAGCTGCTGTTTGTAGCAGAGAAAGTCTCCCAGCTCTGCCCTCTGCCCAGTCCAGACATGTGTCCTCCTCACACAGCAATGAGCCAGTGATCCAAACTTGCAGAACTTCACAAATAAGTCACTCCTCCTCCTCCTTCCTCCCTTCCTTTCAGTCCCTCGCACAGACTGTCTCTCTCTCTCTCTTTCTCTCTCTCTGTGTCTCTCTGTCTTTGCGCGTGCAGCTACTGTCTGTTTGCTTTTCCATCCTTCCATCGAGCGTGGGGCTAAAAATAGGAGCGACTTCTCCACAATTCAGACGCTCACCAGCCGGGCAGGCAGCGGAGATGTGAGAGTCGGAGTGAGTGAGTGTCTCTGGTTTCACTTTTTAGGGTACAACGACATGTCTAGTTTGTTTACAGCCAGCTTGTGTGCGTTTGAGTGCGCGGCGTATTTATGTTCCCTTCTTCCTCTGACATGATCCTTGCTCAGTTTTCTCATGTACCCCCTTTCCTACCTCCTCCTGCTGCACTGTTCCCTGCTCTGCTCCTCACCCTAACTTTCTGTCCTCCCCACTCCTCCCCCACTCCTGCAGGCAGTCAGACGTCCGTGCAGTGCAGAGCAGTGTGTGGTGCAGAGGACAGAGGCTTCATGGTATTCAGCCCGGAGGAGCATTTGATCCAGGGCCAAAGGGTTACATTCAACTGCAGGATGGAGAGCTTGTTTCCTGTGATGCAACCCCCTCAAACACACACATATACACATGCACATGCATACACATAGACACACACACTCACAACCGATCCTTCCCCTTCTCCACTTCTCCCTCTTTCCTCATCTGTCAGCTTGCTTATCTTCAAATTCACCATGGTGAAGAAATGTGACTTTTTGGGCTTGAGACTGTCACTGTCACTGTCACTCTGTCACTCGCATTCTGTTAGATAGACCGAGGGACTGAATAGGCTTTAAAATGGTTCCCTTCATACCTGTTAAACAAGAGGTTCTGTGTCTCCAATAACTACGTGTCATGTTTTGATTGACAGATTAATTGATAATAAAAATAATCATTATTTATCGTCCTATAATCAACTGCAGTCTAGACCGTTAAAGCGTCTGTATGCAGTTTTCAGCACTGTGTTTAGAAAGCTGCAGCAGGTTTGCTTGCGAACCACCATGGCACGGGAACAGTAGATTAAATCCACTTACCTACTGTTTATACTATCACACACATACAGCACTACATCAGCTTACAAGAGTACAAACAGAGGATCCTGGTGACTGCTGACCAATACCTTAATTTAGAGCTGAAAGGGAAAAGCGGTTGTTTTACAAGACCTGCCCAGGCCACCTTACAGCAGTCAATTCCCTCACTCCTCTTCTGTCTCTGTGACGTCTATTCTGTCTTTAACCACTGCAGCGTAAACCTCCTGCCCTCACCCTTCTCCTCCCTATCCTTCACTCCTTCATTAATCCCTTCTCCCCTCCCTCCCCTGGGTCTGGCTGGCCCGTTGCATTTTCTTCTTTATTTGGTGCTGCCTTTTATTTCCTGCCTCTAATCCTCCAAAAATGTTATCTCTCTCCCACTCTGCTGACTAAACAAACCCTTACCAGCTGCTTTTCAGACCCTTAGATGAAGCGAGCCCCCTCTCATCCTGTACTCGTCAGACACTGTTCAGCTTTTGTTTTTTTTAATTTCACAGGTTTCTGCACCGTCTGCTCGTTGCTTTTCTTTGTTCTTTTATAGTTCATTGATCTATTCAGCGTTTGACTCTGCTTTTGCTTTTCTGTTTGGGGCATTTCTCTCTCTCTCTCTCATTCACTGCCACTGTCCTCTGCTTTTCATTAGGAGAAAGGAAGGGAGGTGAGCAGAGGGTGGAATCATGGAGGGAAAGGAAAGAGTAAACAACAACAAAATGGGAGTTGTCTTAAAGCATCTGACTTTGATTAAAGACAGCAGACGTTTCTGAAGAGCATGTTGTGCTGTGTACTGTAGTTTTGTTTATGAGTTTGTGGTTGGTGTGTTAGTTTGTGTCTGTGTGCCTCCATTCACAACAAGACGAGCAGGGTTTTTTTAATGAGCTGACCCAGGGAGCTATTATTCAAAAAAAGAGCTGAGGTGTGCATTAAGATTTTAGAGATGCATTTTTCAGGGCAATGTGTCAGTCAGAAGATCATAAGCAGTTCATACATTGATCTAAGGACACTGCCTACATTTGATAGTATGAATGGGTATGGGTATTTTCCTTCTGTGTGATTGCCTACTTGTGTCAACATACTACTGAGCACCTTGAGTTAGAGTCTGGTTATCAGAGCAGAGCAGCACCTCCTTCTCAGTTTCTATGCACTGTATTTATCACTACACAGTTCTTACACAGCAGAAAGTATAACTGACAGCTGTGTTCGACCATTAAACTAAAAGAGCCCAAAAAAATCCTGCCAAACAAAGTTTTGGTCCGCAGGCCTTCGTTAGGTGAAACTGACTTTACCTGATAAGGATCTGAGGAATAAAAATGACTACAAGTGATTGACAGTGTGAGGGATTTGTGGGAATGTACTGTACAATTAAATCAGTCTTTTGAGTTATCCATGCCTACGGAAAGTACAGTAACACACACACACTGCTGCGGTGCTCAACATACGTTGCAGTGAAAGGTCTCCACAGAGCCTTTTATTTTTCTTTCACAAATGCTTTATGAGAACTAGCTCAGGGGGCTGTCTGCTCCACTCTCCGTTATTTAAAGAGTTTAAGTGTGAATTCCTTCTGGACTCGTTCAGATTTCATCAGTTGTCTCATTCTCACTCAGATGCAAAGGTGACGTCATGAATCTGGCTCCAAATCATCAAGCACATGGGATGTAACAGGACAGGAGGGGAGGGGAAGCAGAGACCCATTCCTCTACTCTTTCCCCCTCTGAAACCACAATATGTGCGCGCACACACACACACACACACACACACACACACACACACACACACACACACAGTCTGGAAACACAACTCCCTGAAGTGACTTGTGCCATTAATGGCATAAAAATTCCCTGAAGTCCACGTGCTCTCAGCTGGGAACTCTTTTATAACTATAAGTTGGCTAATGTGCTCTGAGAGGGAATGGGTCAAGTAAACTCACCTTTATTGCTACAAAAAACAGGAAAATTGTGTTTGCCTAAGTATAGGAGCAGTTATGTAACTCACATGAGCCTGTGACTGATTCTTTAACTAATTCATCGCGGAATTCAAAATCTGAACACGAGAAGGAACAGATTCTTGGCTAATGAAGCTGGACAAGGCAACACTTTAAAGTCCCTGCGGACAGACAGATCACATTCACAGTGTGTGACAGTGTATGGGTTACTGTGCAGCAGGGCATTGGGTATGTGATTTACATTGATGCTTAAAAATCAGTGGAAGGAATGTGTCACAGCGCTGTCAGCTGCCTCCTGACTAAGGAGATTAGACCAATACGATTAATGGTCAGTAAGTCAACCTGCAACTCACCTGAGCGACCATAAGGTGGCACCAAATCTTACTATGGGGACCGGTGAGTGATCTAACTCACAGTCAGGTGAACAGTGTAACATGTGTTCATCCATGAGCTTTGATTCATATTGATCCTGGTGATATATTTAGGTGTTAGGCAATAGATATTATTAGAGATGACTTCAGAGCCCAACCACTATATTTCAAAAGTCTGCAGTGAAACTCACTCACTCACTGTGAAGGCCCAGCCACGTGTCTCTTAGCTGTGTAGGCTGAGGTTTGCTTCCTCCAGTCATTTCATCTCCGTTTTGTCATTAATTGATGTTCACAGTAGTCATGTACAAGTTAAACTGGGACAAACTGTTTCTTGCGTAATGCTCTGCATTAGCTCTAAGCTGACATCTCCTTAACTGCTTCAGTTTCCCTCTGTCTGTTACCTGTGTCCTGATGTGGAATTCCTCCAGTAAAGAGCCCAGGCACTGACTCACATATGTACTACAGGGAACTATCTCCAGCTGGTGTTAATGTTATTCCTTCCCTTTACCATAATATAATGTTTGTTGTTTGGCCTGACAGGCATAACCGATGTCCCTTTTTTCTCTTTATCAAACGCACAGAGTACAGATAGAAACCAGGATGCTGTGACATGGAAACACCTGATCCAGGTTTCTAGTTGTTCTGTGCTGAGCTCACGGGTGCTTCAGTAACTTATGTATTAGTTAGGTTGGTCATGGCTGAGAGATGACAGGAATAAAGATGCATCTGCAAACACATGACCAGAAACCTAGATGCCATTATTATTACATGATCAGAGACATGAAAAAAAAAACATGTTTCTCATGTTCCATGTAAACACCATATCCCAAATGACATCAAAAGCAGGACAAGACTCAAACTGGGACACTGTTATATGTGTAAACGCTGTTATTGCTCATGCCTCTAGCTCAGTTACATTACTTTACCCTGTTGATTGTTACATATGTTCATATTCAATTTAAAGTGGTTTGTTTCTCATGGACACTGAGATTTGGGTAAATAAAACCCTCACACAGCGCCGTGTCTCTCGTGTCTGATTTGCTTGGACCCTCACGCTCACTGTGAGGCAGCTACTGGCGGCCTGTCAAGTTGCTCCTATCTGGCCTCCATCTCCCTCGCGTGCACTCACACAGACACACAAAGTAGTATGACTCACAAGCTGTACAACTGGAAAATGAAAGGATGCTAATACTGTAAAGCCCAAGTTAAATGTCTGACCGTGTAGACTGTATTATCATGAATTGACATCAAATTAGTGGCTTGCTGGCTAATGAGATTATGAAGAACAAAGCTCTGTGTGAGGTCTGCATGATGTCTGAGTACTGCAACACACACACACACACACACACACACACACACACACACACACACACACACACATTAAGCTTGATTCTGAAACACGATGCTCACTGTACACAGACACAGGCATGCAGAGGCATGCACTCACATCGGCTGGATTCACACTGACGCAGTGTGTTGGGAATTAAGATAGCTTAGTGGATACGGATGGACACGCTGCCAGTGCATTTCTAAAATAAGTCGCAACCTTTTGGTGGCAAAACATCAATCTGTGGTTTGCTGTTGGATGCCAGAAGCTGGCAGAGCAGAGTGAAGAAGTAGTAGAACAAACATGGTTAATCCCTGTTACAACTCTGCAAGCAAAACATCCATACACACACACACGCACACACGATGCCTCTGACGGAGGCCTGCATGCACAGACAGACAGAGATGCGTCATTCGTGATCTCACACATAGTAACCCTCTGCCAAAGCCTGGCTTTTATTTTCTCCTTAAATCCCTTCACCATCCACATCACCTCATCATTCAGAGGTAAGGAGAGGAGAGGCGTTATGTGGTGAAGAACTGACTGTGGGAATGAAAGCAGCTCTGGATACAAACAGGCCCGACACAAAACAAGTGTCGCGTTTTGTCAACAAAGGTTGTTTTGGTAGCTTGGCTTAATATGCATAATGCCAGACAACCAAAACAACCCCCACCAACAATTGCCAACTCTGCCTCCACCCTGGAAATACACCCATCCTAAGCCATCCCTTCCCTGATCTCCTAAAGCCGGTTAAAGAGGGGAAAGGAGGGCGTTGTCGGTCAAATGTCGCGATTGACCTCCTATGGTCAGTCAGCAGTGTGTGAACCCAAAATCTAGGACAGCATGTGCTACAATAAGATACATGGTCAATTTTTATTATTCCCATTCCCTACTATTTGGAAAAAAAAAAAAAAAAAGAAAATATAGCAGCTGCTCCGGTAGTACTCCTGGACTAAACCAATGCAGTGTTTTCAGAGAGGGGTAGCGGTTGAACTACAGTAGTACGGCTAGCTCACTAATCCCCTTGTGCTCCATAGGGGAAAAGAAAAGCAGAAACAGATCAGCTTTAACAATAAAACAATTTCTGTGTGTATTTCAAGGCGGTTTGTCTGTTGCCCTGGTCCATCTCCCCTTACATCTCTTACCTCTCTGTGTTTCTGATGGCGATGAGATGGCCGTACACAGTGTGTTAGGGTTGTGTGTGTCAAGACTAGAAAACCGCTGCATTCAGCACAAAGCTGCAGCTGTAGAAAGAGACTGATCTGATTCAGGAGGCCAGCAACCAGGACAGCTGCAGCGTCCACCGGCTTTAACTCTGCTGAACTAGCACACAGACCCTAAACACACAGAGTCCACATTCATATCATTAAATAACAGATCAACACATTCATCCATGCCATCACATTTTCTATACAAATACTCACTTACGCTTACTCGCTTACTGACCTTCTTCAATCGACAAAAGATGTCTAACATCTCAAATGTTAGATTTTCTCTAAACACAAACAACCATACTTTGAGAACTTTGCCTAATTAAATTACATCATAAAACTGAGGAAATTCAGAGTCAAATTAGAAACACTCTGTTCACAGAATAGGGAAATATTCAGTACTACACTGATTGTTTTCATTTCAGCACATACAGCAATCCCGTGCAAATGCAACCAAAGAAACGTTTCCATATGCAGTGACCAGGATATTTACAGAGCGGAACATGCTACAGTGTAAAATCAACTTGTGATTGCTGCTTAGTAAACAAACTATGTAATGATGACACTATTTCTAATTTTAATTACTTCAAATCTAATTTGGCATTTCTGCAAGTACAGAAACTTTGCGACTGAAGTTTCTTGATACTTTTGGCAGACATACACACAGATATCAATTTATCTGCAATAAGTTAATATCAGACAAAATAGTGGCCAGGCCAGTGGACCGTATCAACAATGTAAGCCCAGAGAGCAAAAGACAGGCTTCAGGACTGACAAATGGTGTGTACTGACAACCTGTCAATCTAGCCAGGAACCTTTTTGGTATGTCATCCTCTGTCTTTGCCACTTTTCCTGTCTTCCTCCCCACAGCATGCTACCAGATTTTAAAAAAGGCAAAAACAGCATAGTGGCAGTCGCATTGCTGGCCTCATCCGAGTGTAAAGAGAGGCTGGGCCTGTCAGTGCATCTCAGGAGTTGCAAAAGGATGTGGGGGTTTGCGGAAGAGGTGGGAGGGTATAAAATGTCATACTTTGCATGTCACCGTGCTCCTTCGGCAGCACTTCATCAATGAGCTCATGGTTCTGTATTCAATAACTGGGCACACACACACAGGGGCTGGTCTTGTGTGTGTTGGTGAGAAATGCTGTGCTTAGGTTTGTGGTGGTTGAGGAGGGTGCTGGTGACATGTGAGTGTAAAAGAGCTGGTTCTGTGTGACAGATGAATGAGCACTCAGATCTGTGATATGGAGTTATATTACACAATCCAGGTCTTTTTTCACTGCAGACATGTGACCTGCAGAACTTGTAGCACAGGTGTTAGTAACAACATGATGACTGACATGCAGTTCTTTTCACGCGTCCCAGTAAGCCATGGCAGTGTGACAGTGAGCCACTATGCACAGTGACAGCATCCCAAAACTGAAGCATTACTTTTATTATTTCCACTTGAGCTTTTCTCACTGTAACATGTCAAAATGTCTGCTGTGAAAAAGAAATGCGTGATTTTAATGTAATTTCTCAGAGCAGAAAATTACTGAAAACAATACAGTATGTCTGTGTGTGCTCCGTGGTCACATGCTAAACCATTTTACCAATATTAATAAGCACGCTGACCTTTAACGCTGACCTTTAACGCTGATCTTTCCACTGAAATTTCTGCTCACTGTTCATCTGTCATCCATATTTGTCTAAAGCAGTGGATCCCTACAACTGTATAATCAAGGGAACTGTTGAGGTCTACCTCTTCGTCATCGCTGGGCAGGCGTTGGTAGTCAGGCTCTGATGTCTCCTGCAGCCTCTGGTATTCTGCCGTCTCCCCCATCATGGGGCTCCACCGCCCGACCGGTATCTGCCCGGGGCTACGTGTCCTCAAAGTCCTCAGACAGCCACAGCTCCAGTCAGCGAGCAACCCACGAGCTTAGTCAGTCAGTCGGTCAGTCAGCCTGCCGTGAGCTCCACGCTGTCTTTAGGAAGACAAGTACAGTATTCTGCGTGTCATTCACAGTACAGTGTTGCATTGTTTCAGAAAGCTCGGCACAGTATTTCTAATCATTCAGCTATGCTATGCTGTCGCTCTGTTCTTCCAAATTCTCCCACCTTCATTGTCTTCCTCATTTAGGCTTAGTCAGCATTCGGTGAAAATGGGGCAGACAATGAGTTCCTCATTTTCACACAGTGATAACAGGACAACACTCACTGACTGACCAGTCCATAAAAACAAAGGTGTTCATCTTTATGGAAACAGAAACAGCTGCCGACAATAATTCTTGATGCAGAGTGAACATAGTCCCTATTCTTGCATTGTTGTGTGCAGGCAGGGATTCTTCGTCCTCAACTGAAAAACAGAAGACAATCCACTTTTCAAAAAACAAGTACAGTTTGTCCTTTTCACGTGTCAGTGGCTTGAATCTTCAGGAAGCATCACAGGTGCAAAACGGATCAGTCCAAATGAATTTATTTCATCGTTATTGTCCCCTGAAGGCAAGGAAATCCCTCCTGTGGGTCCTCAGTAGAGCTGCTGCAGTCAGGATGGAGCCTTCGGATGATGCAGCCAAGGTGTGGCACTCGGAGGTGACAAATCCGGCAGGCTCTATTTCCGTCGTCCCATCTAATGCCACGATAATGACCTCTACCCTCAATCTCTCTCTTGCTCTACCTCACTCTGCACCTCACTCATCTCTGCTGTAACTGTCTCTCTCTCTCTGACTGCTCCTGTTCGCCGTGCCTTAGTGCTGACGCATGCTCTTCATATCTAGCGAATCCCCGACCACCCGCTACCCCCCACCCCCACCCCACCCCCCACCCCCTCTCTCTGTTTCTATTTCTGTGCCCCGGGCATCAGTTCGACCAGCGCTTACCTCCTCTCACTTATTGCCGGGAGAGAAATTTCAGAACAGCGAAGAAGAAAGATCGTCCAGGAGCTGCTTTAAATTTTTCACCTGTTTTTATTTCATCCTTCTTTTGTGTGCTTCTATTTTTTTTTTCTCCCCAGCACATATCATGAGCAGCTGTCCAACTGGACAGGCAGCTCAGCTCTGATGATCACAACTAAAGTCTGGAAGGATTTTTAACGCTGCTTTGTCCTAAATAGACCTCCTGATTGCTCAGTCGATGCCTAATCCCCCTGTTGTTGTTATTGTTTTTCCCCTCCTCTTTTCAGTCCCTCACACTCTAACCCGCTGTCCGCACCCTTCCACTAGAATTTTTTTTTTTTTTTTCCATTTCAGCCGCAGCTCAATAATTTGGTGAGTGATCGCCTCCTCTATTACCGTGGCAACATCAACCCATCCCACCTCCTCCCTGCTCTCCTGTGTCCTGTAGTCACAGCGTTTCAGTCAGCGGTGGTCCTGATAGAAGCAGCCAATGACGGCGATGCAGGCCGACAGGGGAGGGAGGGGGAGGAGGGACGAGGGCGAGAGGCGGGGGAGCCCTAATGAGGAGAGTTAATCTTCCCTCTGAGAGGGAGAAAAACACGGCCATGCTGCTTTGTGTGTTTCTGTGTGAATGTGTGCGTCTGTGTGTGTGTCAAAAGCACCTCTCCACTATAGAGAGGGTATCCAGGCCATCTGGATCCTTGCTGGGTGGACATCTGGATGGAGGGGAAAATAGAATAAAAGAATAGTGTGTGTGTGTGTGTGTGTGTGTGTGTGTGTCACTACCTCCTGGTCTTTCCTAAGTTGTAGTGTGACTAGCACCACTGCAGTCCAAGCACTGATGCCACAGAGCAGATCTTAACACATCTAAATGACAGTGAGTAGTAGACAACACTGTTATACGCCTTCTTTTGTCCATGTCACTCATTCTTTATTCTTCCACCCTAAACATTTGCTTTCTTCTCCTCTCTCTCTTGTCGTTCTTCCCCGCTCCACCACCCCCCCTCCCCTCTCTCAGTCCATTCCAGTCCTGTTGATGTCCTGAGGCCAGTTATTCGCAGCCCGCTGAGCAACATTCGCTATTTGCTCTCATTCCTCTGCCTCTCCTCTGCTCTGTCGTTGAATCTGATCCTCTGGAGGCCGGCTGTCACACATGTGAGCGGCACGCAATATCACACTGCACAAAAAATAACTGCATGCATGCACGCACGTCTGCATACACACTGACAAACAAATAGTCACAAACAAATAAACACTGTGCACGCATCCAGACACAACACGCAGCGACAGAGAGACCTGTATTTCTGCATTTACCACAGGACATAACAGTGTTAATAACTACAGTCAAATTCCTTCTCCCTTAAATGATCTATACATGAACCAGTTTTAGGCTGACCCCTCTTTTTCTCTCTCTGTTTATGGATATGGCTTTGTTTCCTGGTCCCTGGGGTGTGCTGTTGCGTTGTTCCCCTCCCTTTCTTACAGCTGAGTCCCAAATCAATGAACCTTATTGGTCGGGCTGGCCAATGGCGCAGCCAATCAGATCTCTCAGTGCAAACCTGGAAGGCTCACAACGTGGCTGTGCCAGATTCACCAACCACCTCCTACACCAACCTCTCTGTAGTCTGTCAATTTATCCTTCCATTCATGTCTCCATGTACACTCTCTCAGAAACTGAATGAACAGGCAGGGTGTATTGTTGGCTCTTCTCTTCCTCTAGTAGCCTTTCCTTCCCTTCCATGCCTTAGATACATGTCCACTATTTCTGTCCCTTTGTAAACAATATAAAAAATGTGAAACACGATACAATGTCGTAATTTAAACTGATGATGTCTGTTCATGTGCAAAATAATTTTAAAAAATTCAATTATGAAAAAAAAAAACAATATAAAAAAAAGCTGGGACTCATCACACTGGACTCTCAGTCCAACGTTCTCATTAAAAGCCTCTCTGCAAAATTAAGACCTATCATCCCACATAATGCAGATGACCAGTGCACCTATACAGTAGACCCTATTTTTGCATTGTTGTGTGCAGGCAGGGATTCTTCCTCCTCAATTGTCCTTTTCACATGTCAGTGGCTTGAATCCTAAGAAGCATCACAGGTGCAAAACGCATTATTCCAAATTTGTTTATTGATCTCTGCTGTTCCTAAGGGCAAAGAAATCCCTTCTGTGGATCCTGGATGGACATGTTGGCCAACTGAGGCAATTATAAATGGAGCAGGGCTGAGCTGTGGTGTAATGTGGGGTCACTGTGGCCCACCACCTCCCCCAATGAAGTTAACATGCTCCATTACAGACTGCATAGCAGTCTGGTAAGACTAGAAGGTAAGGCTGAATATCACAACCATGATCATGTGATCATATTTGGTATTGTCACATGAAAGGAAATATGTTGACATGGTCCTGACCATATTCTTTACATCACACAAAATGTATTTCCCCTGTTTGTGCCATAATCGCCTATTCTTCAGAGAATTCATTAGAATAAACTCACTCCAACCAACTCCCCCCAAAAAATGCTCCTCCAATCGAAATGTCATTTTTTGACAAACAGTTTTATTTATTGATGTAATAATCATTTTGTTATTGACTTCAGCTTCAACTACAGAAATATTTCCAACACGTACCCGACATTTAATGTTAAAATCATTCAAAATCATCATTATGTACAGACAAATATGTAATTGCATGTCACCCCGTTCCATTTTAAAATGCAGCCTAGTTTTGTTTTTATTGGTGAACCATTTTCTTTCCTGAATTCTGTGTTTCCAGTTTATACCACTGACATGTTGGCTGTCATTAGGAAAGTGCAAATATTTTTTTGGGAAACAATGAAAAGAACAACATGGTGAACTATTCTTGGGTTACAAAGCTTAAATTTTCCTTTAAATTTCTAGTAAAAACATTTTTGGGGGCAAAATTTTAAATAATAATCACTCTGTATTGTATTAGTTTTAATTGTCTTTTAAGAAGTATCATTTTGCCATATAAATAACTATTATTATAACTATTCTTGGTGTTCTTTTTTTGTTATATATTTGTTCACATATCACTTCAAAAAATGGTATCAAACTTTCCCACAGATACTGATTACTGAGAAAGCAGCACACCTTCACCTCTAACCTCTCTGCCCCCATTACAGGCCACATTTCACAAATTCTCTTCCAGAAATCTGGAAAACCCCTCTAATAACCAAATGCTGGGGCTGTGACTTTTGACCCCGGCAGCTTCATCAGCCATCTCATGTCAGGGGGAAGGTAAAGCTGAGCCTGTTAAAACATGTAAACGCCTTCTCTTTCCCCATGATGGAGAGCACGGAGAAGCAAAGCAGACAGGCTGTGGGTGAAACAGTACAGTGTTCCCAGCCCAAACATCACAGGCTGTTCAAACCCTCCCTTTAAGAGACTGCTTAGAGTCCTTAAAGACTAAAAGGACTGACTCCTCGGTCCCTCCTGTCTCTTTACGACTGTTGGTGGGTAGACTCTGGGGGCAGAGGTAAGCTTTTGAACAGGAGCTGCATGAAACCCCTGATGTCTGCGACTGATGTGGGCCTCACAGGGTGGAAATATAATCAGGGCAGTAACTAGACAGTACAGCAGAACTGGTTCTGGTTTACTGTATCTATCTCTGTGTGTCACGCCTCTGTGGAAATTATTAGTCTTTCTTTTGAAATCAGCAACTGTTAAAGCAGAAATGTCAAACATTGTCTGGTTCCAATCAATTAACAATTAATTGATTAATTGCGATAAAAATAACTGGCAAATGAATTGATAGTGAAAATTATCATTAGCTGCGGCACTAAATGCTTAAAAATCGATGCAGAGGCTGAGATACTGTATGCTCAAGTGTGGTTGAAGCTCCCAAAAAAACAGTGGATTTTACACAAACTTGCATCTAATTAAGTTTTATCCATCAAAACTCTGTTTCTTGTGCTATAGTTAAACTTAAAATATGTTACAGACCTTGTTCCCCTGGAACTCCATCGAATCCTTGTTACAACTAATTTGCGCCAGTGACTCTATAAAAGCAACAACATGAAAGAAATATTTCTTCTTATAAGTCATGGTCGCAACACCCACCCACAGCTTCTGGTCAGAGATCCAAATCTTGTTGACTTAGGCGATGACTTCACCTGAGAGTGAAAAACACCAGACATGCTACCAGATGATTCACGACCCTACGATATGAAAGGAGACGTTAACTTTGACCAATGATTCCGCTACTGTGCTGAGGTCAGTGCTCCTGAGAAAATGTTGACATAGTAAAAACGTCATCGGTCAGTGAGGAAGCTGGTGTAGCTGTGGTCAGGGTGTGGACTGTGGAGAAATGGTGCAGTAGCTCCTTCTGCATTTCACTTCTGCTTATATATTCACCTTCAATTTTCACACTCCACTGAGGGCTGCAATCTGACTGCTAATCCTCTTTCCTCTCTCTGAATCCTCAACATTCATAAGGTTTTAGAGTTCAGTTTTTTTCCAGCTTCTCAGATGTGATGATTTGCTGATTTTATGTTGGACAGATAAAAAAATAAAATGCAACTAAAAGCCATTACCTTGGAATCTGAGAAATAAGTGGCATTTCTCACATTTTCTGATATTTTATAGTGTTAAAAACCACTTTATTAGTCGATGGTGGATATTACTATTGTAGCCCTAATTAATTCAATTCAATTCAATTTTATTTATATAGCTCCTTCCACAATCCATTGTCTCAAAGCGCTTTACAGAGACCCAGAGCCTGACCCCAGAGCAAAGCTCCCTTTTAACAGGAAGAAACCTTTAGCAGAACCTGGCTCATAATTACTTCACTATCAATAATTTGTCAGTTATTTTTCCCATTACTTAATGAATCTATTAGTCTATAAAATGGTAGAAAATCGTCTGTGAGTGCAAGCTGACATCTTCAAATTACATTGGACAAACAGCTCAAAACCTAAAGATATTTAATTTTAAATGATAAAAAAAGAGAGAAAAGCAGCAGATCCTCACAGTGGAGACGTTGGGAACAGTGAAGGACATTTTTTCTTGAACACTACTTAAAAACTGAATCAGTTATTATATTATTCATATTAATTCTGATTATTTTTCTGTTGATTTACTCACTGATTACTCATCTAATCACATCAGCACTAATGTCAACACTAAAGTGTAACTAAGAAAGTGTACGGGTGAAAGGAGCTTCCACCAAGAAACAGGAATCTTTAGTTTGTGAGCCATTTCAACCTTTGTGCTTTATGCCTTGTCTAATTTTCATGGGGTGTCCTGACATCCTTGCGGTTAAGGCACTGACCATGAACTACAAAATTGCATCTGATAGGAAATCTTTCTTGCATGTTGTTCGCCATTTCTCTCACCCCTCATTTCCTGCCCCCATGATTTAGACATGGTTTAAGACATTGGCCATAAAGTGAAACAGCCCTGGTTCGAATCCAGCAGAGAACATTTGTTTCCATGTCTCTCTCTATTTCATCACTCTTTTCCTCTCATTTCTCTACTAATGCTACATAACAAGCTCATAAAGTGTCAAAAATTATGTAAAATGTGTTGTGTGTTGTGTTTTGTATGAACTTGTCTGTTTATTTAATTATGAGTAAGTGTAATTGATTGCCTGTCCTGGGGAGGGTGGTGAGCATAAAGACAAATTACCCTGCTAAATGTGGACTAATATCAATATGCAGTTAAGATGTGTGTGATAAGTATCACATTCTGACTGCACAGTATCAACTGCTGAAGCACAACATTGTGGCTGGAACACTGAAGTCCACCCTGTGGAGGTGGGGTGCAGAGGTTTACCACCAGGTTGTTTAGAGAGCTGGGAATCAGAGGCCAGAGCCTGCACTTAGCCATCAAAACTGCTTCGGAGGCAGCAGAGACAGACGAAGCCTGCCTGCACGAAGGTTATTCATATCTTATCCTTTTTTTGAAATCACAGTGGTCACCTTTTTACCAAGAGTAAAGACGACCATGTGCAGCTTTGAAGTGATAAGTCCAAAACTGTAAACTGAATGAAAAGGGTGTTATTGAATGAAAGCCTGTCCCCAATCCAGCAGGCTCGGTTGGGATCAATCAGGGTTTGGCATAGAGTCAAACCTCCTAATGACTTCCATTTACTGTTGAACATGCAATATTTCACACAGAGTTATCAGGAGAAATATTATCCTCAACAAATCCTCTCTCATCTCCGCATTCCCAGAAAGATTTCCACTTCGGCTGAATCGTAGGGGGACAGGCATGCTCAACAAATCCACTGTGGACAAAAGGTGAGTGCGAGAGAGATGAAGAGACAAAGACAGAATACATGTATGCTTTTGTATGAGTGAGAGACAGATAGAACCCCCCCCCCATGCAATTTAATCTTCAGCTCTCATGCTTGTCTTTCTAGGAAGTGTTGAAGGGGGCACGTGAGTGTGTGTGTGTGGTGTTGGCTTTCCCTTGTCCCTGCAGGCTAAACAGGTGGGATTTTAGAGGGTGATCTAAAGCCTCTGGGGTAACGGGCCGCATAGGGTAGCAGAGGACAGGATTAGGGGGACAGGAGGTTGGGATGAGGGTCCCAGCGTCTCACTTAATCTGTGTGCACACTTGTGCCAAGGTCACAGGTGATGAGGTATGCAAATCATCAGAGGCTAAAGCTCTCTGTGTCACTGCCATCTGGATGCCTGGTCATACATCAGCTAGGGGCTTTGTGTGTGTGTGTGTCTGTGTGCGTGTGCTGTGACATTGAAGTGACATCGACCATACTCATTCTCGCCCTCAGCTCTCATGCCAACCCTGTCCTCGAATCACAGCAGAGCCTGTTTATGGTACCTTCCATTTAAACTGCACGCCACCATCTAGAGCCAGATAATATCCTGTTATTGTTAATGTCAACCTTCAGTATTGTGATGATACGGATAGTTTGTGTTATCGTTTTACAGAATTCTGGCATCATAAATTGATTAAAGCCCCCATTTGATTACTTAGATTTTTCACACATTTACCATATCATGATATATATAAATATCAAAGAGGACTTTTACTAATAGGTAGATGTGTTTCAACATATCATCCAGCCCTACTTCCATCTTTAGCTTGAAACTGCATCAAATCTGCATATTGTTACAAACCATGCAAACTCTTTCCACCTGTAACATAAAGTACAGTTCATTTAAACTGTTCTGTTGCTGACAACTGTCTGCTATTATCATTTCTCCATCTGGCCACATGGGGGCAGCAGTAACATTAAAAGCAGTTTTCATTCATGTTGATGAGGCAGGTGCACATAACCCAAATCAATCAAACACACATTTTTCACCTGATTTCATGGTATCTGGTGATCAGTGTATCAGTTGGACAAACAGCAGTCTAAAGCATAAACATAGATCTAAAGCAAAATACACATGTGATTTTAAACACATATCCAGTGTTTGAACTCACACTGGAAACATATTGGGCTTTTCAGAATTTTCATAATATGTAAATTACGTTATTAGTAGACAGTAATTAAATAAAGTGATTGAGCAGAGATGAGAAAAGGCTACAGACCACAGCTCAAACTGATGCCAGGCTGGATGTTAATAATTCTCTGTAATGTCCGTCTGCAGCTTGCAGGGACATAATCTCTTCTATTTATGGAAAAAGCCGGCATCTCTCCCCCGGACTGATAATGGCATGCAGAAGTGTGTTGTTTATCCTTTCCCTTGGTGGTGAGAAAAAGTGAAATGGCAGCTTAATGATTTCTATCCACACACTCACCTTGGCCTCGGAAAACAGCCCGACAGATGGCATTTTAAGAAGGACTGGAACATTACAACACGCATGGCAAACTCAGTGTAGCGGGCACAAACATTACAAAAGTCCTAAAACTTGTCCAACTCTAATACTCTGCCAAAGATTCAATGCATAGATTCTCATCAAAATGAAGCATTACTAAATAATAACCTGTCATCATAAAATGGTTCAGTAGATAAACTGTCTCAGTCTGTTGAAAACATTATCTGGTTTTGTCTCTGTGTGTAAAGCACGGACACAGTGAGTGTGGGCGTGTGTGTGGTAATGCAGACCTGCGATATAGACTGAGGAATTGCATCACCACTTTCTGCAGTGGTGTACAGGTGTGTGTGTGTGTGTGGGGGGGGGGGGGGGGGGGGTCACTCTTCAAACTCTTCTTCTGTTCCCTCTCCCCCAAAAAAGATAAACGAACCACACAAACAAAGAAAAAAAAAAG
>JBBMJY010000006.1:6076817-6103362 GCA_037833715.1 Toxotes lorentzi
ACACAGACTCACACATGGGCGAACAAAGCGCAATGCACCACTCTCGCGATTTCCCGCAGGGGAATTGTCTAGTTTATAACTGTGATTCACTATAACCTGCTGAATCAATAACCAACAGTAGGCTACTACCGGAAGCAGCTTCCAGTGCTGGATGTGAATTGACTTGACATTGTTCCAAGCCAGGTCTGGGGGCTGCGGTAGGAATGCCTGAGGGGCCCTGTGCAGGAGAGGGCAGTATGAATGAATCAATGCGATTCACATGGACACACGAGGACACAGTCCACCCACCACCTAGTAAAGGAGCTGACTGGAGCCTACAGTGTCAGAGGAGATGTTCACAACAAGGAGAAAGACCAGGCTATTCTTCCTCCCTGAACATGCTCTACAAATGACTCCTTTGTCTGTGACGAATCAGACTATGTATGTAGCTGAACAGTGCAACACGAGCATGCTAGAGAGGAACACACTACTCACACACAAGCTCACAGGCCTGAACTGTAAACAAATACACATGCTCAACAGTCCAGCAGCTTTTAAGTGAAAAAAAATCCCCGGGCATGTCATTAATTTATTGACACGCGCTATTCATGCATTTTGCAGCGGAGGCTAAAGCAGTAAGCAAAATCTTTTTCTATTGACAACAATCTGGCATGTCATGCCAGAGGGGAACATCACGCGACCCCAGCGGATTGTGCAGGGATTGGGCAGGATGGGGCGGGGGAGAAGGTAGCTCATGGCCACAGTCCCCACCCTGGGCACGTATAGACACACAAACACCAGCCAGTAACCGGAGAGTGTAAAAGAAAGACCGAAAATAAGCTGCACACACAGCTAATCTCAGAGGCCACTTAAAACACTAGATGTACAAGAACATCAGCTCTTATGCCTAAGTGAGGTCAGAGGATCAATCATCATCAACAGAAGAGCACTGCTTACCATCGTGGTCCCCACGGGATGAGGCCTACCTGTCTCCTGACTTTGTCAGCTAGCACCACCGTGACGTGGACACTGACATCACACATTGTTTTTACATCATGTTTTCTAATAAAGTGCCACTCTGTTAATGTTGGTCACCAAGCAGATCCACAGGAGCTGGTGTATGAGTGCCTTGCTTGTTGGCCCCTCAGCAGTAGTCAGTAACTGACGTGCAGATATAAAGGTGACCTTTCAGTCAGCATTTGTACGTCAAGCTTACACATGATGCAAACTGGGTCTGAAACAAAGTCAAATTCACCCCTGCATGATATCAGTTTACCACAAGATTTAACAAGGTCATCTGTACATGATGTAGCATCTCTAAAATACACTCAGGTGTCACTTTATTAGGAACTAAATTTTGATGAAACTGTGTCCTTGTAGGATGTAGTGCTGTTGGTGGTGTTTCTGTTATTTGACCTACCCTCAATGATTTGAATGGGGTGGACAAAATAATAGAAACACCAGTCAACACAACACAACAAAATTCAACCACTTTGGCCACAATCTACATCCTCCAAAATGAGCTTACAGGTGAACCAACATATGTGTGACACAGATTCAACAAACACTGCATTATCATTATTATAACCTTCATGAAGGAGGATTTATTAAAGGACTATTGTATCAGACCGCATTAGTTTTAGCTTGATGTTCCTAAAATAAAAACCGCAAGCGAGTGTAAAGCTCTTCGTCCTGTTTCCTAACTCTCTCTCTCTTTTTTTTTTTTAATAATCTGATAATTAACCAGGATTCATCAGGCTAAACATAAAGCCTGCCTCTCCCGTTTTTTCCATTGCAGAGTCACTGCTGATTCATGCAGTCCACTGTCCACAGAAAAGCCTTTCATTCATGCTGCGCCCCCGACACCCCGGTGAAGTCAACATGGCACCACTCACCAAAAAAAAAAAAAAAGTGTTTTGAATTGCATCATCTTGAAGTTTACCAGGACCTCTTGAACACTGACAATGGTCTTTGTCTTAGACCACTAACAGTTTATACAGTGTGCGATTTCTATGGCAAAATATAACATATCAGGTAGTAATGACACTAGATTAAGCATAGAATGAAAAAGAATAGAACAGCTAATATTATAGATGAGACTAAATCAGATTAGTAACACATCTAATCTTGCTTTGATGATGGATCTATGGAGACTGAATGATAATACTCCCATGCACAGGCTACTGTGTTAATAAGGGAGGAGCTGACAGGCCGGGACAACTATATTCTCTCCAGAGGACAAAGGAAAGTTGCCGTCGGTGGGTCATGCGATTCAGCAGAGGACAGCAACACTTTCTCTGCCAGTCAGAGAGGAAGATGAGGAGAGTGAAACACAATCTCCTCTCACTAACATAGGAGTCAGTACAGAAAACCCACTACTCTCACACATCATCATCACATCACACAACCAACAGATGCACATTCATGCATGTCTTCATTACATGCTGTTCCATGTTTTAGTTTTTCATTTTTTATATGAAAAACTAAAACATTACTGCAAATGTTAAGCTTGATTAACCAGAGGGTTATACACCATATCAGTTAGTGGTTTCTAAATCAGACACTTACTCAAACAGGAGTAAATATAGCATTGTTATATTAATATATATTGTTATTTTCAGCTGTGGATTGTTACACATTTGGTGCTCTAATGAGTATTACAATCTCCAGGACAGTGTATTTGAGACTGGCTGTCCGCGACGGCGTGGCTCATTTATGTATTTTTTTTTTTTTTTAACTATTTTTGGCACTGAAGAATAAGCTCTATCAGACTTTGGCTATACAGGATCAATTCACTGCTGATTTTGTTTTTTTCATGGGACTGGATGATAATAAAAATACAAAAGAAATGTTATAATATCAAGAGCAATAAGATGGGAAAACTGTAAAAGAATCAAATGCGTCAAACGGCCTCAATTCGCTATATTACTGTTCTCAACCAGCTCATAAAGATACGGAACAGTCAACCTGGGAGCAACGCTGGAAAACTTCCTGGCACAGATACCTTATCCCCGGCTGTCATTCTTAATAACTGACTGGATTTGCGGTATAAACTAAAGCTCGAATTGTTCTGAGTCATCAACTGTTTTCAGAGTTTTTTTTTTTACTCATCCAGGAAGGTGGTGCAACACTGTGACATCCTGTTGGGGAGTTGGCACAACTCACATTTGGCACTATTCCTGTACTGCTAACTGCTCACTGGGCATCGAGCCAGTATTGACAAACAATTTCCTCTTAATCCATCTTACACATCCAATCATCTGTAATCATTCTGCATCAGAGCAGTTATAATAGTTTTAATTTGAACATCTATGTTTAGACACATCGAGCAGAAGAGTCTAGTTTTGTTCATTTTCAAAGAGCTTTTTCAAAAATGTCACACCATGTGGTGTCATTAGGAAGAACAAATAAAATCTACAACAGGTAACAGGTAATTTTCTTGTTTAATTCAAGGAACAAATTCATGAAATAGCTGCCAGTGGATGAGATCTGGAAATATTTTGCCACCAAATAAAATTGGAAATTCTCCTTTATTGGCAAATGTGAAAACTATTTTGGTATGAAATCTAGAAATCTACCAAATATATACCAACATAAATATAATGACACTTTAAATCACACCATCAATATCCACATTTTTATTTGCACAACATTTGCCTAAAAGAGGCAAATGAGGGCAAGATAAAAACATGTTGTTCGTTCTTTTACTGGCTGCTTTATTCAGTATAAAGTAGTTCAAAGAAACATGTTCACAGCAAGTGAACAGGTCTGTGGAACCAGTAAATCAATCAAGGTCCAGTCATTTCTCTTCAGTTAAAAAGTACAGGTGTTTCAAAGATGCTGCAGGTTTAAGCAGGGCCACTGCTCACTGAATGTGGTTAAATGAAACAAGTCTGTCTCTTGACTGCTCCTGTGAAGCAGTGATAGCCCCCAAATGTGCAACAACTCTCAACCCTTAATGTAAATTGCAAACATCAGAGGCAGTCATACAATTTAATCATACTTAATCAGTCCTTAGTGAGGAGAGCATGACTGGCTTTGTGTTTAGCTGCATTTATGTCATATGACTGTCACCCACATCCTGCTAGCTCAGACCAGAGCTGAATTTTGACAGTACAGAAATAGAATTCAAATCAAAAGAAAACAATGGTTAAAGTTTTGTGTTTTACTCCAGGACACGTTAAGGAGTGGAGGAAATGTGGGCTGAACAATATAAAACCACTCAGACCACTAGATCACATCACAGTATCACTTCACAGGAAGGGCCGAAAGGCACAGATATGGAAAATGTTCAAATAAATAGTGTTAGCATTAAAATCACTCTCTCCATTAATGTGTTGTATTAATGGAGCTGACAACAAAGTTTGTCTGTCCACTGATATACAGAATATCAGAGCTGCATTGCCAGAATTTTAAAATTTCAAATCAGTTACATATTTCATTCAGAAGGACAGGATGTGCCTTTCACATCTGACCAAACCAAGTTCCTACTACAATACCAGACCCCAGAGTGTTCTGTGCAACCATGCAGCCTGTCTGATGAAGAGAGATGGACACCAACGGCCTTTGCATGGCACCATTACACTGATTAGGAGACATCTTGACGAGACATCAAAGCGTCAACACACTGAAAGGAACATCACATCCTGTACATCTTCAACATCTAAGTAAGTGCAACTGATCTGGCTTCATCAACTCCGTGCAACAGATTTGTGTGTACAAGGGTGAAGAAACAAGCAGAGGACTGCTGTGACCTAAGGTTCAGTCAGAGGCTGATGTTATGGTGATTATTTTAGATAGACTTATCCAGTAGTGTTTCATGGTAAAACACAAATACAGAGACAATGGAATAATGAAAGATGTTTAGAATATCCTGAAATAAATCGGTATTAAAGATGATAATGATTCCATTCAAGTTCTCATTGCCTTACATTTTTAAATCCAGACCTTTATGAACTTAATTGTAGTGAAATGTTAATTTTGTTAGGCTGAAAGCCAAAAATTAATGGTTTACAGTGTCAGACACTTAAATGTCTATTGACTGTCTGCTCCAAGTTGAACTCAGATGCACGCCTGGTGTGGCGTTCAGCAGCGACTACCTGATCTATCAGGTAGTCGCTGCTAAACGAAGGCGACCTGGACTTTACACTGTCGGAAGAGTGTGTGTCAGTCTGATTTTGTAGTCAAACACTGGCAGTTATTACAGGCAATTGTACCAATAAAAAATCAGTTATGTGCAAATGGCTTATATAATGCTACACATAAAACTATAAGCATAGCTCGCAGATCTACAGATAATGACAGCTATTTCAGCAAGATGGTACTGTGTGTGTATGATGTGTTACCAGGTGTGTGTGTGTGTGTGACAGAGAGAGAGTAGCAGAGAGAGAAAAGTGTGGAATGGAGTGTTTCCACTGAGAAATTTCCAAGCATAATGAAGACAGACTATTGACAGCAGCTGACAATCCCTCATGCTTGTTGTAACTTCTCTGTGAGGATGAGTGTGTGTTTTGTGGGATTTAGGAAGGCTGAGCCCAGCTGAGGTTAAATTTACAGATTAGGAGGTAGAGAGCTTTGTTCTGCTGCCCTCAGGCCTTGTATCTGACACCAGGTGTGTGTGTGTGTGTGTGTGTGTGAGAGAGAGAGAGAGAGACGGAGAGAGAGATAATACACAGCAAGTGGGAACAAGAAAGGCTACGCTGCATATTTTGTCTATCATATTTGCTGTGTACATGGAGATATTTTACTCATCCCGAGTGATCTGATTTCTTGGACGTGAACTTTTATATTGAAACATCACAAAGTTTGGAAAAAATTTGATTTTTTTTTTTTCCGTTTAAAATACACAAAAGTAATGAGGTTCAAAGTCAGAGGATGCTTGCTGATTTTATTAAACTAATTCAATTTCCTGAAAGAAAAACAAGTCCCCACACTAACAAACTTTCTCGTGATGAGGATCCTTCTCTACTAATCATAAGAAATACCCACAGTGTATGATTTCATAATTATTCTCTATTCTCTGCTACATTATGCCTTCACTGGTAAGATGTGCTATATATTTGGTATATTTGTCAAGAAGGTTTATATTCGTTTACAGTCACTAGTTACAGCAGTCATATTAAGCACCTCAACGAATGACTCAGGTTTTGTGTCCAGGGTGACACATTAAACTATTCATTTTCATTTTTATCCCACAGGCCTTTAACACAGCAGACACACTGACTCATAGTGGATAAAGCATAGGTGTTAACTAGGTGTTAACTAATAACATTAACGATGCTGGAGTCAGCATGTACAATACCAGGACCCAGAGCAGCTAAGTGGCATCCTGCCATCAGTAACGATGATTTACTTTCTTAGTGCGACGCGTCAAAATGTCTCCCATGAACACCTGTGTTGACACCTGTGTCGTTTAGCCGCTTCACAACTACATGTTAGTCCATCTCAGGTTTGTTAATGTGAGCACCATCAGTGACTGAGGTTGTGTAACAAAGTTCTTGTAATATTTCACAATAGAGGCAGTGACAGTGACTCTCACCTGTTGCCTCCTTCCCGCCACTTGGCTGGTATAACATTTAAACATCTCTGACGAGTGGCTGCAGCTTCTAGCAGCATTTATAACAAAAGCCAGTACTTTGACACAGGAATGATGAAGCGAAGCCTGTGAAAGTTTGCGGTGAGTTACGGTCGTGTTTTCGGTGAGTGCGCCTACCTGTCGATCTCAGCTGCTGTCACTTGTTGTCGCCTCCGTGTTCCGGTGTGTTTGTGTGTTGATGTTTTGGGGGTTCTCTTTTTCTTTTTCTTTTTCTTTTTTTTTTTTGACACTCCAGCAAACCGGCTACAAGTTCACGTCATTTAAAAGGGCCTCGGCTTTTAAACTGGGAAAAAATAAAAATATAAAATAAAATAAAGTTTGCACCAGTCCGTGTTGAACGCTTCAACTCCTGTCTGCAAACACAGTCCGGGCTTTGAGCGATGAGGCTGCTGGCGTCAGTTCTTTGCTGTCTTTGTACAGCTCAGAGATCGTCTGTGTGTCTGCAGATGGATCACTCCGCTCAGGGAAACACACTTTGTTCATTTCCGTTAGTGCAGCTAGTCAGTTAAATGTGCTTGTTTCTTGAAATGAACCTTTTATTTATTTAGTTTTTTTTTAATGTGTCACTGGAAACTGTGGATATCTGAGTGTAATGAATAATATAAAAACAAAAAAAGTCCAAAAACCATTCTGGCAGTCATTCTTTGCAAGAGTGAAAAAGTGCAGTTACCTATAATTATATTATATTTTGTTTTGCTTTTAAAGATGGAAGGAAGGTGTCGGAAATGCATCACCTCCAGGAATTTTTATTCAAAATAAAACACGCTCATAATGCTAAGTTATGATCAAATAGATGAGGTATGTTTGAACATCTTTATGCATTAATAAAGATGTTCAAACAAATAAGAGTTTGTTTTTCTGTTAGCCCTGTTGTGGAGAGGTGAGTGTTGGACTGCTCAGCTGTTAACATCAGCATATTTACCATTGTCTTATTTTCTCTGATTCTTTTATTTTCATCGAAGACTGTGGCCTGCGTTTCCTGCTGCAGCGAGAATCAGCAGCCAAGTGAGGGATCTGTGTCTCTCTCACATCTGTGGCACACAGCAAGGCTGTCGGCCCACTCTTAAAGGAACATGCCACAGTTTTGCAATAATACTACACTTGGTGGCTGCAAGCTTTAACAGCCAGAGGTTAGTGATTTCAGTTTTAAAATACTGGGTTACTGTTTCACCCAACAGTACAAAATAGTCAAAATCCGTTAAGCTACTCATGGTACTCTCCTTTTCAAACTGAAGTACAACCAGTGGGATTTTACGGTAAATAATTCCCCAAAAAACCTTTTCAGAGTTTAGACATGAAAAGGTCTAATGGCCTATTTAAATCCAAACCCTCACTCCATGAAGAACCATACTTGAGTGAGAGAATGATGATTACAGTAAGAAAGCTTAACACTGAGTAACAACATCTGGTTTACTTTGTCTCCATCACCTGGTCAAACATTGTCAGAACTACTTTCTGTCCTGCTCTTCTCAAAGTGGTCTGCACTGCCATCACTGCTGACACATAAGGAGGATTATATAACTAAAAATAATTTGAAAATCAGTGTAACACGTTTGTCCAAAAATAATGGGTGTTGTGGGAGTGGCAGTGCAGAATTGTTCATAGTCTTTAATCAGTTGTAGGCAGAGCTGCTCATGCCTATAGTTTTCTTTAGACTGTCTGCATGGTTAAATGATTAGATTAGATTCATTTTCAAATAAACACTACATTTAGGTTGTTCAGTATAAATTAAACAAGTTGAGACTCACCACAGTGCCACGTCTATCAAAACTTTATGTATAACCTATACTCATGTAAATTGACAAGAAGTTTAATAAACGGGCAAAGCAGATGCAAATAATTATGTGTGAAGTCATAATCAAACCACGGCTCAAACAGTTGGGATGTGATTGTTTATTGCAGCAAAAAAAACAAAAAACATTAAGCTAAGAAAATGTGAATACAGTTTGAAGGTGGGGAATGCACACTGTTATTTTAGCAATTTTGCAAACACTTTGTTTATCCAGGTTTTCAGAATGTTTAATGCCTCCTCCAAATGAATAAAGACATATTTTGCAGACCGATTGCTCTGCCTGCATCCTCCTAGTAAAGATGGACAATTTTGTTAATTCTTTTTTCCAGTTGGTCAGCAATTTGCCGATATTGAAAATCCAACCCTCAGCATATGCCTCATTACAGCCCTGCAGATCAGATTAATCACTCCAACTATGAATGGCTAAAAGATAATTTTTAAATGGCTACTGAACTAAAACAATTCATGTATTCCTACAGAGACATAACACCAGGTGGCTTCCATTATAAAATATCTGAAAACAATGAATGTCCAGACTCAGCAGATTAAACTTAATTGTAACATTCAGTGTAATTTTTTTTAATCCATTTACACTGATTTTTTTTTTTCTTTCATTTTCACAATTTTCATCCTTCCTGTAACTTTTGTCTAAAATGTGTTGTAGCATAACAGGCATTTATACCAGTAACTTTTGATTCTAGCCGATAACAGGAAAAAAAAAAAATACAGAAATGTCAACTAAAATAAACAAACATCCTTAAAACTGCAGTCACGAAACAAAAAGGCACAAGGAAATCTCTTAACAAGGATGAATGAACACAACATAATAGAGGGTAGAATGTACTTTCACTCTTACCGGATCATTGAAAACAACAGCCATATTACAGAGTGGTCACGATTTGGGTCCACTGTTACCCAGAGTGGACCCAAACATGTTTGTATCGTGATTTCTTTAAAGCTGAAGACCTTCTGGATCAGTTCCATATGCAACCAAATGAAAAAGACAAGACATTCGCAAAACGCTTGCTAAAGAAACCCAATAGAGATTAAAGATGTGCAGTTTACTAATGAGACAAATTGGAAAATGTTTTCCCCCATAACAGCTGATGTTATGAAGCTGTGTTCTGTCCAAGAGAAAACTACATTAGCATGGAAACACCACAGAAGAGATCTAAAGATGTGCACAACATGTGCATTGTGTAGCAATGAACTGTATATACAAACATTATGGGAAACACTGTTCCCGATAATAAAATCATCCACCCCTGCAGTGAAATATGGAGGGCACTGCCTCCGATACAGACACACAATGGTAGGCAAAAACTACCTTCGTTTTTCCACATTATGGAAGTCACTGCTCCCGATAATGCTGTCAGGATGAGAAGTGTACATGTACCAAAGAACCAGTACTGACAAGACACCCAGAGGTGTTCTGTAAATGTTGTCAGGGGTGATATGTGATTTGACCTTGCGAAAAGACCAATCCAGTGTCAGTTAAGTAGAAAAAATAATAATAATTGACCTCAGAGTTGGGTGGTTAGCTGTGAAGTGGCTGACTGTTCTGTGTGCAGTACTGGGTGTCAGGTCAACATGTACACTTCTTTTAGCAGATGCTGCTTTTGTCATTTCGACAGTATAACTGTCATAATTATGGAAGGCACTGCTCCCGATAATTATACGTTTTTGTTTTTTTTTTTTTTATAAAAGGTGATAAAAAAAAAACTATTTATAGTGAGCCCTGCCACTGATAAATAAATAACACAATAAATAGACGTACAGGTTTTGTTTCAGTGTTGAGACCTTCTCCCTCGTTTTTTTTTTTGAAAGGCAGATTTGTTCTTATGTCAGAAGGCAGACGATACACATAATTATCAACTTCAGATTTATCTGTTTATTCATTTTTAAGTTCCTGCATGTAATCTTTCTCCTCTTTAAAGATTAACGCAGCTTGTGATTGTCCCAAATCTGCTTTTAGGTGCGTTCAGTGCAACACAACTACTGTGTTGCACTTCTGAATCTCTGAAAATGAGTTGAGTAGCAGATTTCAGCACAGTATGAAATTATAGCTACCAACACAAATCAGCTCAGGTTTGAGCATGAGGCTACAGCAGCAGTGGAAATACCAGCAGGTGTGAATAATAATTATCCCAGTAAACAAAAGTCGTTAGCTTATTAAATCGATGATACTGTGCTGAAAAAGCATCACTTCCGCTACACTCAACTCATGCAAAGGTTAACACCAATTTCTGTATCACTGCCACATAACAGGCATGTAAGTTACTAGCACCAAAATATTCAAGATTGTGGTATTTAAGTACCACATGTTAACATTAAAGGATTTGGAAAGAAAAGTGGGGTAAACAGTGAATGACCTACTGATCTTTTACATTAAGGCCAAAGGCTTATGCATTATGTGTTTTATCCTTAATGTTTGGCTTTATGGAGACTTACAGAAAGAAGGGAGAAGAGGCAGCTTATCACTGAAATGTTGAAAACTATGACAGAGGTGATAACTGCGACACTGGTTTCCATTTGGATAGTTCCTAAATCAGGTTAATTTAAAAAGCTGTGTAACTGCTGTCGAATTGTAACAGCCTACTGGTTTTCATACTGCCAGTTGTGATAGGGAGACCAAACCATGAACAAGGGAGCGAGGCCGGGGACTTTTTTTTTTTTTTTTAGATTTCATTATCCAAGGACCAGATGTCCCCTGCTAATGTGTTGGCACAGCCCTGAATGGTCCAGGTCACCAGGGCAAACTGGTTGCGCAACAAGTCGGTGTCCGCCTTGGGGTTGTTGGACCCGAGAGCGTCGAGGTGGTGGGACACAGCTGCGAGAGTGTGGGGGCCAGAGCCAAGCAAGATGTGGTGGAAAGGAGTAACTATGGGAGACACGTAGGGTGACAGGAAGTTCCTTTCCACCTACAGAAGCGAGGAGAAACACGAGAGAGAGAGAAGGAAATTTACAATGTTTTCTCAAAAGTCACAAAGAGAAAATGCAGAATCTCTAAAATGTCTTTTTTCATCTTCATTTTGATTCTTCAGTCGACAGCCTATTGGAATTAAATGCACCTGTATTGTGGCAGGTGTCTGAAAAACACTAAATTGTGACCAAATATAGTTAGTGTTTTGCCTTTCGTAGGGTAGTTTTGTTAAACGCTCCGGTATGTTCACAAGCTTGTCTCTGACTGCCTGTTTGCCGTTTCTTGCCGAGCAGGCAGTGTGCAGTGGGTTTGTCAGAGCTTGAAGAAAGCAGACAACAACGCAACAGGAGCAGTGAGAGCACACCAAAACAGTGAGGTTGTAGGACGGACAGGTAAATAATGAGAGGGAACATGCTGCCAAGCTCTGTACAGCCAAGGAGAGCTGCCAATTTGGTTGATGATTTTCTGCAAGTTCATCAATTAATAGCTCCTCCACAGTTGACAGTGCCTCTTCTCTTTAATACCTCAACCTGTTCAACTTTTACGACTAAGAAACCACTACTACTCTGTCCTGACAGGTCACTTTTCCTTCAACCTTCAATAATATCATTATAATACTACAATTTTATTTTTTAAAAAAGGTAGGCTGTAGGAGTGCAAAGATCTGAAACTGAAATTCATTTCTCAAACTACCCCACTGTTGAGACAAACTGAGGGTTTGATTCAGGGTGCCTATCCAAAGAACATCTCAAGCCTTAAACTGTAAACTGTAGCTTACACCCATGATGCGGTCGTTGAGGATGCGGCACATCTCGATGTCCTCCAGGTCACTGTTCTTGATTTCCAATGCCAGGTTGCGACAGGCACGGCTGAAGGAGCCAGAGGCTGAGATCAACCACCGCATTGTCAGGGTCTTGGGAAACTGCTGCAACTGGAAGGACACATAGCACGCACAGAGGTAAAAAATTCATGTTCTGAATAAACAAAATTCAATGGATATGGCACCCTCTGGGCACATATCCCATATAATGCATATAATGAAGGCTGCATTTGTTAAACACTGTGACAAAATAAATGAAATGACACTAAACCCAGGTAAAACTGGCAGCCAAATTAATCATTAATTATTTATCTATATGCAGAGACTCTTTGAGCCACGTCGACCTCGATTTCTTCAACAAGGTAAATACAGTCTCAGTTTGCAAACAATCAACAAGAACAAAAGCAAGATCATAACTGGACACTCACCCTGCGAAAACGATTTACTTTCGCATTGATTTGAGCCACCTGAGCACGTATAATACTGTCGTACTTCTCCAGGTCCATCCGCAGCAGATGATCATGGACCAGCCTCAGCGCTATGTGACCAGCGAACCGGGCCGCTGATACAGCCATCTGAGGAACCTGCTTTTTCGTGGCCAAGTTCAGGTTCTCCTGGGTGTCCCTCATTGTGCCAAAGAACTGGTAGTCCTAAGATGAAAAAAACAATTTGTAAAGAACTACAGTTAGAAAAGATACATCTCTAGATGAGCCAAAGTTTGACGTAGTTCTTTAATGTACAAGATTGTCCTGAGCTGTTGTTATTGGTTCAAAAATATTTAACTTAGTACAGCAGGATGACTTACTAATCTACTGGGGGCAAATCTAAATGAGACTGAGGGAATGCCAGAAAAGGCAAGGAAAGGAAATGCAGGATTATCCAACTTCAGAGGTTCCAACCTAAAAGAAACAAAACACAAAACAAAACAAAAAAAACACATGAATAAGAAGATTAAGTCGTGAACATTTGCTAAACACTGAGTACAACTAGACTACAAATTCCAGTTGTGGATGTGATACTGGTGAGAAAACTCTGGATGTCATGGAGATGTATAAACACTGTACACTGACACTGTAAATAGGAATGCAACAGACTTACACATTTGATTCCAAGTTGCCGTTTGCATATCGAGAAAAGAGAGTCCCAATGCTGTTTGGGGAGTTTACCTGAGGACAAAACAATTGTATACGTCCCTTATCTTAACATAATGAAAAACTGACAAATGAATTGTACTGAACAACGAACATTACTGGTTAAATGTGCCTCTGTTGTGGGTTTACCTCTTTCATAGTGCTCTCAATCAGGCTATACATTAAGGGACTGGCTGCTACCTTAAATCTACTGTCACCTGGAGAAGAAGACTTACATTCAGTCATTCTGATAAATCACATACACAATCACAACCAATAATACTGTAAATATAGGAAAGTAATTAATCCTTCAATAAGGGGTTGTTTTGGCTGACTGGGGACAACAGAAATCATTTGTGAACAGTGACATTCAGACTCTAGTGATAATTCTTTATAGGTTCATCACTACGAGCAACTCCTTTAACATTATCCCATTTATTTCACAATGTCATTTAATACATTTTGAAATTCAAAGCCAATTTTAAATACCTGCTAGCTTAAACTAAACTTTAGCAAGAAACCTGAGGACAAGACGTCCAAAAACAATGACAGTAAATACCTGATACAACACCATCCAGGTTGATGTATGTGAACGCCTTCATGCTCAGGGAAGACAGATAACCCTAGATATGCAAAAAAAATTAAAGTAACAAAATTAAGTACAAACACTAAATCAGTGTCATTAATCCATAAAAGCTAAAAATTCATCGTGCAGTTCTCACCTCCAACCACTCAGTGGCGCCAACACTCCCGTATTCTCCAGCACTCCAGCTTGCAAACACAATGCTCCTCCTTGGCTTGAATCCGTCTGTCCAAGTGGAAAACAAATGCTTATCAACAAAAAGAGCAGCTGCCTTCGCTAAACAAAAAATACTCCTGCCACGTGGCTAGTTTCTTTAGGGCCTACATGACATTCATTAGTTAGGCTCCAATATGAATGGTAAGTGTACATCCATTCCATCAATATTATTTTAGGCCACCCAAGACTTACCATGGGCCACCATGTCGGAGATGGCACGAGCCAGCTCGATAAGGACGCTGGTGCCAACGGTTGATGCAGCAAAACCTGGACCCCATGCGTCCCTCTGGGCGCCGATGACCACATACCGATCTAAAAGGACAATGAGAGGACACTTACTTCTTCTTTCCGGTAAACTGACTTCCTGATCACAGTATCTCTCGCTAAAAAAAGCATCTCATTGTACCTGCATCCACAAAGCCTTTGATGACGCCGAAAACATTAATTATCCTCTTCTCAGTAAGAACGTTGTTGACCTCCACTGTGATCACATTGTTCTCATCTCCCAGCTTGTTGGGGCTACCCCATTCACGCGGCGAATCCTGACCCCCCAGCTCCCTGTTGGACGCAGACAAACATTTTTGAAGCTACTACAGAAACAACTACAATAGACAATTAAAGTGCACTTGATTACATGATTCTATTCTTATTTTATTCCTATGCTATCCATTTTATTCTATGCTATTATTGTGTTAACTGTGTAAACTGCTCACGTGCCTTGAATTTCCCCCCAGGAGACAAATAAAGTTCTTTGATTTGATTTGATTTGAAGGTGACTATTTAAAGTTGATAGACAAGGCATTATATTTATTATGAGCTTTTATAATTTGTCATTTTAAGGGCATAGTTTCAGATGGTTCACAGCATGTCTGAGCCTCACCTCAGAATGTTGCTAGCCATGGATGTTGTGATGGTCTGAGCCAAGATTGTTGGCAGGCCTGAAGACTGGGCAGGAGGAAACTGGGTGTGGTTGAAGGAGGGGAATCCAGGAGTGTAGGGATCCCCTGAACCCAGGTGGACCTGTGACAGATAGAAGTTAAACAAAGCTTGCCCAGCAGCTATAATTTAACAAGGCTTTTAAAGGTGAAATTAAGAAAATTATATGAAAAAAAAAATAAAATCTTGCTTCTGAAGTCCTTCTGAACTCTCCACACTCACATGTCCAAAGAGCGGAGTCCTGTCTCCGATAGAGTAGTCAGCGGGGTCCGGGTAGATCAACACCGCAGAGGCATTCACTTTGGCAGCATTGGCTACCTGTTTGCAAAAAAAAAAAATTAAAAAATCCTCATGGAAAGGGACATATGGGGGAAAAAAGACAAATAAAAAAAAAAAAAAAAAAAAAGGGTCAAAATTCTATACTTCAGAGTAAAACCACCCACCTTCTGAGCAAAACTGATCCCACCAGCTCTGACTAGTACGACACTGCCACTCAGGTTGATCTTCTTGCCCTGCAGCAACCTGAAGTCCTTTTCTTCCCCATAGTATGCATACACAACAGCACCCTGGACAAGAACAAAACAAAAAAAAATAAATAACTACAAAGGGGGAAAAAATTGGGCATTTTCTCTACTTAATGTTTATATTTTCTCTACTTAATTTAGGTTGTAGATTACCGTAACGGTTCCATTGGCACTGTAGGACAGGAATCCATCTGGATGATCCTCCCTCCCATTGAAAACAATTCTGTTGTAGCCAGAAGCTGGGGGGTCCTGAACCTTAACATAGTGCTCATCAGTCCAGGTGCTCATGCCATAGTCTTTAAACTTCTTGATAATCTTGTCACCCAGATAGTCATCACCAGGAGAACCAGCTCGGTGATTGTCTCTGTTAAACTCACTACGATAAGAGGAAAACAAACATGAAGTGAAAAGAAAAAAAAATGCAGGCAATAAAACAGGAAACAATTAATACAGTGTAACACAAATAAAGAAAGTTTGCCAACACTGCAGACTCTACAGGTTGTGAGTGGGGGGTTGGATTTACTTGAAGACAGATCCAAATTGGGGTGCAGTCAGTTTTCCAGCCAAGAGATTTTTAACATCATCCCAGTCCATGAGGGGGGCAGCACCTGTCTCGTGAACAACAGGTTCTTCAAAAGGGAGATGGGTGGCTTCAGGGCTGGGAGCCAAGTCCTTCTTCCGATGAACCAGGTAGCCAATCAAGTACCCTGAAAGAGGCAGCGGTTTCAAATAAGGAACAGCCAGACACAGACAGGAACCATTACAATGACGGTTGGAGACGGACCTTGTCTCCTGATGACAACACCAGTACTGATTAATATCAATACAGAAAGCAGTGGTCGGAAAACTGATCCCTGCTGAACTCCACACGTTGGTTTTAAGTGGTGCAGCCATATAAATGCAGGCACTTCATTCAACAACGCTTCTTACCAATGATAAAGATGAGGAGGGTCGTGGCTACCATGAAGCAGAGGTTCTTGGGTGTGCGTTCAAACTTCTGAGCCACATAGGGTCTGCGGGCGGAGTTGTGATTGAGATGTTCTCCCAGTCCATTTTCCCCGACGTCCTCATCCACGTCGGATGACAGCTTCATCTCCACCTGGCTATTGTCACCTTCCATGTTTTGTGTCAAGTTGAATCGTGTGTAGGAGTGTGGCTCCCCGTTAAACTGTGAGGGCAGAAAAATGAATAACCTAAGAATACATACATCTTTAGATGATGGAACCAATGATTGCAGGACATAAGCTGGACTCTTAAATTTTGTGAACGCACATCCATTTTTACACAAAGGAGCACACTAACTTGTCCCTTGTGTTAACTTGTGCTAACTGTTCTGGTGTGATGAAGACACTTAACACTGGAAGAACAGACTATATTTTTTTGACTAATAATGGTTAGGCTTTTGGTCCTTGGCTGTGATCAAGAAGTAACAAAGTTAGATTTAGTTTTCTAAACATTCTGCTGTATATTGATTTATGTTACTTATATAAGGGTTATTTTTAAGTTTATACTGCCATGAGGTTCGATTGTTTTTTTATTATAGCTAGATGGTATGCCTTGTGCTTAGCTGAAAATTACCACAGGGATTTTTGCAGTAATCATTAAATGTATAAAATTAGTAAGTTACTAAGCATACCACCATATTTTAAACTATTATTTTTAAATAAGTCAACATCAACTGCACTGAAATTCCTCAGCCAAATGCTGATTCGGCATGGTGTTGACTGAGAAGCATTCGTTCCCAAGATGAAAAGAAAAATATTCAATTATGCAACATGGCTATTCATAATAACAGTCATTTTAGAGGTGGTAGCCTTAACATCCTGTTTAAGGAGAAATAATTCCTTAAAGCAAAGTCTGCTATTTTAGGATTTCAGTTGTAATACCAGTTATAATACTCACAATTTTGGATATCGTTGACCTTGCTTGGTCCATTGCTGCTTCACGGGCACTGAAAAGGGAAGCAAACAGAAAAGTCAGACTTGTACACTGTAAACTCGGTGGCTAAAAATACAGATTTCTGAACAGCCTCCGTCAAGACTGCAAAGAATGAGCGTTTCATACTTAACACGTAGACTTTAGGAGGCGTATTACCTGAAGGCCTTATTTCTCTGCAGTGTGTACATTGTGTTACTGTTTCACTCGGGGAAATAACGGGGTGTCCAAAGAACACGTCCCACCTCTTATACAAACATGCATGGTGTTTCCTTTGCTGCTAACTAGAAAGGAAGTACTGTTTCTAGGCACAAAAGACCAGTGTCCTGCACAAGTCAGCACAGACATGGAGTCTTGTCCTCTCGTCCGTGTGAAGCCCCTTGCCAGAAGAATAGAATAACAGAATAACCAGCTTCCCAACAGCTTCAGTTCAAACCACAAGCCAATCAAAGCAAGGTTTGAATTTAACAGAACAAGACCAGAAATTTGAGTTTTCTGAATATTTTCTTAAATACCGTAATGTACGACGCGTGAAACAAGAGTCATGCATGTGATAATCCTCAGGAGGGAGGCCTGCTCTGTAAGGTGCTCGTGAGAACCATTTCGCTTTCATGTGCACATTAATATAAAGAAATAACCACTCAGTGAATTTTCTGTTGCTTCACTGATGTTTAACACTTGGATAATACAGAATCAACTCATTGCCATCCACTGCTATTTTTTTTTTTTAAATGCTGGCTAAGGATGGCCTTTGAGTAACCACGGAGACTACATCACCTGATTCATGAAATTACCCAAGACCTCAGGCAGCCAAATAAAGAATAATCATTACTGAACTGGTGACATAAGTTGGTAATGTCAGTATGAAACACAAAATCTAGCCGTGGTTTAGTAGCTGACAGGCACTGTGTGCGACTTTAGTCTAAAGAAGATCGACTGATCACACACTTCAGCACACCCTTTTATGATGAGGTTCACAAGTACAGCATAAACAATACATATAGCAACACAGGGACTGAGAAAAATAGCGTGTTTTAATGGGTGATTATCCAGCATGTGATAAATATGAAAGTATGTTTGCCATACACAGTCACAGTCTGTGGTCTTCTAGACTGGAAACATACTTGTTGGGTGATAGTTCTGTAAAAACAAAAACTGCAACTATTCTGTGGCCTAAATTACCCAATGGACTACATTGCATAAAGACAATGCAATGCAACGGTGGGAGGGTCTGTGTTTTTTTTCTCATGCAAAAGGATGTTAACAATAGAATTAGGACAAACTTATATCATATTTCTTTAAGAATACACACTGGACTCCAGTGTTGATGTAGAAAACATAAATGGGATTGGAGAAAGGCTGTCTTATAGCTAACGGGGCATCACTATAGACAACAAAAGGCCATGTAACCAGGCCATGTAGCAGTATATCACACAGTGAACCAACTAATTTCTTAAGCTATAAGCAGAGAAACTCTGACCCTAAACCCAGTTCTAGTGAACAGACAGTATGATTAGACTGAGAGAGCCCTCCAACTGTCTGACCTTCAGAAAAGAACAAAACAAACAAAATCTCTCAAACAAACCATGTCTTATCAAGACCTGAAGAAGGTTAATCCTGCAGCTTTTAACAATCAACTTATGTGAGTAGTCTATGGCCTCAGGGGTTAAACCTGTTAAACTTTGGACTGAATTAAGTCAAGGAAAACACGGCTCAAGTACTTCATAATGTGTGCAACTTTAGCTCACAGCTTTATTTGTGCACAGTCTCTGATGCATTCAGCAGTTTTACATTTGTCTGTCCAGTGTAACAGAGGTAAAGCTAAAACTGAGACACAAAAGCTTGCCTGCGGTGGTTATGATGTGAGCTGTGCAGCAGAGAAAAAAAAATTCTTAATGACCCCTGTGGACCAATTTACCAGCTCCACTGGAAGGAGATCCAAACTGGACATTGCGTGAGGAGAGTTTGTATGAGCAAATGCCAAGGGGACACAAACCCTCAGGCTGGCAGACAGGCCTGCCCTAATTTGCAGCGCCAAAGCATGGCCTTGCTGAACTCCCAACAGCATGCTTTCAGGACAGCATAGATAAAAAGCCTCAACTTTCACTCCAAGAGAATTTCAGTAAAGCAAATGACGGTGCAGACACGGTGGTGTCTGCACCGGTGAAGTCCAGCTAACTTTAGAACATGGCGTGGCCTCGGACAAGCCCAACACTGCTTTGACTTCCATAACCTTGAGGGGTAATCCAACCCCACTAAAACAGCACTATATTAGCTCTGAAGGTCACAGACTAAGATAACTAGTTTATGGACAAAGAGAAATGTTAGCAGATAGCCTAAGCTATATCCCAGTTTGCAACACAACCTAAAGGCACTGACTAATATGGACTTGTGGTATCAGGTCAGGATTAGCAGCTTTGTAAAGCTAATTGCTCTCTAAGGTGGGCAGAGCTATGTCTATAATCTTACATACCAAACATACCAGGCCTTAGCAGAGCTAATACTTTAATCAGATTAGTTACTCTTTTAGATGAGACCTATGGATATTAGTATAAAAAAAAAAAAAAAAAATCGAGAACACATATGCACACAGTCAAACAAGACATGTACACAAACAACTTTTAACACTACACTAAAAAGTGATAGCATGTGCTTTATGTCCTTGAGGTCTATTTGTGTGCATCAGTTTCTGGACCCCGTCTAAGAGGCATGGCTTGTATCTCCATTCAATAATTTTTAGACACGTGTGTGCGACAGAGATAGTAAGAGCAAACTTGAGTCACACCCTTCTGGGAACGGCAGAAGCAGGCATGCCCTCTTAGCCATGCTAAAAGAGGGCAGGACGGCACAGTTCTCTGAGCTTTAATGGGATAATGATTTTGGACAGAGTTCATCTGCACACTGTGCACTCAAGGATATTAAAACAAAAGCTGTGGAACAGTCTGCCATTCTCACCGGTTATTGGGATTTCTTTCCCTCTAAAAATAATGCAGACCAAATTACATGAACACCTATGAAAGCGAAAATGTAAGCATGACTAAAGTTCAACCTCAAGGCCTGCATAGCCCTGCAGACATATTAAATACCACTCGCAGTGTTTGAGGGACGAATTACTCTCTCAGGTTCCCAAGGTCAAACATGTTGCAAACTTCCTCATTAAGTTCTTGGTAACTGAACAAATCCCTTTGAAAAAAAAAAAAAGCATTGCTTCATATGTAGCCAGTTACTGAAGCTGTGGCAAGAAGACTCTTTGTTCTAACATTACAACACCCCTATTGTGAATTCAGTTGAGGGTGAGTGAGAGGCGGCAAAGAAGGTGGAGGTGAACACACCATTGTCTCATACAATAACTGAGTCAATCACATGTTTTCTACATTACAGAATTAAACCAACAAGGAAAGTGTGAACACACACACACACACAATTATTTCACCGTTAGAGGACAGTCCCATGTGGTAATATATTTAAAAACTGCAGACACAATCATTTACCAATGCTCATGATTGTTTACACTCAAACAACTTAAGTCACTCCTTAACATTACATGACATGATTATTACCACCTAGAGCATCCTTAAATACATCTGCCATAGGCACAACATCATAACAGCTGTCATTATAGTGTTAAAGACCTAGTCTCTGTGTCTTAAGTTTCCTGCCATCAGCAAATGGTTAGGCTGTCAGTACACCTGTACTTTAAAGTAGTTGTCTGTGTTTTGTTTTTTGTTGGGTGTATTCAGCTGTTAAATAACTGCTTGGCATCACTTAAAATCACCCAGAGAAATCTGCCATCAAATGTGTGTTGGGTCAAAGGACATCACTTCTTCATTCCATGAAAGAGACATATTCACAACTTCCTGACTTACAACTTACTGAAACAAAAAAAAAAAAACAACTTCCTGTTACAGTAAATGCTCTGTGACCTTACCGTGGAGCCATGCATCCACATACCTTAAAATAAAATGAAAATCCTGTCTAAATACTGGTTTCACTTTCACTGGATTTCACTTCCTGGTGCGCTGTGCAGGTCGTACAATTATACAACATACCAGAGTTATTTAAAGATAATAGTTATAAAGCAAGCATAAATGATTTTCTTCTTTATTTAGTTTAATTTTAAATGTTTTCACCTGACCAAAATCCCCAGTAATCAGGACCATAACAAAATAACCAAAAAATATATATATGAACATGTATACGTATATATATATATATAAAGATTTCTTGGACCTGATCTCTTTCAGAGAAGCTTTGTTCTTGCTGGAGAGAGAGCCAGATATAGGAATTATGAAACATTGTCGAGGGAGGAAAAAGTGAGACAAAAAGAGATGATGAGAAAAAAGGCTGGTGGTAGATGGGGTGGGGTTGTCGGGGGCAAGACAGGAGAAGGGGAGATGGGTCAGGGGTTGAGTCGGAGTCATTGTGCAGTGGCAAATCATGTGAGAGTCACACTGGGCAAAAACTCCAAGTAGCTCATGGGAAAAATGAGCCAGAATTAGTACAGTGCAGCAGGCAAATCCCATTTATTAGGCCTGCACAACTATTCCTAAAACTGCAGCATATTCTGAATTGAAGTGACAACACACAGTACACTGACCTCTTGTCAGTTTTGCGATGATTTTTTTTTTTTTTTTTTAAACCACAACACAGGCTCTGTCGGTCACTTTCTGATGGTGGATCCTGTCTTCATGCCCCAGGCTGCCACCAGGTGGCACCACAGTCTATGGGTATCATTCATGCTCACACTAAACGGCTGAGTAATACTGCTACAGATCCTGCAAGAACTGCAGGCAGGTCTCGAATAAAGACCTAGTTATAAATATTTTACTATAGGAGACCTAAAATCCAAATTAAGAAAATAATAATCTTTTCAGGACAGAGAAGAGCTTCATCAAAATGTGGACAAGCAGGATGAATTGTTTGAACACCACCTGGACAGAAGGTTAAATGCATGGATATTGTTGTACAGATAGCGTTAGCTTATCTATACGGCAGCTCATTGCTGTCTGTCAAGGTCAACAAACGTTTACAGTAAAATGTTTGCTTACTGACACCCTTACCGCGGAGCAGGGACGCTAAATGCGTTTAATACCAGCAGGACCTGCAGAACGTGACAACCGGCTTCCCTCGTTATGGCGCCGTTGTAGCACAGGCAACGTGACAGCTCATACTGCTGTGAGTACCGACACTTACCAACAGAGCAAGGAAGCGGTGAGGAAACCTGTCAGGTGGTAAAACCGTCTCTGGCGCTCAAAGTCGCACGCAGGATGGCACGCTAGCACAGGATAACCTTAGCATTTCATTCATACGGTTAACCCGAAATAAGTAGTTACTTAGAGAGAGGTAGACAGAAAGCGTAACATTATTATTGCTACTGAAAAACACGCTTTCTCAAAGAATAGCGTGGGCTAATGTGCTTCCACAGAGCCGAGTTTTAACCGGAGTAACCGATAATTCAGCCCAATAATATTTAACTCTCCACCGGCTGAGTCTGAAGCACTGCATCTACCTGTTTGTCACGGATAAACATCTCACCTGCTCTTCTACACCGCGGAAATCGACCGAGTCCTTCTGTGACAGCCGCTGACACGAGGTTCCCTGCTGCTTCCTTCTCCTCTGTTCTCTTCCAGCAAGCAGTGCTGCCCTTGACCATCCTCCTTCAGTTATAGCGACGCAACCACCCCCACCCCCCGCCGACCACGTGGTGGCGACACGTCACTAAAAAGCGCCAAATGAATCGGTCCTGTGAGCTCTTCCGGTCGGATGATGGATGAGAGTGGACTAATGGCTCCACGTGCTTTTCCCACACAGTTTGAGTAGCCGCTCCTAACCGCATGTTTAAACTAAGTGTAGTGAAATAAAAAGTTATAGATTCGAGAGGATAACACACTAAAACTTAAAAACTTTGAAATCTGCTCTCAGTGAGATAAAACAGAAACCATTCAAATGAAATAAGGCCAATGTCAGTGGAAAGTACCTGTGTACATTTTCTGAAGCACTGTACATACATGCAATTTTGAGGTACATGTTTACCACATTTATTTGACAGCTGTAGCCTACTTATTTTTCGGATTAAGATTTTATGCAGATTGTATTGCTTTACTTAAACCATACCCAGGTATATATAAAGTCGTTCAACTCCACTTTGCTCACAACATTAAAAAGTTATGAAATAAAACTATGACAGAGGCCATTTTCCTCTCTAAAGAGTACCTTTACTTTTAATACCGTGCTTACATTTGGCTGACAATACTTTGAACTGAGCCTTTTTACTTAAAGTAAATCCTGAATGAAGGATTTATAGCGTCTTTTTAGAATGCAATGATATGACCATACTAGTATTCTAGTTTGGTAAGAAACCTGGGGTTCTCAGCAATGGGTTACCTTGAATGACCCCCGATGTGTCACAGACATACTGGGGACTCTCATCTGCTGCTGAATTTGAAATGAGAACAAACATAATACCGATGTGCCAGGGACTGTTACCTTTCAGACCCAGGAATCCACAAAATAGAATTTACTTCATGCTGCAGCTGTGAAAACATCAGTTCTAAGAAAGGAAAGGAAGCGTGGGGCCTATTTAGTTTGGTCATCAGTCTGCTGACTAAGTCAGACACATTACTTTTTTTTTTTTTTTTTCCAGTGAAGTTGTCAGGGACCATTTCAGCTCCTGGTTTAACACATAAGTGGAGTCACTGCTAATATCCAGAAGGAATATGGTGCAGTATTATACAATGTTAAAGTTTAAAGTGCAAGGTTTGAAACCCGCAGTCCCTGTTACTGAAGCCAACACTGGTAAATTATTTAATGCAGAGACAGTGGAAGTACCATTGGCCTTCTTCTAACAGAAAAACAATTCCTATGCCAGCAGCTTAAAATTGAGACAATATTGATAATTTTGTTATCATAATACCCAATGTTATGCTCATACAGACAGGGTTGATAAATCAACAACCCCTGTGATTGGGCATTTGTGGTGGGCAGGAGCAAAGCAGTCGCCACTGGTGGTAAATTATTAGTAAATCTTTGTAAACAAGTGGCTCTTTTTATTTTTTTATGCTTGGTTTTGCAATTTCGTTTATTTACCATCACTTTTAATTATTGATTATTGAGTATGGCTGTGTTGCTGTCCCTATAATTACTCTTTTGGGTATCCTCAGTAATTACATGTTTATACCTGGTGCCAGGCTGCTAACATGTATTTTGTGTAAACCCGTCATTGGGTGGTCTGAGTTTAGGTTTTAATAATTTTCCCACAGTATAATTTTCCCACATTTTGTGTCACTTTCTGTCAGTGCTTTGAAATTTCAAGTGACTTGAAACAGGAGCTGATGCGGCTGAGAAAACCAAAGTTTCCCAGGTAGCCATATACACTGCCTTTAAATCCACAGTTTTTTAGAACATGCATGCTTGTACCCAGGATTATATTTATAGAGCTACTGTATATCTTCCGCCAAACAAAACAGTGGACAGGATGGGCATTTATTCTGTCTTCTCTTTGGAAACAGCAGTCTCACTGCCAAGGATTTAGAGTTCTGAAAGTTCAATGGCATCTTTTACAGCAAGTGGTTGTTCTAGGTTCATGTAATTGTAAGCCAAGAATGTAAAGTCTCCATAGAGACTGCAGTCGGAATGGATTTGAGTCGTTTCTTTAATCTGCGTAATCACTATTTGATACTGTGATGTGATCTGGCTGGTGCTAGACTTGTCAAGCATCAGGTAATAATCCCCTGACCTGCGTTGCTTGGTTGAATTGTTAACCCTGAGGCAAATGTGTGAAAGGTGAGCAGCACAGCACGCTAACAGATTTCCACAGTATCTACAGCTTCCATTCATGTCACTGTAACAATACTCTAACTGTGCAAAAGCAATGGAGGAAATGTTTTCTCAGAAAAAATATTAATGAAAAAGCAAGGTGAAGGCGATTCTGGACTTCCACTATTTTTTTCTTTAATTATGAAAACACATGCAGGGTATACACACACTAAACCACTGTGCTTAAATGATGAAGAAACACCAAATGCAGCACCACAGTCTCTCACGTATGAAAACATCCTCTTATGCAAATAAAATGTGTCAGTATTGTCAAGTGAATGGTCCATAACAACTCGACCCCATTTATTCAAAAGGTGAATCCTACTGCCTTTGATATATTTTGACTGGACTGCTGTGGAATACAAATTTACTACAGATATTCATGGTCTCCAGAAGATAAATTGTAGTGATTCTGGTGATCCCCACTAGACTTGATATCTAGCGATGCCAGCAGATTGAAACAGCTACAATAGCTCCTCCATAGATTAGCCACCATGTGGTTGATATTTTATATTTTGAGTGAAATATCTTGACAGCTTCTAGATGCACTGATGTGAAACTTGCCACAGGTGTTCAAGGTCTCTATGGGTTAGATTCTCTCTTTTATGTAGCACCGTCATAAGGTTAAATTTTCCATTTGCTCAAAACTTTGGTTTATAACCAAGTACCTGCAAAACTAATGACATTCCTACCAATGTCTCCCCAATCTACTTTGGGTCAAGCACTAATTAGCAAATGTTTGCATGCTATCGGGTTAAACTGTTAAAGATGGTGAACATGGTAAATATGTCCAAAGACAGTTTATTACTTCCTAAACATCACAATGTTATTGTTTGCATTTTAGCATGTGCCTAAGTACATGTGCACAGAGCTGCTCACATTACTGTGGAATCTCGCTCCGTCTCACACACACTCATCATTAACCACAAGCTATTACACCAGGAGACACGCCGAAGTTGTACAGTTTATTAGAAAGGATGTTATCCTTTCTGTCTGTTCTTTCACAGGATAAAATCAAGAGCTTAGGTATAATGTAGACAACTAATCTTAAGTTTCTTTGAGGAGCTCAGGACTGTATGAGAAAAAAATACATCCGTTACTCATAATGCTGCTAAATCCTACTAAAACACAGTGCTAACACTCACATGTTTGTTTCTGTGGTAAAGACAATTATGAGATTAGGCTCTGCAGAATGTAAACTCAATTATCGTGCTTCTGTCTTTGAGAAAAGCAAATGAGGGAGGTCTCACAGTAAACACAGCTGGATCTTTTATGGATAAATAATCCTGTTAATGAT